>OX392462.1:122491067-122931048 GCA_947623515.1 Neoascia interrupta
GTCAGTGCCTGCAATAGTAGTAGTGCTGCCATCCGCCATATTGAGGTCAGCTTTTCCAGGCTTGGCACGACTGTACAGATACTATCTGCCGTCACGTTCGCTTCCCCGATGACAGAGTCGGGGCAAGCACTCTTGTACCCGAAAGCATCCGACTCCAGAGTCGCGCTCGATGGATTAGAATCCTTTGAGATTATCGCGATCTCTCCAGTCGGCTTCTTCGTAGCATGTGCTGTCTCTTCCTCCACCTTAGTCAGACAAGTACTAGCTTATGGCTTGATGCATGGTCTGACAGGATTTGGAAAAGTTAACACCGGCTCAAGCGCTGGCCCCGTTGGCTTAAGATCAGAGATTGGCGCCTCCGATCCAAATCCCGACAGGCTATGGCATGTCACAGACTTGGACAGATTTGTCGAACCCCCATGCTCTCCTCTTCCTTTCGGCTAGTCTCCGGTGAGAGACGGGTAATAGGCATGTCATCTCCCGTCGGCACGCTTGCAAGGAAGTCCAGAGCGTTTTTAAGCCTTCTCTGCTCAAGTTCGCTAATGTGCTGCTGCTTATTCCCTAGTCTCTTAACCGTCAATTTGCAGTTCTGTACTCTGTTGCGAATTGACTTGGTCGACGAGATCGAGAGTCTGGACGAGCTAGATATCGAGCAGTTGCCATCGTCACTGAGAAAAGGCTTCCCAATGTTGAAATCAACTGTCCCCACACTAACTTCGTCCGAAGCTTTAGCCCTAGCTGACGGTTCCTGGAGTAAGAGGCTGTCCTCCTCCGCCGTCAGAATTTCAAAGGAGTTAGAGTCGGTTGATTTAAAGCTAGGAGTGCCCGAATCACTCACACCCTTCGCCGAAGATTTCTTGTTGATAAAAGAATTAATTTTGTTCGCACGAGTAAGGTGAAGATGATGTCCATCTGTACTCACCCCCTGTATACAGATATGGGGAATTAGAATTAAAACTCAACAGGTCCCCAGGTATCTAGAGTTGGGTCCCCTCCTCCTTGGACCGGGCTTGGGACCGGCTGAACACCATCGAAGTTCCAGCATTGGGTGGATCCGCACAGGCGGAGTTAAAAACGCTTAGTTTCACATTTTTTTTCATACAAGACTTTGGGCCACGCCCACATTTAAAGGCAGAATTGAAGAAAACCTAACATTTTCCAGAAAAATTTAATTTCGACTGGCCTTGAGCCTAATTTAGGAAAGCATGAAACAAAAAAAGTAGCAGGTTAGGTAAACGAGACATCGTTCCCGATTTGGTTTACATAAAGTTTTTGGCCACGCCCCCTTTTAGGGGTCGATTTTTCAAAAATATTGAATTTAAACCAAAAAATTGCATTTTTACGTACATTTAAGTGTAAATTGCACTATATCTGTGGAAATATCTTATAATGAATAGTTTGTACTTAGGGGCGGTTGGACCACGCCCCTTTTTGAAGTTTGCATTACTTATAAAATGTCAAAAAATAACTATGCCATCAGCATTTTACAATGTGGGATAGGATGGGGTATTCAACGGTCCGTTTTACGGACTGTAACTTCTGCGTACACACTGTAGCACTTACTCCAAATGTGGGCGTGGCCCAATGTCTTGTAAGAGCAAAATGTGGAACTAAGCGTTTTATTTCTAAGTATTTTTTTTTTCAATTTCGAGCAATATTGAGTAAACTGCATTTGAAAATTTACCCTTAAAATAGATGCCACGCCCACTAGAGGAGGTTAACCAACTAAATCTGTTTTTTTTATACCCCATCCCATAGGATAGGAGGTATATTAAGTTCGATTCATAGTTTGTAACATAGAGAAATAGTCACCGTAGACCCCCAAAGACCTTAAGGGCATATGATCGAGACCGAATTGTTAGTCGAATGAGCCATGTCCGTCCGTTCGTCCGTGTGTCGGTAGTTTTTAGGCCTTAAATTTTGAGCTAGGAACTTGAAACTTAATATCTGTTCCTTCTAGGCCCCGAAGCAGTACAAGTGTAAAAAGTTTTAAAATCCGCCCACTGACACGCCCACTTTACTTACTAGCATGAAAATTCAAAATTGTCGTAGGAAGCTGAAATTTGGTAAGTGTTATCGTCGCTTAAGTGTATTGTGATTGACGTTTCAAAAAAGGCAAAAACCACCTCCTTTTGGGTGTGGTCATATTTAATTTGCATTTTAATAAGCATTTTTAGTTTGATTGAATCCGAAAAACTTGCGGTATAAAATGTTCCGATATGTGTGAAAGCTGTCAACTGAAATAAATACATTTTTTGCCACGCCAAATAATAATATAAACCAAATTTTTAATGTGAAAATGCAACCAACACGTGTATATCACTTCTGATAAAATATATAAACAAAAAAACGATGTAATTGAAATGGGGTGGATTCCACGCCCATTTTCATGGCTCATTCGACTAACAATTCGGTCTCGATCATATGCTCTTAAGGTCTTGGGGGTCTACAGTGATTATTTCTTTATGTTACAAACTATGAATCAAACTTAATATACCTCCTATCATATGGGATGGGGTAAAAAAATTATGTTATTGAAAAGGGGTTGTTGCCACGCCCCTTTTTCTAAAAAGAAGACTCTTAACTGACACATCTTAACACAATTAAAGTTAACAGAAACTTAAATTTAACAACCAAGGTTTTTGACGCATTTTGGAGCTTGGCAGTGGTCAATAGGGATGAGGTATCCAACGATTCGCCTAGGCGAATTGTAACCCTCCCAGTTATTTTCCTTAGCTCACTCTTTCTTTCTGTGAAACAGCAGCTCAATTTCAGCCCCATTTTTTTTCTTTTTCGCAACAGCGACATCGGCCAAGCAATCTTTGGTTGATTTTTATACCCCATCCCATATAGTATAAGAGGTGATGACAATTTTCTATTGATTTCAACAACTTTCTACCCTTCACAGATTTGTTGTCCTGAGTTAGAGGATCACAAAAATAACATTCTGCCGTCTGATACTAGGGGCGTCTGAGAGTTGCACAAAGTTGCACAAAGAGAGTTAACCAATAGTAAGATTTCATACGAAGCTGAAATTTCGTATTTAGCGTCTCGTAGCGATTCCAAGTCATAAAAAGTAAAATTATATCGGTAGACCTGCCGCAGTGGGCGTGGCATAGATCTAAAAAAAAATTACTTAATATATTATGTAGAAAACACCCAGTCCTAAGAAAAACCTTATATTTTTTTAAATATAGTTTATTTTAAGCCTAATTAATAAAAGAATAAGAAATAAATTTTACAATACAAGTCAGACCAGACTTCATTCTACATATCATTCATACAAAGTTTTTGGCGACGCCCATTTTAAGGGGCCGATTTTACATAAACAAATTTTTTGGCAAAAAATGCATTTTTGCGTGCATTTGCAAACCTAGCTTAAACATATAAGGCCCTATGAAAAAAAAAACATCAGCATAGATATCCCCAGGTTAGGTTTGCAAATGCAAAAACTCAATTCGTGGAGAATCGGGAATAAAATGTGCAGGCGTGTGCGGCAAAAATTTTCACATCACGGTTAAATGCAGCGGTCTTGACCAATACAGCATAGGCGTTCTTGACACGAATACATACTTTAAACTTATTTGTGAGGATTGTATTCAATACATTCACAATGTGGACCTTGTGTTAAAAGACGTTCAAGACATAGTAAAATCCAGTGAGTAAGTGCTTCAGTGTGTACCTAGAAGTTACAGTCCGTAAAGCGGACCGTTGAATACCCCATCCTATCCCACATTATAAAATGCTGATGGCATAGTTATTTTTTGACATTTTATAAGTAATGCAAGCTTCGAAAAGGGGCGTGGTCCAACCGCCCCTAATTACAAACGTTTCATTATAAGATATTTCCACAGATATTTCCAAGTAACACTTAAATGTACGTAAAAATGCAATATTTTGCTTCAAATTCAATGTTTTTGAAAAATCGACCCCTAAAAGGGGGCGTGGCTAAAAACTAAACATAAAATATTAACCAATTTTTTCCCCTTAAATAATATAATTACCCTTAAAATAGATGCCACGCCCACTAGAGGAGGCTTACCAATTAAATTTGTCTTTTTTGTGTCGTACATTCACTAAGAGATGCTAGATGTTAAATTTCAGCCTTTTAGAACGTCTTACACTTTTGAAAATTCAGGAGGTAGTTGCATATTTAGACCGATTGTGGGCGTGTCTTTAAACGGGTTTAAAAAATTCTTACACTTGTACTGCTTCGCATGACGTGCACCTTACGTACGAAGTTTCAGCACCCTAGCTCAAAATTTAAGACCTAAAAACATGCGACGTAGAGACGGACGGACGGACATGGCTCATTCGATTCAGAATTCGTCGGGTCTACCATTAATATTTCACCGTGTTACAAACTATGTGACAAACTTAATATACCTCCTTTTCTATGGGATGGGGTATAAAAAGTGGAAATTATTTGATTGAATACAAAAAAGAATTTGAGGATTCGTTAAAAAATCATGAAGTTGAAATTAAAACCCTACTCGAAGCAATCGAAGCAAGATATGCAGATAGGCTAAAATCTATTAAATCTGCTCAAGAAGTATGCGAAAAAAGTGTTAAAGAAATTAAAAAAAATGAGTGCCCTAAGTGAATCCTTCCAAAGGCATAGCGAAAAAGTTTGTGATAATGTTAAATCGCAAAGTGAAAAAATATGTGAAAGTGTTAATGATATTAAAAAGGATTTAAGAAACGAAGTGGGAAAATTAAACAAAATAAACAAAAGTCGAGTTAAGAAAATGAATTACGCGGAACTAGTCAAGCAAACAGTATACATTAAGCCGAAAACAAAACAAGAGAACTCAGCCACAATTAAAGAAATCAAACAGAAAATAGACCCTTCATCTCTTTCACTGAAAATTGATAGAATTTCTAATAGGAACGAGGGTGCAATATCTATAAACTGCGTTGGTGACGAATCAGTGAAAAAATTCGAAGCCGAGATGAAACAAAAATTCGGAGAGAAATACGATGAGAAGACATTTACCAAACGGAATCCGCAAGTGATGCTAACGGACATGAGTGAAAAGTTGAGTGAGAAAGAATTTTAAGTGTCAATTACAAAACAAAATAATTTGGCAGGAACGGTAAAATGTGTAAAAACTTTTAAGAGCAAAATTAGAGATGTGCACAATGCGGTTATCGAACTAGACATGTGCGACTTTAAAACTATCATGGAATATCGAAAAATTAATATCGGTTGGGAAAAATGTCGCTTATTTGAACATTTCAATCTGAATAGATGTTACAATTGCTGTGGGTATCAACACATTGCCAAAAATTGCAAAAACTGTGTTAAGTGCGCGAAGTGCGGTGTCGACCATGATACTAGAGAATGTAACTCAGCGGAAGCGAAATGTGTTAACTGTGTTAGATATAATGAGAGATATAGGCTTAACTTAGATATCAATCACGAAAGTCAAGACATCAACTGTGCGGTCTATAAAAAGCTTCTAGAGTTACAAAAGAACTAATTGGTATGTTAGCAATTACATAAAATTAGTGGCATATATTGCAATACCGAAGGTCTTACTGGAAATTTCATTGAATTCGAAAACAATTGCTTATGTAACAATTTTGATTTTGTTATTTTCTGACAAATCATATTACTAAGGATATTAAAACATACGAAATTAGTGTTGACGGTTATGAGTTCATTCGTTGTGATAGTGATTCCAGACACACGGGTGGTCTGTGTATATATATAAAAAAAGAATGAAAGTATATATATAAAGTGAATGAAATCGAAAGAACAATGGAATCAAGAATATGGTGGCTGAAGATAAAAATTACGGTTAATAATCAGTCATTCTATATTGAATCGGTTTATTGCGCGCATACGGCTTCAAAGCCGGTATTCTGTGATAAAATGAATAACTGGATTGAGGAACTTGTGAACACGAATAAACTAGATATCGAATAAACTAGGTACGAACCTACCAGAGTCACAGACTCCACAAAAACGCTAATAGATTTTGTGATAACTGAATCGAAATATAATAAAGCAGTGATTGACTTCGATCTAAAAATGAGTGACCACGAGACGATAAAAATCGATATGAATCTAAAGGGATTCAAACATATAAAGGGTGACGTATATAAATACAAATACCTACTTAAAATATAACAAGTCGTTGTATATTAATCATTTAAGAAATAGCACAGAACTAACCTGCCTAGCCAATATTGTAGATACTAATGAAATGGGGAAGGTTCTCCAAAATGAGCTTCTAAGAGTAACAAGTTTGTTCATAAAATCAAAAACTGTGAAATGCAGCACTAATGAGTGGTTTGATGAAAGACTAAGAGCTTTAAAACGAGACAAAATAGTGAAATACGAAGAATTTAGATTTTTTAACAGTTAAACGTGTTGGAATAGTTATCGTGAAGCTAGAAATCGGTATAAAATAGAATTATCTGGAGCAAGAAATATATTTATAAAAACTCGGATATTAAACGCACTCTAAAAGACATTAATCAAAAACGAGACTCCGTTCCACAAGGATCCGTATCCATACTCTCAAACTGCTCTTTTCGCTGATGATGCCCTTGTTTTCATAACAAGGAAAAATTTAGACGAATGTGTAAAAAAACATACAAGAAGACCTAGTCAGATTGAGTAGTTGGCTGAAATCTAACAAATTAAAATTAAATGTTTCTAAATCTAGATGTATGGTTTTTAAACATAACCAAAATGTAAATCTGAGAGTAGATAATCAAATTATTGAACAAGTTGATCAGCTTAAATATCTAGGAATTATTATTGATTCTAATTTAAAGTTTGACCTACATTTAGAGTACATTCTTAAAAAAGTGTCTAAGAAAGTATACTTCCTCAAAAGGATACGAGATTAAATCTCATTTATTTGTGCAATTAACATATACAATGTGATGATTAAACCTCACTTCGAGTATTGCTCTTCTGCACTGAGGGAAAAAGTGCAATTTAAAAATAAAAAAATATTTTTTAATTTAAAAGTCTGCAAATCTAAAGTGTTCCGTTGGAAAAAACAATATTCTGCTCATATTATGAAGAAACACTTATGCTTTTAATATTTTCACTCTACTTTTGAAAAAGCAGGTTATTGATTTTAAATTTATCATTTTTGATTTAAAAATTTGTTCCTCTGAAAACATTTTCAAATGGAATAACTTTGCATCAGAAGTGATCACTTTAAATTTGAAAGTCCCAAATCTGAATTTTAACGCTTTTACTCTAAATATCAAAGCACATATTTTGAATTGAAAGGAAGCGTTTTTAGGTTCATGTCATAAGGCATGCAAAATGCAAAAATGCCTTGGTAGTTAGTATAGTCTTTATTTCTGTGGTGTGAGGATCGGTTTAAAAATTTGTCGGTTCTAAATCCTTTGTTTTGATATAACTAAAAAGTATAATTTCCAAATTGTGATTAGAAACTAAAATATGAACTAAAAATCCGTTGTGACAAAATCTATGCAGTTAGTTAAAAAGCTAACCGAATCATTGCTTATATTCGGTAGCATATTCAATAACGTGGTATGTTCTTTTTTTCAACTTCCCTTTAAAAATTAAGCATAAGAGAAAATTGTTTTAATTAATTGATACTTAAACATTCAAAAGCCATTAATTTAAATTAAACTAAAAATGTTAAAGCATATTCTAGAAAAAAAATCTGCATATTATAAAGCAAGTTAATAATAAGTATATAATAAAATACGAGATAAACCTACGAATTTCTGTTTTTTTTATAATTGTTGTTTTTAACTTTAGCTCCTGGCTCATGATTTTTGAAAGTAAGTATAACGAATGTTAGCCAAGACAGCTATTTCAAGCCAGAAGATCTTCAATTCACAATGAGAACAGAGAAATTAAATCACAATAAATCATTAACCTTCTATTTAAAATAATGAAATGTAATTAGAACATTTTAACATATTAGAACATTTAAAATCAATATATTTATTTTTAAGTTTTACATTGAACATTTTGAAACTAGTTTTAAAACCCTGTTATTTAAAGATTTAACTTTAAATTTAAATGTGAACGTTTTAAAAGTTATTTGAATTAAAAGTATTTCCTTTAAACTTAAAAGCAATACTTTTACCTGCAGCTGAAAAAAACATTTTTAAATTAAATGCCATCACTTTAAAATTTAAAGTGCCTCGTTTTGAAATGTAATAAATTAAAGTTTTCACTTTTAAATCAAGAGTATACAAACACGGTGGTGTTTCATACATGAAAACTTTTAAATTTAAAGTGTTTTTTTCTCCGTGTGTGTTATTTTTATGTAGTGATTTTAAACTTAAAAGCTTGCAGCTTATTCATAATAGAGCAATGAGAGCTATTCTCAAATGTAATATGTACACCCCAATATTGTTTATGTTAGATATGTTACGATGGCTGAATGTTAAACATAGAATTCTGGTCAATGTTTTGTGTTTCATATTCAAAATCAAGTATGGGCTTTTGCCTAATTATTTGAATCGAAATTTACGATATGTTTATGAGTCGCAACCATACAGGTTAAGAAAGACTTTAGACTGCCTTCATATTTTGTAAATGAAGCTCAAAACAGCATTGTATATAAGGGCTTTCAATTGTTTAATTGAATTAATTTCCCGCCGAAATCAAAAGAGAACAAAATTTCTATATTTTCAAAAGAAGTTGTATTAGCCTTGTAAAATGTAATTATCCTCACAATAATTAAAAATATATTTGTAGTATATAAGTATAATTGTGTAGTTCTTTGTAAAATTGTAAAATAAATTCAAATAGTGGATTATACGCTAAATAAATAAATACATACATACATACATGTGGGCATGGCTCAAAACCTTATTAGAAAAAACTGTAGGACTGGGTGGTTTCTACATAATATATTAAGTAAATTTTTTTCGATTTCGAACAAAAATATTGCATAAAATGCATTTGAATTATTATTTTTTAGATCTATGCCACGCCCACTACGACAGGTCTACGGATATGATTTTATTTTTTATGACTTGGAATCGCTACGAGACGCTAAATACGATATTTCAGCTTCGTATGACATCTTTTTTTTTTGGATTTAAGCCCCCAAGACCTTAAGGGCATATGATCGAGACCGAATTCTAAATCGAATAAGCCATGTCCGTCTATCCGTCCGTCTGTCTGTATGTCACATTTTTTAGGCCTTAAATTTTGAGTTATTGTGCTGAAAATTCGTACGTAAGGTCCACGTCATGTGAGCGCAGTACAAGTGTAAAAATTTGCAAGTACCTCCAGAAATTTCAAAATTGGAAGACGTTCTCAAAGGCTGAAATTTGACATTTAGCATCTCCTAATGAATGTAAGACACAAAAAAGGAAATTTAATTGGTAAATCTCCTCCAGTGGGCGTGGCATCTATTTTAGGGGTTGCTCGAAATTGAAAACATATTGCTTAGTATTTTATGTAGAAAACGCTTAGTTCTTTAATTTGTTCATACGAGACTTTGTGCCACGCCCACATTTGGAGGCAGAATTGAAAAAAAACCTTAAATTTTCCAGAAAAACGTAATTTCGACTGGCCATGAGCCTAATTTAGGAAAGCATGAAACAAAAAAAGTAGCAGGTTAGGTAAACATGACTTCAGTCCAGATTTCGTTTATATAAAGTTTTTAGCCATGGCGCCTTTTGGGGGTCCATTTTTCAAAAATAATGAATTTGAACCAAAAAATTGCATTTTTACGTACATGTAAAAGCGTAACTTGGAAATATCTTATAATTGGAAGTTTGTAATTAGGGGTGATTGGACCACGCCCCTTTTCGAAGTTTGCACTACTTTTAAAATGTCAAAAATAACAATGCCATCAGCATCTTACAATGTGGGATAGGACGGGGTATTCAACGGTCCGTTTAACGGACTGTAACTTCTGCATACATACTGTAGCACTTACTGGTTTTTATTTATTTTGGGTAGTTTGAGCGACGAGTTTGGAGGCTTTTTGAACATATTGGGCTTGTAGCGACTCCAGTCCGGCAACTCCTCCGTTTCATCTGCTACTGGGATTACTAATAAGAAACAACTTAATGAATATTTACAGACTGAAATAAATAATAAAACAAAACATTCTCTTTTTCTGCAGACTGAAATATATAATAAAACAAAACATTCTCTTTTTCTGCAGAGTCATTGAAATCACTTTCGAAAACATCTTGCGTCCCACTTTTAACTTCCTGAAATGCATCGTCATCCCACAGTGCGTCTGTTCCCAAAAATTCTTCCTGCTGAAATACCTTCAGAATTGCATTATCAACTGCGGTGATGCAGGATTCTGCCTTCGGGCTTCTCCAGTACAATACGTTTGTTTCTTATCCTCCGCAAAATTACTTACGGCAATTTTTTTTTAAATTTTTATATTTAGTCCGGAGACAATCGCCAGTTCTGTTGGTGCCGCACTTGCTGTTTTTGCGATTTCGGCCCACGCCTTATTTTTATCCTCCGCATTTATTCTGTCCGTTCGCTTGCATTCAATAATACACTTATTTTTACGCAAACTAGCAATAACTCAATCTCATGAGTCAAAAAATGTTTACTTCGCTTAGCTTACCTTTGTTATTGTTTGCAAAAAATGTAAACAAAAGCAATCAACAAGTCAGTTGGTTTGATAATTTTGTGATTAGGCAGTGCTGCCAAATCAAAATATCAATCTAGCTGTCAAAGCTAATCCTGCACTGAAAAACTGATTCAAGAATTAATCTCAAATCAATTTTTTTCAAGAATTAATCTCAGATCAATCCATCAAATGGATGGGACCGACAGGAGAATCGATTAAGCCATGTCAGTCCGTCCTCCCCCTACGCAAACAACTTTTAGGCCTTAAATTTTAAGGTAGAGAGCTGAAATTCGAGGGGTTGGCTGAAAGTCTATTGGACCAGATCAAGTTTGAAAATTAGCTGAATCCGCCCACAGACACGCCCACTACAGGCCTATATGTGCGACCATCTCTAATTTCAGAAAATACTTTTTCTTAATTTTAGCTATGTTGGAATTGTGCGCTCGCATTCATTTTATGGCACGTAACATTGCCTTCTAAATGTCTTTGAAGTAGCCAAAAAAGTTGGGCCTTTACATTGACCATGCCCATTTTTTTAAGGGATTTTAGCTTAAAATTACTGTTTTTCAATAAATATATTATGAAATTTGACAAAAAATTATATGACAAACGTTGTAGATATTAGCACTTTCTAACTTTAACATATTGTACGTGCCTCCGCCCACTTTTGTAGACGTGGCGTTAAAAAAATTGTGTTTTTTAGTTAAAAAGGCGGAAGTTTAGGCCGAAATGTATGCAACCACATAGTATAAAGCATTCAACAGTTATATTTTTATATCCCGCGCACTTTTTGGAGGCGTGGCAGTTTTTTTTCGGTATGTTCGGGTATTTAGCAACCCGTTGTAGATGGACTGAAGCTTTTGCAAACGCACTGTTGCACTTTCCCACTTGTTTTTTCATGCTTTCCTAAATTAAGTTCAAGGCCAGTCGAAATTACGTTTTTCTGGAAAATTTAAGGTTTTTGTTCAATTCTGCATTCTTGTATTACCAAAATGTAGAACTAAGTGTTTCCTACATAAAATACTAAGTAATTTTTTTTTTAATGTGGAGCAAAAATATTGAGTAAACTGCATTTCAAAATTTACCCTTAAAATATATGCCACGCCCACTGGAGGAGGTTTACCAGTTAAATTTTTCTTTTCTGCGTCTCGTATTCATAAGGAACTGCTTATTGACTCAAACTTCAGCCTTTTAGAACGTCTTACAGTTTTTGCAGGTAGTTGCACATTTAGACCGATTGTGGGCGTGTTACAAACTTCACCGTGTTACAAACTATGTGACAAACTTAATTTACCTCCTATCCTATGGGATTGGGTATAAAAAGAGATATTAAGGTATTAACAGAGCTACCAACGAAAGATATGAACTTTAAAATATTTTGACAAGAAAACACCCAAAAAATAACCAGTGAGTTAGTGCTACAGTGTGTACGCAGAAGTTACAGTCGGAATACCCCATCATATCCCACTTTGTAAATGCTGATGGCATTGTTTTTTTTTTTGACGTTTTATAAAAAGTGCAAACTTTTAAAAGGCGAGTGGTTCAACCGCCCCTAATTACAAAAGGCTTAAATGCACGCAAGAATGCAATTTGTATACCCGACCAAGGGTATATTAAGTTTGATGTATAGTTTGTAACGCAGTGTTATAATCACCGTAGACCCCTAAGACCTTTTAGAGATATGAATGGAACCGACAGAAGAATCGATTAAGCCATGTCCGTCCGTCCGTCCGTCCGCATGTAAACAACTTTTAGGCCTTAAATTTTAAGGCAGAGAGCTGAAATTTTGTAGGTTGGTTGGAAGTCAAGTCCTTCCGATCAGGTTTGAAAATAAGCTGAATCCGCCCACAGATACGCCCACTACAGGCCTGTATGTGCGACCATCTCTAATTTAAAAAAATACATTTTGCAAATTTTGACTATGTTACAATGGCGCTAGCGCATGCATTTTTGGTACATAACATTGCCTAATAATTGTCTTTAAGGTAGCCAAAAAATTTTAGCTTTTTCATTGGCCACACCCACTTTTTAAGGGATTTTAGCTTAAAATGACTGTTTTTCAATAAATATATGTATATGAAATTTGACAAAAATTTATATGACAAAAGCTGTAAATATTAGCATTTTCTAACTTATATGCATATATTGTATGTGCCTCCGTCCACTTTTGCGGGCGTGGCGTTAAAAAAAGTGAAAAGTCTTTTTAGTTAAAAAGGCGTTTTTAGGCCGAGTTTTAGGCCGAAATGTATGCAACCACCTAGTATAAAGCATTCAACAGTTATATTTTTATATCCCGCCCACTTTTTGGAGGCGTGGCAGTTTTTTTTTTTGGTATGGTTGGGTATTTTGCAATCCGTCGTAGATGGATTGAAGCTTTTGCATACCCACTGTAGCACTTTCCCACTTGTTTGTTTAAAATTCAGTGTTTTTGAAAAATCGACACCTAAAAGGGGTCGTGGCTAAAAACTTTATATGAAAACAATTGAGTAAGTGTAAGAGTTTGTCTGTGACAAACTTCTCTATACCCGACCCTATATACGGTATAACACCAAATCTTAATTATACCCCATCCCATAGGATAGAAGGTATATTAAATTTGATTCATAGTTTGTAACATAGAGAAATAATCACCGTAGACCCCCAAGACCTCAAGGGCATATGATCGAGACCGGATTGTAAGTCGTATGAGCCATGTCCGTCCGTCCGTCCGTCTGTCGGTAGTTTTTAGGCCTTAAATTTTTAGCTAGGAACTTAAAACTTTATATCTGTTCTTTCTAGGTCCCGAAGCAGTTCAAGTGTACACCTTTTTTGAAATCCGATATAGGCGTTAACCACTATAGGCGTTAACCAATGCTTCTATCATGAGTTTTAGATGAAGTGGTGGAATGTTTAGGATAACTTCAAGTGCAGCTCTTGGTGCTGTTTACATTGCTCCAGTTGCACAAACACAAACTAGTCTTTGTATTTTGTTGAGTTTAGTCTGTACCGACCTCTGCGTTGCTTTAAACCACCAAACGGCGGCTGCATACTTGATGATAGGTTTTGTTATTGCCGTATACATCGGAGATGTATGAAGAAGTGCCCAGCTTTTACCAAGCAGACTTTTGCAGGTAATGCATGAAAAATCAAAGTTGTCGCAGGAAACTAAATTTTGGTATGTAATATCCTCGCTTAAGTGTATTGTGATTGGCATTTAAAATAAAAAGCGAATACCGCCACGTTGTAGGCGTGGTCATACTTAATATGCATTCTAATAAACGGTTTTTATTTGATATATTTGCTTTTAATCCAAAAAACTTGCACTATCAAATGTTCAGATATGTGCTAGATATATTCAGATATAAGCTATCAACTCAAGTGAATAAATTTTCGCCACGCCCACTTTTGGGGGCGTTTTTAAGTATAAACCAAATTTTTTATATGAAACTGCAATCAACACGTGTATATACCACTTCTGATAAAAAATATAAACAAATATACGATGTTATTGAAAAGGGGTGGATGCCACGCCCCTTTCCTAGGGAGAAGACTCTTACCTGAGAAATTCTAAATACAACTGTTATTCCAAATACAAAAGTTAAATGAAACTGAAATTTAACAACCAAGGTTTATGACACAATTCGGAGCTTGTCAGTGGTCAATTGGGATGGGGTATCCAACGATTCACCTTAGCGGATTGTAACCTTCCCACTTGTTGGAACTTGATTGTTCTCGGTAAGGGCAAAAATATCGTAGGGAAGCTTTAAGTAAATTTAAGCTTTTGGGAATTGAAGTAAATATTGGGAAGCTTAGAGCGTAGTTCTCTTACATTTTGATAATAGAGTGACCAGCATTTGGCAGTTTGGTTAGGACCGTAACAGATTTTGTGGTTATTACGGATTCTCTGAAGGCGTGAGAGACGTTTGGAAGAAATGCAGGAAGAGAAGGTGGACAGGTCAGTTTTAACTTGATCAGGGGGGATGTCGAAGCTTTCGTGGTATCGAACAAAGATCTTTATTAATTCATCTGGTTTTGGCCCGAAATCATATATTATTTGTATAGGCCACGCCCCCAAAAGTGGGTCTGGGCTAAAAATTAAAATTAATTAATTGTAATTTCGTTTGAATCATGACAAAATGCGTTGAAACCGAAAATTTTTGCAAAAAAAAACTGTTTTTTCCTAAACACGCCCGTTAAAAGTGAGCGGAGCTCAAAACTTTGTATGGAGCAAACCTAGTAAATAGTAATATCTTGAATATTTGTGATAGAATTTTTTTTTTCAATTTGGAGTAAACTTTCCGAGAAATCGGGTTTTTAGAGATCTAATATGGTAAAAGTGGGCATGGTCGATATTGTGGGCGGTCCAATTTTTGTCCTCTAAGAGATTTTGGGCCATTATTGTTCTATACAAAAATTTGAATTCCTACGCCTTGTATAATTTGACCAAAAGGCATTTTGAAAGAAAATTTGAAAAAAAGGTTGTCTTACATTGAAGCCAGTAAGGGGCGTGGCCGTCGGCGGATTTAACTAATTTTCACACCTTGTCTGTACCAAATAAGACGTACTCCAAGTTTGAGCGTCCTAGCTCAGTTTTAAAGACCTAAAAACTTCACACATGCGGACAGACGGACGGACGGACGGACATGGCTTAATCGACTCACCTGTCGGTCTCAAAAAAAGGTCTTAGGTCTTAATTATTTCACTGTGTTACAAACTATGCATTAAACTTAATATACCCTCGGTCGGGTATAAAAATCTAGAACAAAGTCTCGTTTATCTAACTTGCTAATTCTTTTTATTATATCTTCCTAAATTAGGCTTAAGGCCAGTCGAAATTGCGTTTTTCTGGAAATTTTTAGGTTTTTCTTTAATTCTGCCTCCAAATGTGGGCGTGGCCCAAGTCTTGTATGAACAAAATGTAGAACTATGTGTTTTCTACATAACAATACAGGGTGTTTTTTTATTCGATGCCAATACTTTGGGATATGATTCTTGGGTATTATTAAAGACCAGTTAGTGCTACAGTGTGTACGCAGAAGTTACAGTCCGTAAAACGGATTGTTGAATACCCCATTCTATCCCACATTGTAAAATGCTGATGGCATTGTTATTTTTTAACATTTTACAAGTAATGCAAACTCCGAAAAGGGGCGTGGTCCAACCGCCCCTATTTGCAACTATTAATTATAAGATATTTCCAAGTTACACTTAAATGTACGTAAAAATGCTTTCCTAAATTAGGCCAGTCGAAATTAAGTTTTTCTGGAAAATTTTAGGTTTTTCTTCAATTCTGCCTCCAATGTGGAACTAAGCGTTTTCTACACAAAACATTAGGCATTTTTTTTCAATTTTGAAGTCTTGTAAGAGCAAAATGTGGAACTAAGCGTTTTCTACATAAGATACTACGTAAATTGATTTTTATATTAAGACCAATTTTTAACGATGACAATTTTACGGAAAAAACTTGTTCCTCGGGCTTGATGGTCGCTTATTTTCGAAGCAAACAATGATAAAAACACTATTTCATTCTTGTCCATACGTTTCGTTGGGGCTTCCCAACTTCCTCAAGGGGAAATTTATTGAAAAACTAAATACCATAGGGTTAAAATTATTATTTCTTACATTAAAGTTCTTGTTTTTTGACTCACGCTTTTTGTTTGATTACATTGGTCAATTTGATGGTTTTTTTCCTTCTCTGTTTTTGTTTTACTTGGAATTGAAATACACACACAGTTAAATAAATAAATAAACAAACGAAAAAGTTATACGAAAAACAAGTGGGAAAGTGCAACAGTGGTTATGCAAAAGCTTCAATCCATCTACGACGGATTGCAAAATACCCGACCATACCAAAAAGAAAACTGCCACGCCTCCAAAAAGTGGGCGGGATATAAAAATATAACTGTTGAATGCTTTATACTAGGTGGTTGCATACATTTCGGCCTAAAACTCCGCCTTTTTAACATAAAAAATTACCTTTTTTAACGCCACGCCCACAAAAGTGGGCGGAGGTACATACAATATATACATAAAAGTTACAAAATGGTAATATCTACAGCTTTTGTCATATAATTTTTTGTCAAATTTCATATATACATATATACATTCATATATACATTCATATACAGTCATTTTAAGCTAAAATTTTTTGGCTACCTTAAGGACAATTACAAGGCAATGTTACGTACCAAAAATGAATGCGCCTACGCCATTGTAACATAGCTAAAATTTGCAAAATGTATTTTTTTAAATTGGAGATGGTCGCACATACAGGCCTGTAGTGGGCGTGTCTGTGGGCGGATTCAGGTTATTTTCAAACTTGATCTGAAGGACTGGACTTCCAACCAATCCACAAAATTTCAGCTCTCTGCTTTAAAATTTAAGGCCTAAAAGTTGTTTACATACGGACGGACGGACATAGCTTAATCGATTCTCCTGTCGGTCCCATTCATATCTCTAAAAGGTCTTAAGGGTCTACGGTGATTATTTCACTGCGTTACAAACTATACATCAAACTTAATATACCCTGGGTCGGGTATAAACAGAATTGACTTTAACATGTATATCACAAATGTTTCTCTTAACTATTCATTTAAAGCTAGGCTGTAGGTGGTACTTATATTGTCTTGATCCTCTTTGGTGTTTAGAGTCTCTCTATATTTTGTTGTATTCGTAAGCTCTCCAGTGTATATCTTTTGTTGTGGTTTCCATAGGATAGGAGGCATATTAAGTTTGTCACATAGTTTCACACGGTGAAATAATAATGGTAGATCCCCAAGACCTTAAGGGCATATGATCGAGACCGAATTCTGAATCGAATGAGCCATGTCCGTCCGTCCTTCTGTATGTCACATGTTTTTAGGCCTTAAACGTAACGTAAGGTTCACGTCATGCGAAGCAGTACAAGTGTAAGAATTTTTAAAATCCGCCCAAAGACACGCCCACAATCGATCTAAACGTGCAACTACCTCCAGAGTTTTCAAAACTGTAAGACGTTCTAAAAGGCTGAAATTTGACATTTAGCATCTCCTAATTAATGTAAGACACAAAATTTAATGGGTAGACCTCCACTAGTCGGCGTGGCATCTCTCAATATTTTTGCTCGAAATTGAAAAAATTTTTTTTTTATTTTATGTAGAAAACGCTTAGCTCCACATTTTGTTATTACAAGACCTTGGACCACGCCTACATTTGGAGGCAGAATGGAAGAAAAGCCTAAAATTTTCCAGAAAAACTGAATTTCGACTGGCCTTGAGCCTTATTTAGGAAAGCATGAAACAAAAAAAGGAGCAGGTTAGGTAACCGAGACTTCAGTCCGGATTTCGTTTATATAGAGTTTTTAGCCACGCCCCCTCTTAGGGGTCGGTTTTTGAAAAACATTGAATTTGAACCAAAAAATTGCATTTTTACGTACATATATGTGTAACTTGGAAATTTCTGTGGGAATATCTTATAATAAATAGTTTGTAATTAGGGGCGGTTGGACCACGCCCCTATTCGAAGTTTGCATTACTTATAAAATGTCAAAAAATTACTATGCCATCAGCATTTTACAATGTGGGATAGGATGGAGTATTCAACGGTTCGTTTTACGGACTGTAGCTTCTGCGTACACACTGTACTACATAGGCTTTTCTTGTATTCTGCCTCCAAATGTGGGCGTGGCCAAAAGTCTGGTATAAACATAATGTGGAACTAAGCGTTTACTACATAAAATATCAAGTGAAATTTTTTCAATTTGGAGCAAAAATATTGAGTAAACTGCATTTGAAAATTTACCCTTAAAATAGATGCCACGCCCACTAGAGGAGGTTTACCAATTAAATTTGTCTTTTTTGTGTCTTACATTTACTAGGAAATGCTAAATGTCAAATTCCAGCCTTTTAGAACGTCTTACAAATTTGAAAACTCTGGAGGTAGTTGCACATTTAAACCGATTGTGGGCGTGTCTTTGGGCGGATTTCTAAATTTTTTATACTTTTACTGCTTCGCATGACGTGGACCCTACGTACGAAGTTTCAACACCCTAGCTGAAAATTTAAGGCCCAAAAACAAGATTCAGAATTCGGTCTCGATCATATGCCCTTAAGGTCTTGGGAGTTTACCATTATTATTTCACCGTGTTACAAACTATGTGACAAACCTAATACACCTCCTATCCTATGGGATGGGGTATAACAATTTTCGTTAGGCAAAATTTCAAACTAGGCACCCATGTCAAACTTAATCCTTTTTGAGATTTAACAGAAAAAGAGTAAGTGAATTATGGTTTTATCAGGTAGTTAAGTATAAATGCATTCTCTGAAAACCTGCGCAAATTATAGACTCGTAGTCAAAAAACCGTTCTTATTGTCAAGTGCGTTTATAAAAGTAGTTTACAAATCATATTTCCAACTTATACCTACCGCGGCTTCGTAAAAATAATTTTCCTTAATTTTACTTGCTACGGCTTTTCCCAAGTATCGTAAAAACATGTGTGCTTTTTTTAGGTACCTGGTTGCAGCAATTTTTGTTAAGCATTGTTAGCTTCGCCAGGAAAAAAAATTAACGGTATTTTTATAACACATTTTTTGCAAAAATGTGAATCCAAAGTCAAAAAAATATCAAGGGCAGGGAAAAAGGATCCGACTTAAGAGCAAATATCTCGAAAGTTAAAAAAGCCATTAAACATAAAGTTCATGTTTGTAGCATATTGGAATAATTAATACTGTAGTTATAATCACTGTAGTTATAAAGTGTTTCTAATTACTATAGTTACTTGAGCATATGTACGCATGAAAAAAGAAATTAAATAAAAACATTACTATATTTTCCTTTTAAGTAAATTGAAGTATTTTACTTACAGTGGTTCAATACACTACATTGGCGACGAGGATGGGATTATTCAAAGAAATTTCCGATTCGAATTTAAAGAAATGTAATTAATATCTACTGCCGAAAATTACTGAAGTTAAGATCAGCTTATAAGGAACAATAGAAGAAGAGTTTAATAACTTAGATGTAAGAGGAGCTCAAAGAAAAAAAATATATAGTTTAAATGTATTATATTGAAAAAAAAACAAAAAAACGTGTTTACAGAATTGAATTTCTGAATAAGGATTCCTCTAGAACGGATTAAATTCCTGGTGAACGGATTAAATTCCTGGAGAACAGATTAAATTCCTGGACAACGGATTAAATTCCTGCGAATAATATTCGAGAAACGGATTAGATTCTGTGAATTGGATTCAATTCCATTGCAAAGGATTAAATTCCAGTGGCCTGGACTAACCCTCCTTGCGTATTCGATTAAGTTCGTCTTTATGAAAGTTCTAAGCTTTCACAAAACATTTATTTAATTTGAGGTACAAGTTGAGTAGCCATCATAATGCACAATTTGTCTTTAAAAAAAAAAACTGCTTTTTGTCTAGGTGTACTAAGACTTATTGATTGGTGAAGAGCATCATGGACAAACAATATTTTAGAGCACCGGAATGTTTAGAAATTTGTCCGGACAACCAAACCAATGCTTTAAAGTGGGCACAGTGGAAAAGAGCATTCGAAATTTAGATAGGTTTAATTGAAGTATCTGAACCAATCAAGAAACGGGCTCTACTTCTGCATACTGGTGGAGCAGACTTACAAGATATACTTTATGCAGTACCGGGAGCACTTTTGGAAGAAAACCAAGCCAAAAATGAAGGTAAGGATGTTTTTGAAGAAGCAATTTCAAAACTCGACAACTATTTTGCCCCAAAACAATGTCGGATATATGAAAGACATTTATTTCGCCAAATTAAACCGAAGGAGAAAACAGTTTGAACAGTTTCTCCTAAAGTTACGCAAAACAGGCTGAGAGATGTCAGTTCGATAATAAGGAACATAAAATAAATAATCAGATAGTGGAAAAATGTTTGGACGAAAAACTAAGAAGAAAGATTCTCGAATTAGACGATGCAAAAGGATTTGATAACATCATTGCAATGGCAAATTCGCTTGAAGTGGTAAATGATCAGATGTCCAATTTCGAACCAAGAAGAAAAAAGAACATAGAAATATGCAAAATAAATATCTCAAGCAGGCTGCATCCTAGGGGCGGCGCTGAAAATTCTCTAAAAAGAGATTGTTACAGATGTGGGCGTATGGATCACTCACCTATGGATTTAAAATGCCCAGCTCGAAATAAGATTTGTTATGGTTGTGGCTTTAAAGGACATTTTCTGGCGAAATGTAGAACTAAGCAAAAACGAAATAGAGACAACGGCAAATTTGGCCACCGTTCATACAAAAAACCTAAAGTTGAAGTAAATTCTATAAATAATAATGAAGATGCAAAAGTAGAAGAATAAGATTATATATTTCACACCGATGCAGACGATGAACTAAGGTGTAATATAGGAGGTGTTGATGTTAATATGGTAGTTAATTCGGGTAGCAAACACAATATAATCAGGCATTCTACCTGGTTTTCCTTAAAGAAATCAAATGTCCGAGTTTTCTCTCAAAGTAGAAACCCAACAGAGAATTTTTATGGATACGGTAATCAAAAGCCTCCAGAAGTGCTTGGATCATTCGAAGCTGATACAAAATTTCACGGCACTACCAAGAGAGAAAAGTTTTTTGTCATCAAAGGTGGTCAGAAAAACCTTTTTGGCCGGGTAACTGCAAAAAATTTTGGTATCCTTAAAATCAATATACAGTCAATCACTACAGGGAAACCTTTCCCTAAGATGAAAGGTGTTCAGGTGGATATTCCAATTGACGAAAGTATTCCTCCAGTTGCACAGCCTCTACGTAAAGTGCCTATTCCATTAGAAGATGCTATAAAAGAAAAATTGAATGAGTTATTAGAGGCCGACATTATTGAAATGGTCAACGGTTACTCCAAATGGGTTTCACCTATCGTACCTATATTTAAACAAAACAAAGAATAACGACTATGTGTGGTAATTATAAGAGAAAACCATCCACTACCGATAATAGAGCAGTTAATGTGTCGAATCCGGGGTTCAAAATACTTTTCCAAACTTGACATCAAGTCAGCATTTCACCAAGTTGAAACAACTCCAAAATCCCGATACATAACAACTTTCATTTCCCATCTTGGACTTTTTCGATACAAGAGATTGATGTTTGGCATAAGCTATGCTCCGGAGACTTTTCAGAAACTTTTGGAACGACTGCTATCTAGATGTGAAGGATGTCTCAATTTTATTGATGATATTACCGTTATGTTATTATAATAACAAAATAAAGACCTAGTCAAAAGACTTAAGATAAGTAAGGTTTTCAAACGTGATTGGAAACAAGACCTTCAAGACTATGTTATAATGTACCATAATACTCCTCATTCGGTTACTGGCAAACCACCAGCAGAGCTTTTCGGGCGACTATTAAGAGGCAAGCTACCTGAAATCAATCAAGGAATACATCGTGAAGACGAGGAAGCTTTTGAAAGAGATCAGTTTCAAAAGGAAAAAGGTAAAAGATATCACGATGAACGCTACCGAGCAAAGGCAAGTGATCTTCGGGAAGGTGACCATGTTTTGCTTAAAATCCCAACAAAAACAAGCAAGTTGGACTCAACTTACGGAACCACAACTCATACTGTTTTAACTCGAAAGAGTGGCGATACCTTGCTGGTGAACAATTCGACGGCAGAAAAGGTCCGCAGAAATGTTGTACATTTAAAAAAGGTTGATGGAAGCTGGTGAATAGGTAATAACAAAAAATGCTAAATTGTCTGCTGGAGCAAATAGGATTTTTCTTATTGCCGTTTATTAGATCTGACATATTGTAAAAATAATACAGCTTTTCATTTAAAAAAAAAAGGGAGAGATGTAGCATATTGGAATAATTAATACTGTAGTTATAATCACTGTAGTTATAAAGTGTTTCTAATTACAATAGTTACTTGATCATATGTACGCATGAAAAAAGAAATTAAATAAGAACATTACTATATTTTCCTTCGAAGTAAATAGAAGTATTTTACTTACAGTAGTTCAATACACTACAATGTTGTAAGTATTAGAGGAGATATTTGTGTAAGTATGGGTTAAGGTACCTCAAAATAGGGTGTTTTATTAAATTCCTAATAAATTATATTAAAATTAGAGATAGGCCCATACTGTGGAATGATTTTTTTCTCCAATTAAACCCAAGAATCTTATCCCAAAGTATTGGCATCAAATTTGGAAACACCCTGTATACTGAATAAAATGAAAAAGTAACCTTTAAATCGATGCCACGCCCATTAGGGGAGGTAAAGCGATCAAATTTTTATTTTGTGTATTTTACAATAAACAGGAGATAATAAATACCAAATTTCAGGCTTTTAAGGCGTCTTACAGCATTGAAAACTCTGGAGGTAGTTGCACGATTGCACCGATAATGGGCGTGTCTGTGGTCGTATTCGAAAATTTTTTGCACTTGTACCGCTTAGGATAACAATGAACCTATGCACTAAATTTCAGCTCCCTTGCTTAAAATTTAAGGCCAAAAATTATTAAAAATTTATTTAATTTAATTTTTATCTCTATTAAAAAATAAAGATTTTAATTTAACTATGATACCTAGACAGTTGTAGTATTCTGAGCTTTGAAGAGAAACTTGTCCCAGCCGGACATTCTGCTGAAATTTACAATATTCGCCACCGCTGTACTTGCAAGCTCGTTCACTTCCTCGAAAAAGTTTTGGCCCAGAAGTCGAAAACGCTGTCTGCTGCCATTTGGACACTGGCAGAGGAGGTGTTTCACATCTTCTTCGCTTCTGGATCATGACATCCCCTGCAAATGTAGTTGGTGTTTGTTATTCCCAGTTTAGCTGAGTGTTTTCCCAACAGGCTATGGCCTGCTAACACTCTTGTGGCTATGGCCAGTGATGGCCTATTCAATGCTATAAGCTTTTTTGATTTGCTGCCATCTATAGATGGCCATAGCGCCTTTGTGTGGCCACAGCTTTGCAAATTTTCCCATCTGTTTTTGGCTATATTGTGTATGGTCGCAGACATTTCGCCTGCTATAGAGGAGTGCGGAGTATGGGTTCTTATATCTGCTATAGTAATATATAGATGTGAGCCATATTTCGCGAGCTCGTCAGCCTTTTCATTCCCGATAAAGTCACAATGGCCTGGTACCCAAACAATGCGGACATTATTCTGTCTGCTTAGAGTCTAACTAAACGAGATTCTACTGTTGGTGTTGCCAGGGCCTTAATGGCTGCTTGGCTTTCTACGTAAATGGAAATATCCTCCTGTGATTGGAACTATCTCTGGCCTTTTCGGCGGCTATAAGTATTGCTAGAATTTTGGCTTGGAGGATACTGCATGAGTTCAGCAGTCTTCTGCTTGTTACGATACCGAGTTTGTCAGAGCATACACCTGCTCCAGTACCCTCACTTGATTTGGAACCATCTGTGTAGATTGCTTCCTTGGAGTTGGATTTGGAACCTCGAAGTTTCCGAAACCTAAAAAGCATATGAGTTAAAAAGATTTTTAAACTCATTAAATTTTTACAGAAGGTTTTTAAAAAACTCTGTCGAGGACCAGATTGCTCTTTAACAAATAATGCCGAAAGGGAACAGAAAGAACGACGTTAGGGTGATTCGCTGGACACCGGAAGCAGAGGTCAGTTTCGTGAAATGCAAAGCGGCCCTAGCGAATGCAGCGTTGTTAGCACACCCAAGACCAAATACTCAACTAGCACTGATGGTAGACTCTTTGGATGTGGCCGTTGGCGGAGCTTTACACCAGTGTGTTGAAGGCTCATGGGACCCACTAGGGTTTTTCTCAAAAAAAAATAAGTACGGCAAAAACGAAGCTCAGTACGTACGACAGGGAGCTTCTCAGCGCTTATTTGTCCGTCAAACATTTTCGGTACATGCTGGAGGGTCAAGAGTTTTGCATCATGACAGATCACAAACCCTTAATTCTTACATTTAAGCAAAGTTCAGAAGAGGCGTCACCCACGCAACTGCGTCACTTGTATTTTTTCGTGCAGTACATATCCAATAATCGAAACATAAGTGGAGAGCAGAACACAATTGCAGATGCACCTTCGCGGATTTCTGAAATAACTTCGCCCAACAGTATCGACTATGAGCAACTGGCAGATTATCAGCTTAAAAACGAGGAGCTTGCGCTCATATTGGACGACTACTCCAAATTGTAGGTATTTAAAATTTTTTTTTTTTTTATTCATGTTTATGTCAATTTGAGCTATGCCCATTTAGACAACTTAAAATTAATACAAATTACAATCTTAAAACTATTTTTAAATATAAACTATGCTACATACATATTATGATAAATGACACAAGAAAGTCAATAAATGATTTCTAAACGAAACCTGTCATTACAGATCCAAATCGCTTCATCACATGTGACACGTCAACACACAATATACGGTCATTCAATACTAAACCATTCCGTCGAGCTGCATTCGAAAGTGTTCACAACTTGGCACATCCAGCGATCCGTTCAACAACCAAGCTGCTTACGTACCAATTCGTTTGGCCTTCTTTAGATCTAGTAGGACCGTTGCCACCCTCAGGTGAGTTTCGTTATTTACTCACCTGTGTGGACCGTCTTTCCAGATGGTTGAAAGCGATACTAATCCGGGATATAACGGCTGAGACAGTTGCACGGGCATTATTTGACGGTTGGGTCCCCAGATTTGGAGTGCCGCAAAGAATAACCAGCGATCAAGGTCGAAAATTTGAAAGCGATTTATTTGAGCAGCTAGCGAGGTAACTTGGGCATTCGAAAGACACCATACCACCCGTAGTCAAATGGGTTGGTTGAGAGATGCCATCGTACGCTTAAATACGCAATGAAGTGTCAATCAGCACACCGACGGACCGATGTTTTACCGTCTGTCCTTCTAGGATTCCGCACAACCATCAAAGAGGATCTAGGAGCAACTACAGCTGAGTTTCTGTACGGGACGACCCTAAGGCTACCTGGAGACTACTTCATCCGCTTGTAGCCAGTCGCTCACGGCTCGTGGCCTTTCACGACTTAGCACTCTGACAGATAGAGACACGAGGTATCGAGTTAGAGAAAATCTTGGGACTCCTCCTTCTTGCGACATGCTCAGGCGAGGCCCCCATCAATTGATATAACTAGGATTAAGTTTGGATATAAGACTAGTGCCAATAGAGGAATTTATATAATCAAGGTCTTTTCTTATCCAGCAAAGTATTAATATTTGTCATGCGAACTAAGAAGAGACACTCTTGACGTGAACGAGTTCAAGTGCTTGTCTCACAGATATTAAATCCTCTATCAAATTTTTGTGCTTGATAGTTCCAACAACACGCTTATTAACATTTTGGTGACCCCGACGTAATCTGGTCATCTAAAACACAACTTAATTAAGAAATTTTCTCAAGTATAATAATTGGAAATTCAACAACAACAGTTGGCGTTTGAGCAGCTTATCGTGGAACAATTGGCAATTGGCCAAGAAATTCAACGGACCATGCGGAATTTCAAGAAAGATCCCGCAGATCGGAAGACATCGAAGACATACTTTGAAGAGCGTCTCCTTCCTGTCCGGGACTATGGAGATCGATTCATACAAACGGACGCAAAGATCCTCGATGACCATGAGTATTATGAGTATTTCACCGGTAAATACTCATTGGAGATTATTAACCTTTTGCGAGATTGACAAACAATCCATTTCTAATGTTCAAAAGATATGGTACCTAAAAACTCATCTTACTGGGGAAGCCGAACATCTCATCCGCCATCTCGCCTTGACGGAGGACAACTACAAGGCTGCATGGACCAGCCTTCAAGAGCGCTACAACAACCTGCGAGTTCTTACATCAACGCTTCTGCAGAAAATATTTGGATAGCCGAATCAAACACAGGCTCAACCTTCAGCAGCAGCCATTAAGAATCTTCACGCCACTACTCAAGAATATTTAATGGCACTTAGCAACATTGGAGTGGAAACAAGTACATGGGATCCTATTCTTCTAGTTTGTTAACCAGTAAGTTAATCATTATCACACACACTACACTACTGTACGAACAATTACTGAAGAAACCAAAGGAACTCCAATCAATTACAGAGTTCCTAATGTTTTTGCAAAATCAATTCCAGTAATTGGAATCAATCGGACAGAACAAGAAGGAGTTATCATCCCGATCTTGTGCATCAGCATGTTCAACTCAAATCAATAGAATGCAGTGCAAGGTATGTAACACAGGTCTTCACCCGCTTATTGCCTGCAAACAATTTAAACAACTGAAGCCACTACAGCGTTAAAAGGTGGTAAAACTACAGAAGCTTTGCATCAATTGTTTGAAACCGTTGGACACGTTGCTAGCAGTTGTGGTTTTAGAAACCGTTTGGACACGTTACTAGCAGTTGGGGTTCGAGATGTTGCTTCAAATGTAACCAAAAACATAACACGCTCTTGCATCTAGAAACTAACGGCAAGCACTAGACCATCAGTCAGCAGTCATTCAACAAAGAAAAGGAACTCAAGGCATCGATAAGTTTGGCAGCTTTTAGACGGTCAGAGAAGCAGCAGTATGTACTCCTGAGCACCGCCGTCATCGACCTGATATTAAGGGATGGACAAAGGATGCAATGCAGAGCCATTTTAGATTCCGGTTCTCAAGTGAACCTGATCACGACAAGGCTAGTGAAGAAACTAGGCCTCCAACAAAATAAAACTTCACTCAGCGTTCAAGGCATTGGTGACGGAAAAAGGGAATCCCATCATCAAGTGAACGTTAAACTTCCATCAAGAACAAGCACTTTCAATAGCCATTTGGAGGCATTTGTTCTTACTCACATCTCATCACCACAGCCCTCCCAATACTTGGACATATGATCGTGGCCAATACCAACAAACATTCCATTAGCAGACCCTGAGCTTAACCGCCTTAAAAAATAGATGTTTTACTGAGGCAGAATTCTATCATCAATTACTTTCCATTGGACAAATACGGTTAGCAGATAATTTAGCTGTCCTGCAAAATACAGTTTTTGGATGGATTTTGGCTGGAAGGGTAGCTGAGGTCGAAGCAGTTGTAGCAATATGTGGAATTTCTACAGAAGACGACAAGCTTTATCAAATGATAGAAATACTGTGGAGTCTTGAAGAAATTGAATCAACACGTCGCAACTTATCCAAAGCTGACGAACTGTGTGAGTCTCACTTCTCACAAAATACACACAGAAAACACACACAAAACACACGCTTCTTACTCGATTGAACTTGGTCTCACATCTCAAACACGAATTTAGGAACCGCAGGTTGCAGGAATACCTTAGTGAACTGCAATATCAACTCACGACAATTGGCGGAAAAATGAATCAGCAATTAACGTTAGAAGGTTCCTCAATATTTAGACTGCAACCAGGATGCATCCTAAGGCAAAATCTTATCACAATTTATGGGCATAGCACATTTGCCACAAATCTTCAAACCTCATATGCAAGCTTTGGGAATCTACCTGAAGTTTTAAATCCAGCGCACCACATGCCATTACTTCAAAATTTCAACCTCTCGCAATATGACACTCAACTAAAAAATCTGACAGTATTGCAGCGAATAGTTAGCAAAAGGTTCTAGAGCCACCCCATAATCTCCAGGGTCACCCCTACCATCATTACGCGGTTGGAAATTCGACCTTAGCAGTCTCCAGCAGTCATTTACTTGATCTGGAAACATAGCGCAAACAAAGCCACCGCCTTCACCAAGAGGACACCATAGAAGAAACCACGACTGTCAAATTCAGAATTTGTGGAAAAGGTGAAGTTGAATCGTCATTCAACGGGGGGCGAATGTTTACACAATATCATGTAAACATGACCTACACTGGCTGGTAGCCTACAATGAGTGCAGAGGCCGGCGTCATATTGCCAGTCAGCAAAACACGACCATTGTCCGCAACAGTGAACCAGAAGTAGGTCAGTAAACGTTCTGCATACATTGCACCTTGCGTGTCGGTCGCTCATGCACTGAGGTTGAGTCAATGAACTCGGTGCTGATATGGCTTTTATTTGTAGGTTATTGAAAGTTAGGTTAGGTTAGGTTATATAGGGTTAGGTTAGGTTATATAGGGAAACAATAGAGTATTAATATTTGTCATTCATTAAAGTTCCTAGCTCAAAATTCTAGGCCTTAAAACTAGCGACATATGACGGATGGACGGACGGACGGAGGAACGTATGTGCGAGGAACGTATCGGACGGACAGACATGGCTCATTCGACTAACAATGCGGTCTCGATCATACGCACTTAAGGTTTTAACTGTCTACAGTGATTATTTCTCTATGTTACAAACTATGAATCAAACTTAGTATACCTCCTATCCTTTGGAATGAGGTATACAAATTAGAGATGTTCGCACATACAGGCCTTTTACTGGGCGTATCTGTGAGCGGATTCAACTAATTAACTAAAAACTGCACTTTTAGATCACTCACTAAATTTCAGCTCTAGCTTAAAATTTAAGGCCATAAATCTGTTTACATACGGATAGACGGATAATGCTGAGTCGATTATGCTGTATGTCGGTCATCAGCATGATTTTCCATGACCGTTTATCATAAGAAGGGTCGCAGAGCAAGGGCGGTTAAATGGTCGCTCCATCGTTCCTGATCCTCGCTACCAGCTCAAGAGGCACAGGCGCGATCCCCACACGGGTCTGGGACATGTTCTTTACCTGATCCCACCATCTGTTTCTTGGTCTACCAGGCTAGCGACGCGTTCGCATCTCGGCTTACATAATCTGTCTAAGAAGTTTAACGGAAGGCATGCGAACAACGTGTTCAAGCCATCGAAAAATTGATGGTTTAGAAGAAGAAACTGCTCAAGATCAAGATTCCTACGAATACTGAAGTTTCGCACTCTATCCCTAAGAGTAACACCAGAAACGCACCTCAGAAATCTCATTTCGGCGTCTTGTACCCGCGATCTAATTCTTTCGGTCATTACCCAAATTTCATGACCATAGATGAGGGTTGCAACGAACACTGTATTAAAAACCGAGATTTTTGCTTTCAGTCCAAGCTCAGCTTTCCTGATGACCGGATGGCGCAGTTCTTTTACTATTATTCCAGCTTATCCTACAGGATATCTAAGTATCACTCCTTCAATCTTTCGTGAAAAAGACCCCGAGATACTTAAACCTGTTTCAGTGGGACTCCATTAATATGCAGGTTCGGGAAACAACCATCACTTCGGATTTGCTCACCAAGACTGCGGTTCACCATCCAGTCCATAAATGCTATGGAAAGGAACAAGTGGGAAAGTGCAACAGTGAGTATGCAAAAGCTTCAATCCATCTACGACGGATTGCAAAATACCCGACCATACCAAAAAGAAAACGGCCACGCCTCCAAAATGTGGGCGGGATATAAAAATATAACTGTTGAATGCTTTATACTAGGTGGTTGCATGCATTTCGGCCTAAAACTCCGCCTTTTTAACTAAAAAAAATCACTTTTTTTAACGCCACGCCCACAAAAGTGGGCGGAGGCACATACAATATATTCATAAAAGTTAGAAAATGCTAGTACGTACAACTTTTGTTATAGAATTTTTTGTCAAATTTTATATGTATTTACTGAAAAAAAGTCATTTTAAGCTAAAATCCATTAAAAAGTGGGCGTGGTCAATGAAAAATTTAAAATTTTTTGGCTACCTTAAAGACAATCATAGGGCAATATTGCGTACCAAAAATTAATGCGCTAACGCCATTTTAACATAGCTAAATTTGCAAAATATATATTTTTAAATTAGAGATGGTCACACATACAGGGGTGTAGTGGGCGTGTCTGTGGGCGGATTCAGCTTATTTTCAAACTTGATCTGAAGAACTGGACTTCCAACCAAGCCACAAAATTTCAGCTCTCTGCCTTAAAATTTAAGGCCTAAAAGTTGTTTATATACGGACGGACGGACGGACATGGCTTAATCGATTCTCCTGTCGGTCCCATTCATATCTCTAAAAGGTCTAAGGGGTCTACGGTGATTATTTCACTGCGTTACAAACTATACATCAAACTCAATATACCCTGGGTCGGGTATTAAAATGATAGAGCACAGCCCTGGCGAAGTCCAACGCACACATCAAAAGGTTGGGATTTGGGACGGACGGATGGATGGATGGACAAAAATGACTTATTCGACTCAGAATTCGGTCTCGATCATATGCCCTTAAGGTCTTGGGGGTATATCGTTATTATTTCTCTATGTTACATTTTCGCCTATATCAAACTTAATAATACTCCATTCCTGTGGATTAGGGTATAAAAAGCTGGTCGGTTGTGCCTCTGCCAGGCTGAAAGCCGCATTTCTCTTCCTGCAACAAATTCTCGATTACAGCTCTGGAACGTACTTCCAACACCTTCGCGAATACTTTTCTCGGAAGGCTAAAGAGATATAAACCCATACCGTAAGAGCAATCTCTTTTGTCCACTCTTTTTTGAAATGGGTACTCTTCCTCCAGTTTGCCAATCGCTACGTGCTTTCCCAGGACACTGTAATGACACGTGTTAGCCATTGAACACCTTCTTCACCCATTGCCTTGAGCATTTCTGGCCAAATTTTATCAACTCCAGCAGACTTACCAACTTTAAGCGATTTAATCGCGGCAGTGTCTTCATCTACTCTAGGACTTTTCTCCACCCTTATCCCGTGTGCAATGGCATTGCCATCTTCAGTGCCCTATTGAGATTTGAGCAGCTTCGAAAAATGCTCGCTCCATCTGCGTAAAACGTCGTTCTCATTTAAAGGAAGTCTATTGTCTTTGGATTTAACCCCTTGAACGTTATTCAATTTCCTTCCTCCGAGCCGGCGAATAGTCTGCCAAAATGTCTTGTAATCGTGCTCCAACACCACGCTGAAATTTTTCCATGCCTGTTCTTTGGCTGTTCTAACCACCATATTGGAAGCTCTTTGCGCCTCAGTGTACCGCGCTCGAGAAATAGAGTTCCTACATTGAATCCAGGTAATATAGGCTTTGTTCTACTCTCTGATGGGTTCTTGAACTCCAGGAGTGTTTATCTACGCAGTTTTTTTTTCACCACCAGCCGCCACACCAAGCCGTTTCACTCCACAAGTATTTCTGGCAGAGGCAATGACTGCCGATGAAAACAGCTGCCATTCTTTCTCTACATTTAAAAGGTCAGGTGGAATTAGTTCAAACTTCGCCGAAACGGGCCGAGCAAATCGCTCCCTGCAATCAAATTAAGCACCTTGTAACCTTTCCCACCATATGCGGGTCACCTGTCTTGGATTTCACCTGGGTGGCAAAGCAATACTGTCGATAAAGCGCAATTTTCACAACACTAGGGGGTGATCAGTTGACAGCTCAGCTACTCTTAAAACGCGAACATCACAAGTAATTTTTTGAAAACACAATGCTGCAACAAAGAAATCAATTAAATATCTCTGATTTAAACTGTGCCGATACCAAGTGTATTTGTTAATATCTTTGTATGGGAAAAAGGTGTTCATGATGGACAATCCAAGGAATAAGGTCGTCAAAGGATAGGCATGTGCACTCAAGACGATACAAGCATCCATAGGTTTTCTAAACCAACCTCTGTCTATCAACTCATACTCTCACCTCCCAGTGGTGAACACCGGGTGCCTAGTACCTCAACTGGAGATTGGGTTCCAACCCCTTTGGAAGGTTGTTGGGAGTAGCAGACGAGAGAGGGGGGAGGAGTGTTCCCACTAAGGCACTTCTGCTTGCATCCGGACGGCAGCGGAGGAATTCCTCAGATGGAATCAACGGTGGCGTTCATAGTTCCAGACAGGCCAAACTACTAAGTGAATACCTTATATAAGCTACTACGACGTATTCGGAGCTCAGGCCTATAAGGAGTGGGCTATCCGGCTCTTCGTCCTTATAGCTAAACAAAGAATATGGTCCTCCAGGTTGGAGGTCGTGCCGTCGGGATGACTTCCCGGCCACGTAAAGAAACACCAGCCACGAAGCAAAAAGAAGCCTCGGATTCGGACGGATTTACTGTTGACGACGAATGCAAACGAGAAAAGGACAACGAGCTACGGATCTGCACGTGGAATGTTAGGTCCCTTAACAGAACACGTGCAGCCGAGCAACTAGCGGAAGCCCTTAACGACTGCAAGGCAGACATTACTGCTATCCAAGAAATGCGGTGGGACGGGGCCGGGCAAAAGAAGGATGAATAACTATCTACTACGGCGACTGCTATCGGCATCAAGGCCAGCGCCTATTTGGATGTGGTTCATGTGATTTGGGACTGGGTCATTGTGATTTGTGATCCTGGGTCATGTGATTTTGGACGCCAGACCAGAAGAGCTTCCACCCATCAGCGAAGTCTCTGGTTTTGAAACCTTTTCACTTAATTGAGGAGATGCCAGTAGCATCGAGCTGATACTTTTTAGCCTTCTCAACCAGTTCAAGTTCTTTCTCCGTTAGTGATGAGGCACGCCATGTGCCAATTTGAAGTAAGTGCCGATTTGTAGACTGACCACCTAAGTCCTTATTTTGGCTTAGCGCTGCCCCCCTCACCCCCCATAATGGATAGGGTCACCATTGCCGGGCTGCTCGTAAGTTCTTCGAGTTGAACCCAGTCGAGCAGTCGAGCAGGACATGGTGGTCGCACCATAAGCTCGCTTGTTGACACCCCTTAGACCTAGCTCCAAAGGGTGCCATGGGCTACCAGGATCAGTACAAATCGATCCTAACATGGACAACAGACGCCGACAAAGAAGCCACTCATCCCGAGACAGACGCTCTTAAAGTTTAACTGTTTAGAGTTCAGCCGCCCCTCTGGGATCGGCATATTTATTGTGCCGTTTGTATAGATGGAGAGTGAACGAAGAGGTATAGTATCAAATTGTACATCCCAAACAGCGACTCCGACATATCCAGTAGAGTCAAAGTACAACGACTGCGTTGGCTGGGTCAATAAGAATGGGGGTGAATACCGACACACTGGCCCGAAATATCTTTGAATCCATCCCGCAGGTATAGCACAGTAGAGAAGAACTGAGACTCAGGTGGCGCACGGAAGCAGAAGGAGACCGCAACTCAGCTTGTTGGCTGATTCCCAGGCCCACAGGGATAATTCTTTTCAACATTATGAAAGAGATAACTTTAAACCTTTTGCTAGAATTCTATTAAATTATGGCAGCTGAGTTTTTCTAGTAAATATAACAATAAACTTACGTATTCGGAATGTTTCGCATAGCTCGGTGTCGAAAAAATATTATGACGAGTGTGCCATTTCCCAAAACACCTACAATAAATATAGCTGCAAAAACTGCTGGAACAATATACGTCTCGATTCGGTCACGGTAGGGCACGTAGTAGCTTGCGTCTTGGTCAGTAATTATTGCAAAAGTGTCTGTTTCCGAACAGTTGGACGCTAAATTCCACTCAAAAAACCTATTTCCGTTCATTATATCTGAAATAAATAAAATCGATTTAATCTTAAAAAAAATTAAGAGAAGCATGACATTAAAAAAAAAAAATGATTTTTATAGCCTACCCAGGATGTGTGTGAAGTTGGCACCGTAAAACGGACCGTTGAATACCCTATCCTATCCCACATTGTAAAATGCTGATATCACTGTTATTTTTTGACATTTTATAAGCAGTGCAAACTTCGAAAAGGGACGTGGTCCGACCCTAATTACAAACTATTAATTATAAGGCAGATATCGGTTCATTAAAAGTTTTGGGTCACACCCATATTTAGAGGCATAATTCCATAAAAACCTATAAATTTCCAGAAAAACATGAATATCGACTGCTTTTTAGCTTTACTAAGTATAGAATAACAAATAAAATTTACCACATAAAGAACATCGGATACTATTTCAGATTTCGTTCATTCAAAGTTTTCGGCCACGCCCATCTGTAGAGGTCAATTTCACAAAATTATTTGAACCGAATTTGAACCAAAAAATTACAGTTGTGCGTACATTTGAGACGCAAACTTGGATATTTCTATGCTAATATTGATTTTCGGTTAAGGGAGTTGGACATGTCACGCCCCTTTTTTTAAAAAAAATGAACAAAAACTTAGAAGGAAGGATTTTTTTTATTTAAAATGATGCATAAATGGTAACGGGATGGGGATGAAAAACAAGAAAATAAACGAATGGAAAGGAGAAAAGGAATGGAAAGGAAAATTGGAATGAAAAGAAGAATAGCAATAGGAAAAGGGTATACCACGGTCCTTTACAGACGGACCGAAGTAATTATATACGCACTGTTGCACTTACTCACCGGTTAAAAAAACCAATTACAAATCATCAATTATAAGGGAAATATTTCCGACAGGTAAATTACTCTTCAATTTACTTAAAAATGCAATTTTTTGGTTCAAATTCAATATTTATGAAAAATCGACCCTAGAGTAAAATCTCGTTTATCTAACCTGCTAATAATACCCCTTCCCATAGGTTAGGAGGTATATTAAGTTTGATTCATAGTTTGTAACAAAGGGAAATAATACGCTGATTATGACCCCAAGACCCTAAGGGCATATGATCGAGACCGAATTGTAAGTCGAATGAGCCATGTCCGTCCGTCCGTCCGTGTGTCGATAGTTTTTAGGCCTTAAATTTTGAGCTAGGAGCTTGAAACTTGATATCTGTTCTTTCTAGGTCCCGCACTTGTACTGCTTCGGATAAAAATGAATTTATGTACCAAATTTAAGCTCCCTGGCTTCAAATTTAAGGCATAAAAACGTGTGAAATACAGACAAACGGATGGACGGATAGACGGACGGACATGGCTTGTTCGATTCAGAATCTGGTCCCGATCATATGCCCATAAGGTCTTGGGGGTCTACCATTATTATTTCACCGTATTACAAACAATGTGACAAACTTAATATACCTCCTATCCTATTGGATGGGGTATAAAAAACGAAGCTTGTGCTACTTTGTGCCGTTACCCAAAAAAAAGCCAGTGAGTAAGTTGAAGAGTGCGTATGTATTAGCTTTGGTCCGTCTGTAACGAACCGCATTCCGAATCTCCTTTCCATTCCTATTCTTCTTTCCATTCTTATACTTTTTTGTTAAGCTCAATTTTTTTTTTATAAGGTTTTTTAATAATTTTTTTAAGAGGCCAAAAAAATATATATATAGCCAAAAATCAATGTAAGCATTTTTTTTTCCCGTGGGTTGGTAAAAACCTTCATAGGCACTATGAGAATCGAACGCGCGTGCTCATAGTAGTGTGAGATTCTTACTCACTAAAAAAACCTCCCAATCTTTGTAAGACTACGACTAAGTTTCCTTAACAAGTAGTTCAAGCTTCTGTATAGTAATCGTGTTTGGCAGGCTACCTTCCAACGAAAGCACCTGCAATACCGTCATTATGTGCGGTTTCCTCTTACGACGCTAGATCCAACGGCCTTGTTCGTTGTAGTCGGCGTGCAAGATTTGTCTGATCCAGAGTTCGGATTTTTCGAGGTTGCAATGGCCGTGAAAGCGAGTGTGCAGTTTGCAAGCAAAGTTTCTTACTTCGTCGGTCACGGTTGCGATGCCTAGATCTCGATGTAAATCGCTATTTCTTATACGAGTATACCATGGAGCATTTACGATAGCTCTTAGTGTCTTATTCTAAAAAGTTTCTAAAGTAGATATATTGCTCTGTTTGGTACAACCCCAAAGTTGTATACCGTACGTCCAAGATGGTTTTAGCACTTGCTTATACAAAGGCAGTTTGTTATAAACGCTTAGTTTCGAATAACGTCCGATAAGCCAATTCAGTTCTCGTAGCTTGATTTCAAGTTCATCGCGTTTCTTTTTAACGAGTGGCTTCCACTTAAGTTTTGCGTCTAGGGTCATGCCTAAATATTTCGCCTCATTTGCGTACGGAATTTGTACCGAGTTTGTAAATAGAGGTAAGTTGATTACCCTCTTGTAAGTAAAATTTACATGCGTTGATTTTGTCTCATTTAGGAAGATTCTCCAGGCCTTTGTCCATTCGCATATTTTATTCAAAGCGCGTTGGAGTTTTCCCGTTGATAGTTCGACTGTCTTATCCGTAGCGAGGATAGCCGTGTCGTCAGCGAATGTGGCTACAGTCGTTGTCTCTACTTGAGGTACATCTCTTGTTAAAAGTAAAAACAGTAAAAAGTACCTTGTGGAACGCTGGCTTGTATTTCTTTGAATTCTGAGTATTCGCTCCCGTATCTCACTCGAAATAGTCTGTTGTCAAGATAAGACTCTAAAAGTTCATACATTTTTTCCGGCAAAACCTTCCGTAGCTTATATTTTCGGCCTTCTTTACCAAAGTGCCTTCTTTACCAGTGCCAAACTTTACCAAAGGCTTGGGATACGTCAAGAAAAGCGGTAGAACATATCATTTTTGCTTCTTAGGCTTTCTCAATTTCATTAGTTATTCGATAGACCAGGTCAAATGTTGAATGTTTGACCCTAAAGCCGAATTGGTGAGCCGGAATCAATCGTCTTTCTTCAATTATTGGTTGCAGTCGTTTGAGCACAAATTTCTCGAAGACTTTAGATATAATCGGCAGAAGCGAAATCGGTCTATATGATTTTTTGTCGTTCGGGCATTTCCCTGCTTTCGGAACCATTATTATCTCTGCGACTTTCCATTGCCGTGGAACGTATGAAATTCTCATTGATGCGTTTATGATGTAGAGAAACTTGACTAACGCTCTTTTCGGTAGCTCCTTCAAAATTTCCCCAGTAATTAGGTCGTAGCCTGGAGCTTTGTTATTCTTCAAATTTCGGATTGTTTGACGAAGTTCAGATAGTGTCACGGTTTTCATTCGATAAGTGTCTAGTTCCGCATTGCGATTTAGATAGTCAACCAACGGCACCCCGTCAAACGGTTTAAATTTTTCCTCTAGATGTTCTGCAAATACATCTGCTTTCTCTTTGTCGCCTTTTACCCATTCACCGTTATCTTTTCTTATTGGCGCCGAGTTTTATGGGCTTTTTAATGGACTTCACGGCTTTCCAAAGTGAATAGTTTGACCCTCTATCGGCAGTCAAGTTCTATAGGTAGTTGGTAATCTCGCGGTTGGAATCTAATCTAATTGGTAATCTAATCTTTTAAAATCTTGAGGTAAGTGCTTTAATTTGTTAGATAGCCCATTCAGAATGGTTTTATCAGGAGCAGCTCGAGACAAATGCCACCTCTTTCGAGCCTTTCTCTTTTCGTGTATGAGCTCTTCAATTTCGCGCGGGTAAATTGATCCGCTTTTCCTTACTCCAGTCTTCCGGAAAGAAGTATTGTTCCAAGCAGCGTTTTGAAAAGTTCTAACGAGTTTATCGACTTCGTCTCCTATTTCTAAAGGGGTTGTAAGTGGTACATGTAGAGATACATTTTCTTTGCAGCATTTCCTAAAGCCATCCCAGTCGGTGTTGTTATTAGTTAGCCTAGGCGCTCTCTCATTTTATGGTAGACTTCCGCCGATTTTCAAAACGACTGCTGAGTGATCCGAACAGAGATCATAGCCTTCTTCTACATTTGTGAGGTGGCGAGGAACCCCTTTTGCGATAAAGAAGTCGACAAGGTCAGGTTCTTTGTTTCTGTCGGTTGGCCAATACGTTGGCTTTCCCGTCGAAAGGAAAACCACGCCACGTTTCATGCTAGCTTTGAAGAGTACTCTACCTCTTGTTGAATTGCACCGTGATCCCCAAAAGGTGTTTTTCGCATTAAAGTTCCCGCCGATGATAAAATTCGACCCAAGTAAGTCAAAGAGGGGAGTAAGATCGTCGTCCGCTAGCCTATACTGTTGAGGAAAATAACTCGAGGCAAATAACTCGAGGCAACGTAGAGAGAAGATCCGCCTCTCGAATTTTCTGATGGATGATTCGCGTGGTAGTCGATGTAACCTCTAATTTTGGGTCCGGATCCCTTCTTAAAGTGTGTTTCCGAAATCAGACATAGGTCAATATTTTTCTTCCGTAGAAATACTTCTAGTTCGTCGATTTTCTTTAAAAGACCATTTGCATTCCATGTAAGTATGTTAATGAGCTTCATATTCATGATTTGTTATTCGTTTTGCGAGGTTTAAACTCTGGCTCGCTCAGTTTGTCAAATATAACTTGATTAAATTTAGTTTGTTGCTCAAGCTTTTCCAATATCATAAATAATATTTTAGATACCGATTCTATTGTGGTAGGTTCTGGAGGTTTGCTTTTGTGTGACGCGACTTCAGCGTACGATCTTGGGCCGATGAGTGATGAATTTCCCTTTGTACTTGGACCGGCGACGTTTTCTTGCGGAGTTTGTATTTTTTTCCTTGTCAATCTCGTATTTCTGAACGATTTTGGAGTTTTCGGCTTGTCAGTTCTAGAACGTTTTGGGGTTGTGGCCCTATCTACAATATGTTGCTTAACAGTTTCGTGACGTTTTTGTAGCTCTATTGCGATTTCGCAGCCTCGGTAGCTCGCCGGGTGACTTCCATTACAATTGGCGCAAGTCGCTGGGGCCTGACTGCTTACGTTGCAATCTTTTGAAAGATGTCCACCGGCGCATTAGACACGTCGCGGTTTTTTTTGGCAGTACGCTTGAGTATGTCGGAAGCCTTGGCATCGCTTACATTGAGGTACTAGTCTATTGCCCTTTCGCTTGGGCTCAATTTTTACCCTGATATTTAGGATTGTTTTTATTTTATATATTTCGTTTGTGTTTTCAATCGAACCCGAAGCTGCTTCTCGAATTATTTTTCGTAAGTATACCATTGTACATTCTCGGTATTAAATTTTTGCGAAAGTGCGCGATAGGCATCAGAGTCATAGACATTGACTTTCCATACATTATTTCGAAGAGAAATTAAATTATACTTCGCCCCAGAGTATTTTTTAAGATAATTTGCAGCTTTCCGTAGTGTGCGACCCCAACGACATTTATTGCAGGTGGTCAGCGAATTTTTTCTTCAAATTTCGCTGTCGCTTTTTTGACACGGTTGTGTTTATATACGGTTGTGTTTGACACGGTCGTGTTTATATACGGCCTCAACTACTGGCGAAGACACAATTTTTGGTTTTTGGAAGATCTTTTCTTAAGAGCCGGATTAGTTTCACGTGCAAGCTCTTCTTCGTCTTCGCTTTGTCGCTTCGGCGTGTCCTCACGTTTTGTAGTATCACGGGGATTCCTAAGAGCCTCTTTTTCTTTTCGTAACGAATCTACTTTATTTTTGAGCTCATGGTAGAGACGTTCCATATCTTTTAGCTTAGCGCGGAGTTCGTTGTTTTCCGTTTCAAAGCATTTAGTTTTCGCTGAGTCCTGATTAACCGGCGGACTTCCTTTCCCGGAGATGATCGATCTAGCTGGTGGTGATCGAGGTACCCTTGGTTTCTTCATAAAGGCTCTCTCAAATGGAGCCATTGCGGATCCCCAGAATCCGTAGAGCCTACCTCCGAAGAGGGTGGATTTGCCAGTGATGCTGGATTACCACCGGGGGTATTACTTCCGTTCGTTTTGTCCATTGCATGGTTTGTATGCGCTACGCGCTCAGCATACGGAGGGTGGATTTTACCAGGAGGGTGGTGCCTTACCTCGGGTATATTCTAACCCCTACCCGAAGGGGGCTATATAAGCATAGAAATATCCAAGTTTGCGGCTAATATGTATGACAAAATTTAATTTTTTGGTTCAAATTCAATAATTATGTAAAATCGACTCTTAAGATGGGCGTGGCCAAAAATTTGGTACCAACGAAATTTAGACTAGGGTGCGGTATATCTCATGTGCTGAACTTAATTTCTTATTCTGCCCTTAGTAAGCCTAAAAAGCAGTCAAAGTTCATGCTTTTTTGGTAGATTATAGGGTTTTCTAATATTTTGCCTCTTTATGTGGGCGTGGCCCGAAAATTCGCGCAAACCAAATATAGAAAATAGTATTTTATACATAATATATTAAGTAAAAATTTTTCGATTTGGAACAAAAATATTGCATAAATTGCATTTGAAAGATTACTTTTTCAATCGATACCACGCCCACAAGGGGGCGATTTCAGCTTTCTAGCTCAAAATAAAAGGCCTAAAAAATGGTGTCATACGGACGGACATGGCTCATTCGACTCAGAATTCGGTCTCGATAATATGCCCTTAAGGTCTTGGGGGTCTATCGTTATTATTTCTCTATGTTACATTTTCGCCTGTTTCAAACTTGATGTACTCCATTCCTGTACAATAGGAATTGGGTATAAACCAGTGAGTAAGTGCTACAGTGTGTACGTAGAAGTTACAGTCCGTAAAACCGACCGTTGAATAACCCATCCTATCACACATTGTAAAATGCTGATGTTATTGTTTTTTTTTTTATGTTTCATAAGTAGTGCAAACTTTTAAAAGGGGCGTGGTCCAACTGCCCCTAATTACAAACCATCAGTTATAATGCAGATATTTCTAAGTTACTCTTAAATGTACGTAAAATGCAATTTTTTGTTTCAAATTCAATATTTTTGAAAAATCGACCGCTAAAAGGGGATGTGGCTAAAAACTTCGTATGAACGAAATCTAGCAAAATATTCCACTTATATAACTCGCTAATTTCTTTTTTGTTCTTCCCCAAATTAGGCTTAAGGCCAGTCGAAACGTTTTTCTGCAAATTTTTAGGTTTTTCTTCAATTCCGCCTTCAAATGTGGGCGTGGATCAAAGTCTTTTATTAACGAAATGTAGAACTATATGTTTTCTACATAATATATTGAGCACATTTTTTTCGATCTGAAACAAAAATATTGAATAAAATGCATTTGAAAATTAACCTGTAAATCGATGCCACGCCCACTAGGAGAGGTGAAGCGATCATATTTTTATTTTGTGTATCTTACAATAAACAGCAGATACTAAATACCAAATTTCAGGTTTTAAGACGTTTTACAGCTTTGAAAGCTCTTGAGGTAATTGCAAAATTGCACCGATTGTGGGCGTGTCTGTGAGTTGATTTCTTCGGATGATCTAGTTTCAAAATTTAGGCCTAAACACGTGTGACATGACGTCCACAGATATTTCCAAGCTATGCTTAAATGTACGCAAGAATACAATTTTGTGGTTCAAATTCAATATTTTTGAAAAATGGACCCCTAAAAGGGGGCATGGCTAAAAACTTTATATGAATGAAATCTGGACTGAGGTCTCCTACCCTGCTACTTGTTTTGTTTCATGCTTTCCTAATTTAGGCTCAAGGCCAGTCGAAATTACGTTTTTTTTTTGAAAATTTTAGGTTTTTCTTCAATTTTGCCTTCAAATGTGGGCGCGTCCCAAAGTCTTGTATTAACCAAATGTTGAACTAAGCGTTTTCTACATAAAATATTGAGCGAAATTATTTTCAATTTCGAGCAAAAATATTGAGTAAACTGCATTTGTAAATTTACCCTTAAAATGGAAGCCACGCCCACTGGAGGAGGTTAACCAATTAAATTTGTCTTTTTTGTGTCTTACATTCATTAAAAGATGCTAAATGTGAAATTTCAGCCTTTTAGCACATCTTACAGTTTTGAAATCTCTGGAGGTAGTTGCACATTTAGACCGATTGTTGGCGTATCTTTGAGCGGATTTAAAAAATTTTAACACCTGTACTTCTTCGAATAAGAGTTAACCAATTGGGGGTCAACCATTATTATTTCACAATGTTACAAGCTATGTGACAAACTTAATATACCTCCTATGATAAGAGTCCTATCCTATGGGATGGGGTATAAAAAACTTTAATAAAAAGTTTAATTGTAATGTAAATCATTATTTAATTATAATAATATCTATTTTATTTATTTATTTTTCCTTATTCTCGATTTCCAATTTAAAAATAAACACATCGATTACATCAATACAGCAGTTCACAATGAAGGGAATAGTTTGTGACATTTTGTATTTATTAGCAATAAAATAGTGTCAAATGTCACATTATAATATAATAATAATATTTTGGGGTGAACAATTTTAATAAGAACGAGTAAGTAAGTGCAAGAGTTCGCCTGGAACGAACTTCTAAATACCCGACCCTCTTTACCCATTAACACCAAATTGAAAATATTTTGGACCGTTTCATATAGTGAATGTCAATTATTTGTATTGGCCACGCCCTTAATAGGGCATACGCTGAAAATTAAAATCAATTAACTCTAATTTCGTTGGAATCACGAGAAAATGCGTTAAAAGCGAATACAGGGTGTTTCCAAATTCGATGCAAATATTTTGACACAAGATTCTTGGGTATATTTGAAGAATAAAATTGTTCTACAGTATGGGCCTATCTCAAATTTTGATACCACTTATTGGGAATTTAAGAAAACACCGACTTTGAGGTACCTTGACCCATACTAACACAAATATCTCCGCTAACACTTACAACAGGTACTTCATTTAGGACTTTAATTTTAGAAGAAATAGTACTTCTCTTAACTGCATTAAAATAAAATTGATAGCTTTTTCAACTTTCGAGATATTTGCTTTTAAGTCGGATCCTTTTTCCCTGCCCATGACATTTTTTTGACTTTCAAGACACATTTCTGCGAAAAATGCGTAATAAAAATATCGATAATTTTTTTTTTTCTAGTGCACCTAACAATACTTAATAAAAATTGCTAAGACAAGTTACCCGAAAAGCCCACAGATTTATGATACTTGGGAAATTCCATAACAGGTAAAATTATGAAAAACTCGATTTATAGTGTTCAATTCCTATTATTCTGAATAAAAATGCTTGTGTTTGGTTTATGTTTTTTTTTTATTTCATTAAGTTAACTTTACAATCAAATAAGGTGTTCAAAGTGTCCTCCTCCATTTTGTATGCATGCTAGAGCCCGTTTTTGGATTGCGCTGTCAACGTTTATTGAGGATAACTCCTGCCTCACTTGTGACGAGGCTTGGAGAATGCGATCTTCTAAATCATTTAGAGTTAATATTTCTGTAGAATAAACAAGTTCTTTCATTCTCCCCCATACAAAAAAATCCATAATTGTAAGGTCTGTAGATCTTGCAGGCCAGTGAACTGGTCCATTTCTTCCTATCCAACGACCAGCGTACTTTTCATCCAGCCAATTCTTAACCTCGCGACCAAAGTGGGCTGGAGCTCCATCCTGTTGAAAATATGACGAAGCTCGTTGAGTTACCGGAACATCCTCCAGTAGATCTGTTAAATCATTGCGCAAAAATTCCAGATAGTTTGCAGAATTCAGTGTGGGAGGCAGTTTGAAGGGACCGATTAAGTTGTTTCCAATAACACCTGCCCACAAATTGACGCTAAATCTGTGTTGAAATGATGACTCTCTCCTTGTGTGTGGGTTTTCCGCAGCCCATGTGTGTAGATTGTGAAAATTTGTAATCCCATCTCTAGTAAATTGAGATTCGTCCGTTCATAGGATTCTGCTTATAAAACCGTTGTCATCCAAGTTCTTCTCTAACAACCAGTTGCAAAACTCAAGTCTCGGCTCCAAATCACTCGGAAGCAGTTCCTGCACAGGTGTATGGTGGTATGGATACAAGTTTTCCGTATGCAGGAGACGAACAATTTTATGTGTTGAAACATTAAATCGCAAGGATAAGCGCCTGATGCTGATTGATGGATCATTTGCAACCGCTTCCAGTATTCTTTCATCAGCTGCAATTCTTCCTGGTGAAGCTCCTGCGTTAGGTCGTCTTGTTGAAACAGATCCCGTTTCCCGAAGTCTTCGAAACGAATTTGTAAATACGCGGGGATTAGGTACTCTTCGGTTAGGATAAAGCTGATGGTATCTTTGTTGTGCTCTAATAGAACTTCCGTTGCACATCCCATAAATAATAATATCGGCGTATTCTTCGTTTGTAAAAGATGCCATTTCAAGTAGGGTTTCTTAAAAACTGTTGTATCACCTCGGCTTCAAAAATGACTTTGATGGATTTAATTTTGTTTTCTAACCTTTAATACAATTTACATTAGGTAAATTTTCCAACTAGGCGACCAACCTCAAACTTAGTCCTTTTTGGGATTTAACAGAAAAATGATAGGGAAATCACCTTTTTATCAGGTAGTCTAATAAAAATACATGCTCTAAAACCTACGCAAATTATTAATACATAGTCAAAAAATCGTTCTTGTTGTCAATTGCGGTTAAAAAAGTAGGTAACAAATCATATTTCCACCTTATACCTGTCGCGGCTTCGTGAAAAGAGTTTTTCATAATTTTGCCTGCTATGGAATTTCCCAAGTATCATAAAATCTGTGGGTTTTTCGGGTAACTTGTCTTAGCAATTTTTATTAAGTATTGTTAGGTGCACTAGAAAAAATTACCGATATGTTTATTACGCATTTTTCGCAGAAATGTGTCTTGAAAGTCAAAAAAATGTCATGGGCAGGGAAAAAGGATCCGACTTAAAAGCAAATATCTCGAAAGTTAAAAAAGTCATTAATTTTATTTTAATGCAGTTAAAAGGAGTACTATTTCTTCTAAAATTTAAGTCCTAAATAAAGTACCTGTTGTAAGTGTTAGCGGAGATATTTGTGTTAGTATGGGTCAAGGTACCTCAAAGTAGGTGTTTTCTTAAATTCCCAATAAGTGGTATCAAAATTTGAGATAGGCCCATACTGTAGAACAATTTTTTTCTTCAAATATACCCAAGAATCTTGTGTCAAAATATTTGCATCGAATTTGGAAACACCCTGTATATATACTTAAATAAACAGTTTTTTCCAAAAACGCCCCCTTAAACCGGGCGGAGCTCAATGCTTTCTATGCAACAAACTATCTAATGGTAATATCTTTAATATTTGTCATAAAATATTTTTTCAATTTAGAATTAATTTCCCGAGAAATCAGGTTTTCAAAGATATCAGATGTTAAAAGTGGGCATGGTCAATAGAGTAGGCAGTCCAATTTTTGTCTATTAAAGGCTTCTAGTCGATATTGCTCTCCACCAAAATTTGAGTTCATATGTTTTGTCTTTCTTGAAAAGGGCGTTTTGAAACAAAATGGAAATTTGAGGTTGTCTGACATTCAAGCCAATTGTGGGCGTGGCTGTGGGCGGATCTTCTCAGTTTTCATACCTTGTCTGCACAAAATGAGGACCAAGCAACATTGCAAGTTTCAGTTTCCCAGCTCAATTTTAAAGACCTCAAAAGTGTATACATACGGACAGACGGAAAGACGGACGGGCGGACTGACGGACATGGCTTAATCGACTTACCTATCGGTCTTGATCATACCTGATGATCGGATGATTATTTCGCTGTGTTACAAACTATGCATTAAAATTAATACACTCTCGGTCGGGTTCAAGGAATGAATAGATATTAATATCTCAGACCCCGCAATTGACTCAGAAAAGAAACTATTCCTTTCACAACAATTAGCTATAAGCCTGGGATGAGGGCCACAATAATAACTAAGGATTAAATAGTGATCAAGCAGCACATAAAAATAAACATCCTATCCCACTTTGTAAAATGCTGATGGCATTGTTACTTTTTGACATTTTATAAGTAATGCAAACTTCGAAAAGGGGTGTGGTCCAATCGCCCCTAATGACAAACTATCAGTAATAAGATATTTCCACAGATATTTCCAAGTTGCGCTTAAATGTATTCGTAAAAATGCAATTTTTTGGTTCAAATTCAATATCTTTGAAAAATGGACCCCTAAGAGGGGGCGTGGCTAAAAACTTTATATAAACGAAATCTGGACTGAGGTTTCGTTTACCTAACCTGTTCCTTTCTTTGTTTCATGCTTTCCTAAATTAGGCTCAAGGCCAGTCGAAATTAGGTTTTTCTTCAATTTTGCCTCCAAAATTGGGCGTGGTGCAAAGTCATGTATAAACGAAATATAGAACTAAGCGTTTTCTACATAAAATATTGAGCGAAATTTTTTCAATTTCGATCAGAAATATTGAGTAAACTGCATTTGAAATTTTACCCTTAAAATAGATGCCACGCCCACTGAAGGAGGTTTACCAATTACATCTTTATTTTTTGTGTCTTGCATTCATAAAGAAATGCTAAGTGTGAGATTTCAGCCTTTTAGAACGTCTTACAGTTTTGAAAACTCTAGAGGTAGTTGCACATTTAAACCGATTGTGGGCGTGTCTTTAAGCGGATTTAAAAAATTTTTACACTTGTACTGCTTCGGATAAGAGTAAACTAATGTACCAAATTTCGCGGTATTTAATTGAAATTTCTAAAAACGTATGACAAGCAGACAGACAGACGGACGGACGCACATGCCTTATTCGATTCAGAATTCGATCTCGATCATATGCCCTTGAGTCTTTGGGGTCTACCATTATTGTTTCACCGTGTTATAAACTACGTGACAAACTTAATATACCTCCTATATATGGGATGGGGTAAAAAAACCTTTAGGAAAAACGTTAAATTATAATAATAATCATTTTTTAAATATAATAATAGTGATTAAGCCGCACATAAATATTTAAAACTTAAAGCTAAATGATACAAGTGGGAAAGTGCAACAGCACGTATGCGAAAGTTTCAGTCCATCTACGACGGATTGCAAAATATCCAACCGTACAAAAAAAAACTGCCACGCCTCCAAAAAGTGGGCGGGATGCAAAAATATAACTGTTGAATGCTTTATACTAGTTGGTTGCATACATTTTGGTCTAAAACTCCGCCTTTTTAACTTAAAAAAAAATCACTTTTTTTAATTCCACGCCCACAAAAGTGGGCGGAGGCGCATACAACATATACATGAAAGTCGGAAAATGCTAATATCTACAACTTCTATCATACAATTTTTATTCAAATTTCATATATATTTATTGAAAAAAAGCCATTTTAAATTAAAATCCCTTAAAAAAGTCGGTATGGTCAACGAAAAGGCTAATTTTTTTTAGTCACTTCAAAGGCAATTACAAGGCAATGTTAAATACCAAAAATAAATGCGCTAGCAATATTCTAGCATAGCAAAAACTTTGAAAAAGTATTTTTTTAAATAAGAGATGTCCGCACATACGGGCCTGTAGTGCGCGTGTCTGTGGGCGGATTCAGCTAATATTCAAAATTGATCTGGCCCAATGGACTTACAGCCAACCCACAAAATTTCAGCTCTGTACCTTAAAATTTAAGGCCTAAAAGTTGTTTACATACGAACGGAGCTTAATCGATGCTTCTGTCGGTCCCATTTATATCTCTAAAAGTTCTTAGGCGGTGATTATTTCAGTGCGCTAGTATACCCTGGGTCGAGTATAGCTACTGGGAGGGTTACAATCCACCTAAGCGAATCGTTGTTTACTTCATCTCAAATGACCACTTTCAAGCTCCGAATTGTGTCTTAAATCTTGGTTGTTATTATTAAATTTCAGTTTCTATTAACTTCAACTGTATTTAGAATTCATCAGTTAAAGAATCTTCTCCCTTAAAAAGGGGCGTGGCATCCACCCCTTTTCAATTACAACTTTTTTATACCCCATACCATAGGATAGCAGGTATTGTAATATTTTTCCTTTGGTTCGTCGAATAAAACTCAATTTCACTTTTGATAAACACAAACGAATATCTTTATTTATCAAACACTTAGTTCAATCTAGTTCACCGTAACCGTTTTTATTACTTTCACACTCGACGTTCGCTTTTCAAGTATTCCGATTCAAAACTGAAAAACTGGGCAACGGGTATCGGCTATTTATACAATAATTATGACAATTCGTAAAACTTCTACATCACGCTAGATGGAGGGCGGGGTTTGTATTCGTTGTATTCACTAAAGTCTCCACTGGTGGGGAAATTTTCGGGATATTTTAATTATAGCGGGTGTCCCATAATAAATTGAATCGAAAACATTTTTTTCGCGATATCAGACTGTCTCCCACCTAGTTTGTTTCGTCCCGAACAAGCACATCATCATTGTTTCCGTTGTAACGATGTAGGCGATCTACATGGACAATTTTCACTTTCGCTCTTGGTCCTCGTTGAATTCGAAAGACTACATCATTAATTAGCGTAAAAGCTTGGTAGGGACCTTCCCAGTTCTGCTGCAACTTCGGCGATTTTCCCTTTCTACGATGGGGATTGTAGAGTCACACTAGGTCTCCCACGTTGAATTCCGGTGCCTTTGCTCTAGCGTCATATCTAGTCTTCATTCGATCACTCGCAATATATTTCTTCTAGTCCTCTGGTGTATGTCGTTGGTCCTTTCTCTGAGATCCACTACGTAGTCCTCTTTGCATTTTGGTTCTTCTATAGGAAATCCGAATTTGAGCTCACTGGGTAGCCTGGCAGTTCGTCCAAAAAGAACGTCAGACGAAATATAACCAGTTGTACTATGAATCGCATTTCGGTAGGCCATTAGGTACAAGGGTATTCGCCGATCCCAATTCCGTTGATTTTCGTCCACGACTTTAGAAAGATGTTTCTTCAGGGTCTTGTTAAAGCGTTCTACCATTCCATCTGATTGCGGGTGAAGGGGTGTGGTTCGTGTCTTCTGTAGTCCTATTGACGCACATACCTCCTGGAATATCTTTGACTCGAAGTTTCGTGCTTGATAGGAATGTAGTTCCATCGGCACACCGAATCTGCACACCCATTGGTCCACTATCTGGTTGACAACGGTTTTAGCTCCTTGGTTTGGGATCGCGAAAGCCTCTTGCTGAAGTAGTCGGCAATTACAAGAATGTAACGGTTGCCGTTCTCAGTTTCGGGAAACGGGCCTGCGATGTCGACGGCGATTCTCTCAAATGGAGCCCCCACGTTTTACTGATGCATTCTACCTCTTGTTTTGACTTTGGGTCCCTTACTAGCAGCGCACCTCCGACAGCAGCTCTCGACATCGGTTCTTGCACTTAGCCAATAAAAGCGTTCACGAACCTTTTCCAGTGTCTTGTTTATTCCCAAGTGACCGCCAGATACTCCATCGTGCATTTCTCGTAAAATCTCTTGGACCTTCGACCTTGGGACCACAAGCTGCATTTAAAGGATGGCATTTCCCATTTTCTACGTAGAACACCGTCTTGTATATGGAGAAAGTCCCGCTGCGCCAAGTACGCCTTTAAGGTAGGACTTCTGTCAGAGATATCCCTTGCATTCGGCTTTTCCATAGATTCCTTCATCGAAATGATTGGCTCGATGTCAGGATCCTCTTGTTGTACACTACGAAGTTCCTCATTGCTCCAGCCTTCTGCAGTTTCAGCTCTTATTCTCTGGACAGAATTACCTTCGTTCTTTTCTTCTTGTCGCACGCAATGCTTACAATTAGGTTCACATGGTCTACGGGATAGCACGTCGGCGTTACAGTGCAGTCTGCCTTTGCGATGTTGTACCTCGAAGTCATAAGCCAGCAATCGCTCGATCCATCTTGCGACTTGGCTTTCAGGATTTTTAAACAAAAGCAACCATTTTAGAGCGGCGTGGTCTGTACACATGATGAACTTATGGCCACTCAGGTAATTCTGGAAATGCTTCGTCGCCAGTATTAGAGTAAGGAGTTCTAGCCTAGTAACGCAGTCATTTCTTTCTGGTCGGGTTAGAACTTTGCTGAAGTATGCTACCACTTTCTCCTGCCCATCGTGTAATTGCGACAATACTGCGCCAGCACCCACATTGCTAGCGTCTGCGTCCACAAATAATGTCTTGCCAGGAATGGGGTAAGCTAGTATCGGTGCTTGGCAAAGTCGCTGCTTCAAATACTGAAAGCTCTTTTCGCACTCACCTGACCATTTAAACGGTCTTCCCTTTTCGGTCAACTGCTGCAGACATTTGGCGATTCCGGCGAAGTCCTTCACAAGTCTTCTGTAATGTGTGGCAAGACCGAGAAAGCTCCTTAGCTGGTGTTTGTCTTTTGGAACTGGCCAACTTCTCACAGCTTCAATTTTCTCTGGATCTCTTCACTCCATCCGACGATATCACGTGCCCCAGATACTTTATTGTATTGAGTTTCAATTGTGTTCCTCGAAACCGTGTGATCTCTCAAGTTGTCTCAATGTTCAGCGAAAGTCTTTCCCACAACGATCACATCGTCCAAGTACACCAAACAGGTTTTTCACGTCAAACCATGTAAGACAAGTTCCATAAGACGCTCAAATGTGGCCGGAGCGTTACACAAACCAAATGGCATTACTGTAAACTGCCATAATCCGTTTTCGGTTGTAAAAGCTGTCTTCTCTCTGTCTTCTGGATGGATCTGTACCTGCCAGTAGCCACTTTTCAGGTCAAGGGTGGAAAACCATTTGGCTCCAGAGAGTGTGTCTGAGGTGTCGTCAATTCGAGGCAAAGGGAAGCTGTCCTTCTTCGTGACATCGTTTAGCCTCCGGTAGTCTACGCAGAATCTAGTGCTGCCGGCCTTCCTTTTCACCAGTACAACAGGTGATGCCCACGGACTTTTCGAACTTTCGATCAAACCTTCCTTTTCCATGGTTGATATCATCTCTTCAACCTCCGCGTGTTTCGCCAAAGGAAATCGTCTGGCAGGTTGTCGGATCGGGTTGGCATCTCCGGTGTCTATACGGTGCTGTACTAGGTGTGTTCGACCAAATTTTCCATCCTGTGATGCAAATACATCAGCAAACTCACCAAGGAGATTCTCCGCCATGGTTTTCTGCTCTTGATTTAGCTCAGAGTGTCCAAAAATAGTCATGCAAAGTTCTGCCAGTTTTGTTGTCGAGACTGTACTCACAGATTTACTCTTAGTTATAGTCGAAACTGCTGCAATGGGTACGCATCTTTCAATCACCTCTCTTTGTCTAAGCTTGACGGTGTGTTTGTTCGGGTTCAACACCCTGACCAGTTTTATGTTCTTTTTTGGTTCCGTAAGAATTTTTCCCACGAAATATTTCTGGAATTCTTTTTCAATATCTGGCTCAACTAGATAGAATCGGTGGTTCCCAGGATCGCCTTCCAAACGCGCCCAGAGTACTGTCTCTGAAGAGGGCTGCAGAACTTCATCGCTTCTCAGAGTCGCCCGAAGACTCACAGCGTCGTTGTTTCCGTATACCATAGGGATCTCGATGGTTCAATACCTTAATACTTGCATTCGAAGGTCCAAAATCACTTCATGTGCCTTCATGAAGTCCACTCCAATGATGCATTCGTGGCATATGCCGGCTACCAAGAACGTATGTGAGAAGGTCAATCCCTCTTGTTGTATTTGTAGAAGCACCTCCCCGTATACCTTCGCTGCTTCTCCTGTAGCTGTCTTAAGACTGTAGCAGCTAGTGTTATGCATCCAAGAAGTCTGGACAAGGTCTCTTCTAATTATGGAGGCCGTGGCACCCGTATCGATGGCCACACATTTTCTGTTGGCAATGACTGCCTCCACTGTCAGACTTTCGTTGTAGCGTTTTGTTTGTGAAACTTAGATGATGGTCCTGGGGGCGTCGATTCCATCAACCAACTTCTGCCCCGCGAAGTTGGTCCTTAGGCATTTCCTGACTGCTGTTGCTCCGAAGCATGTCCAGCAGGTAAAATGTCGGCCCTGCCAGATGCTTCGTCACGTTGTCTTCTCCTAGAGCAATGTGGGCGGCTTGCTTGCCTTGGTGGAGCTCTGCACTGTCGCTGCAGGTGTCCCTTCTTGTTGCAGTTCCAACATCTGATTTGTCCTCGAGCGTTGCTTGTGTTTTGTCTTTCGATGTCTACACGTTGACATGAACACTATACTGTAACTATTTCCCTGATGCGATGGCTTCCTTGCGAAGCTTGATCTGCTGCTTCCATAGTCAGGGCAAATGCCAAAGCCTCAGCGAGCGTTTTCTTGCCTTCCATTCTAACAGCCATTTGTAATTTCCCGTCCGCGATGGCATTTGTGAAGGCATCGGTTGCAAGCTCGTTTATTATTTCCCTGTTGGCATTTGGTTAAGATAAATTCGCTAAACGTTCGATGTCCGCTTGCAACTGCTGTAGCGTTTCGCCTCTTGTCTGGGCCCTTCGGCGCAACTGGACACTGTAAACTTGTTGCATGAGGTCGTCTCCAAACCTCATTTCAATGGCCTTGACCATGGCGTCATAGTCCCGTTGTTTCTCTTCAGGAATGGTCTGCAGCAATTCTGCGGCTGTTCCTCTTAGCGCAAGCGTGAGTGCAATAGACCTTTCTTCGTTGTCCCAATTGTTCGTCATAGCGGCAGCTTCGAATTGCTTCTTATAAATCGGCTATGAAGTTTGACCATCAAAGACAGGAGGTTGCATTGCTTTTCGTCGTGGACCGTCGGGCAAACATTCTCGAACTTTTTTTTTTAACCAGTTCGAGTTCCTTAGCCAGTTGTTCTACTTCCGATTTGACTTCAGTGAATTTTTCCTTCACGCTTTCAATTTTTTGATCTATAGTTTGAAACTTTTCCTCAAAGTGTACGTTCTGCGAATCGAGATTACTTTCTAGTGCATTCTTTTGTTCAAGAAGCTGCTTTTCCAGAGCATTCTTTTGTTCGTCAAACTTGCTTTCGAGAGAATTATTTTTTTCGTCGAACTTGCTTTCTAGAGCATTCTTCTGATCTTTCTGGCCACTCTCTAGCTTCTCGAATCTCTCGTCCAGATTTCTGAACTTTTTCAACAGCAACTTCATGAAAGCGGGCATTTCATCGGCAGTACTTACTGTGCTTTCTTGCTGGTCTTCTTGAACATCGAACAGCATCGAATCAGGATCTCCACCTTCCTCAGTTATACTGGCCCGAAGTCGGAGCAACAATTCCTTTTTAAGCCCCGATGTCTGGAGGTCTCTTTTACGCAATTCTTCTTTTAGTTCGGATGTTGGCAATTGTCCAATTTTGCGACCCATTTTTAATTATCAAAGCACAAATTTCGCGACACAATCAGTTTATATATAATTTTTTTTCGGCTTTTCTCAGTTTTTCTCAAAAAAAAAAATGCACTTCACTTTTGAATATATCACCGACACTGTTTTTACAGTTTGTACAATAGCACAATTAGCTAAAATATATGTGAGAAACACCGCAGTCAAAACTCTATAAGTCACCGACACGCGACGCGGTTTTCGTTTTTAACACCGTGTGTTACACTAACACTGTTTTAAGTTTTGAGTTTTATCCCACTTCTGACACCAATGTAATATTTTTCCGGCGGTTCGTCGAATAAAACTCAATTTCACTTTTGATAAACACAAACGAATATCTTTATTTATCAAACACTTAGTTCAATCTAGTTCACCGTAACCGTTTTTATTACTTTCACACTCGACGTTCGCTTTTCAAGTATTCCGATTCAAAACTGAAAAACTAGGCGACGAGTATCGGCTATTTATACAATAATTATGACAATTCGTGAAACTGCTACATCACGCTAGATGGAGGGCGGAGTTTGACGACTGGAATTTGTTGTATTCACTAGAGTCTCCACTGGTAGGGAAATTTTTCGGGATATTTTAATTATAGCGGGTGTCCCATAATAAATTGAATCGAAAACATTTTTATCGCGATATCACAGTATATTAAGTTTGTCACATAGTTTTTAACACTGTGAAATAATAATGGTAGACCCCCAAGACCTTAAGGGCATATGATCGAGATCAAATTCTGAATCGAATAAGCCATGTCCGTCCGTCCGTCTGTCTGTATTTCAGACGTTTTTAGGCCTTAAATTTCAAGTAAAGGTGCTGAAATTTGGTTCATAAGTTAACTGGTATCCGAAGCAGTACATGTGTAAGAATTTTTAAATCCGCCAAAAGACACGCCCAAAATCGGCCTAAAGGTGCAACTACCTCTAGAGATTTCAAAACTGTAAGACGTTCTAAAAGGCTGAAATTTGACATTTTGCCTCTCCTAATGAATGTAAGACACAAAAAGGAAAAATTTAATTAGTAAACCTCCTCCAGTGGGCGTGGCATCTATTTTAAAGGTAAATTTTCAAATGCAGTTTACTCAATATTTTTGCTGTAAATTGAAAAAATTTTGCTTAATATTTTTTGTAGAAAACGCCTAGTTGTACATTTCGTTTTCACAAGACTTTGGGCCACGCCCACATTTGTAGGCAGAATTGATGAAAAACCTAAAATTTTCCAGAAAAAAGGAATTTCGACTGGCCTTGAGCCTAATTTAGGAAGCATGAACCAAAACCAGTGAGTTAGTGCTACAGTGTGTAAGCAGAAGTTGCAGTCCGTAAAACAGACCGTTGAATACCCCATCCTATCCCACATTGTAAAATGCTGATGTAATTGTTATTATTTTATAATTTATAAGTAGTGCAAACTTTTAAAAAGGGTGTGGTCCAACCGACCCTAATTACAGGCCATCAGTTATAACGCAGATATTTCCAAGTTACACTTAAATGTACGTAAAAATAAAATTTTTTGCTTCAAATTCAGTTTTTTTGAAAAATCGACCCCTAAAAGGGGGCGTGGCTTGAAACTTTATATAAGCGAAATCTGAAACGAAGCCTCGTTTGCCTAACCTGCTATTTTTTGTTTCATGTTTTCCTAAATTAGGCTCAACGCCAGTCGAAATTAAGTTTTTCTAGAAAATTTTAGGTTTTTCTTGAATTCTGCCTCCAAATGTGGGCGTGGCCCAAAGTCTGGTATAAACGTAATGTGGAACTAAGCGTTTACTAATTAAAATATTAAGTGAAATTTTTTCAATTTGGAGCAAAAATATTGAGTAAACTGCATTTGAAAATTTACCCTTAAAATAGATGCCACGCCCACTAGAGGAGGTTAACCAATTAAATTTGTCTTTTTTGTGTCTTACATTCATTAGGAGATGCTAAATGTCAAATTTCAGCCTTTAAGAACGTCTTACAGTTTTGAAAACTCTGGAGGTAGTTGCACATTTAGAGCGATTGTTGGCGTGTTTTTGGGCGGATTTCAAAAATGTTTACACTTGTACTGCTTCGCATGACGTGTACCTTACGTACAAAGTATCAGCCCTAGCTGAAAATTTAAGGCCTAAAAATATGTGACACACAGACGGACGGACGGACATGGCTCATTCGATTCAGAGCTTGGTCTCGATCATATGCCCTTAAGGTCTTAGGGGTCTACCATTATTATTTCACCGTGTTACAAACTATGTGGCAAACTTAATATACCACCTACCCTATGGGATGGGGTATAAAAATTTAGCACATCCCATCCCATAGGATAGGAGGTATATTAAGTTTGTCACACAGTTTCTAACAAGGTGAAATAATAATGGTGGATATGATGGGGTAATCAACGGTCCGTTTTACGGACTGTAACTTCTGCGTACACACTGTAGCACTAACTCACTGGTTAACTTAAGAAAATCACTTTTTTTAACGCCACACCCACAAAAGTGGGTGGAGGCACATAGTACTTATACATGAAAGTTAGAAAATGCTAATATCTACAACTTTTGTCATATAATTATACCCGACCCAGGGTATATAAAGTTTGATATATAGTTTGTAACGCAGTGAAATAATCTCCATAGACCCTTAAGACCTTTAGAGATATGAATGGGACCGACAGGAGAATCGATTAAGCCATGTGCGTCCGTCCGTATGTTAACGACTTTTAGGCCTTAAATTTTGAGATTGAGAGCTGAAATTTCGTGGGTTGGCAGGAAGTCCAATGGACCAGACTATGTTTGAAAATTAGCTGAAGCCGCCCACAGATACGCCCACTACAGGCCTCTATGTGCGACCATCTCTAATTTACAAAAAAAAAAAAAACTATTTCTAAATTTTAGCTATGTTAGAATAGTGCTAGCGCATTCATTTCTAGTTTATAACATTGCCTTGTAATTGTCTTTGAAGTGGTCAAAAAATGTTAGCCTTTTCATTGACCACGCCCACTTTCTTAAGGGAATTTAAATTAAAATGGCTGTTTTTCTATAAATATATAAGAAATTGACTAAAATTATATGACAAAAGTTGTGGATATTAGCATTTGCTAACTTTCGTGTATAAGTAGCATGTGCCTCGTTAAAAAAAGTGATTTTTTTAAGTTAAAAAAGCGGAGTTTTAGGCCGAAATGTATGCAACCACCTAATATAAAGCATTCAGCAGTTATACAGGGTGTTTCCAAATTCGATGCAAATATTTTGACACAAGACTCTTGGGTATATTTGAAAAAAAAAATTGTTCTACAGTATGGGCCTATCTCAAATTTTGATACCACTTATTGGGAATTTAAGAAAACACCTACTTTGAGGTACCTTGACCCATACTAACACAAATATCTCCGCTAACACTTACAACAGGTACTTCATTTAGGACTTAAATTTTAGAAGAAATAGTACTCCTTTTAACTGCATTAAAATAAAATTGATGACTTTTTTAACTTACAAGATATTTGCTCTTAAGTCGGATCCTTTTTCCCTGCCCATGACATTTTTTTGACTTTCAAGACACATTTCTGCGAAAAATGCGTAATAAAAATATCGATAATTTTTTTTTTCTAGTGCACCTAACAATACTTAATAAAAATTGCTAAGACAAGTTACCCGAAAAGCCCACAGATTTATGATACTTGGGAAATTCCATAACAGGTAAAATTATGAAAAACTCGATTTATAGTGTTCAATTCCTATTATTCTGAATAAAAATGCTTGTGTTTGGTTTATGTTTTTTTTTATTTCATTAAGTTTACTTTACAATCAAATAAGGTGTTCAAAGTGTCCTCCTCCATTTTGTATGCATGCTAGAGCCCGTTTTTGGATTGCGCTGTCAACGTTTATTGAGGATAACTCCTGCCTCACTTGTGACGAGGCTTGGAGAATGCGATCTTCTAAATCATTTAGAGTTAATATTTCTGTAGAATAAACAAGTTCTTTCATTCTCCCCCATACAAAAAAATCCATAATTGTAAGGTCTGTAGATCTTGCAGGCCAGTGAACTGGTCCATTTCTTCCTATCCAACGACCAGCGTACTTTTCATCCAGCCAATTCTTAACCTCGCGACCAAAGTGGGCTGGAGCTCCATCCTGTTGAAAATATGACGAAGCTCGTTGAGTTACCGGAACATCCTCCAGTAGATCTGTTAAATCATTGCGCAAAAATTCCAGATAGTTTGCAGAATTCAGTGTGGGAGGCAGTTTGAAGGGACCGATTAAGTTGTTTCCAATAACACCTGCCCACAAATTGACGCTAAATCTGTGTTGAAATGATGACTCTCTCCTTGTGTGTGGGTTTTCCGCAGCCCATGTGTGTAGATTGTGAAAATTTGTAATCCCATCTCTAGTAAATTGAGATTCGTCCGTCCATAGGATTCTGCTTATAAAACCGTTGTCATTCAAGTTCCGCTCTAACAACCAGTTGCAAAACTCAAGTCTCGGCTCCAAATCACTCGGAAGCAGTTCCTGCACAGGTGTATGGTGGTATGGATACAAGTTTTCCGTATGCAGGAGACGAACAATTTTATGTGTTGAAACATTAAATCGCAAGGATAAGCGCCTGATGCTGATTGATGGATCATTTGCAACTGCTTCCAGTATTCCTTCATCAACTGCAATTCTTCCTGTGAAGCTCCTGCGTTAGGTCGTCTTGTTGAAACAGATCCTGTTTCCCGAAGTCTTCGAAACGAATTTGTAAATACGCGGGGATTAGGTACTCTTCGGTTAGGATAAAGCTGATGGTATTTTTGTTGTGCTCTAATAGAACTTCCGTTGCACATCCCATAAACGTAGACAATATCGGCGTATTCTTCGTTTGTAAAAGATGCCATTTCAAGTAGGGTTTCTTAACAACCGTTGTGTCACCTCGGCTTCAAAAATGACTTTGATGGATTTAATTTTGTTTTCTAACCTTTTATAAAATTTACATTAGGTAAATTTTCCAACTAGGCGACCAACCTCAAACTTTATCCCTTTTGGGATTTAACAGAAAAATGATAGGGAAATTACCTTTTTATCAGGTAGTCTAATAAAAATGCATGCTCTAAAATCTACGTAAATTATTAATACATAGCCAAAAAATCGTTCTTGTTGTCAATCGCGGTTATAAAAGTAGGTAACAAATCATATTTCCACCTTATACCTGTTGCGCCTTCGTGAAAAGAGTTTTTCATAATTTTACCTGCTATGGAATTTCCCAAGTATCATAAAATCTGTGGGTTTTTCGGGTAACTTGTCTTAGCAATTTTTATTAAGTATTGTTAGGTCCACTAGAAAAAAAAAATTACCGATATGTTTATTACGCATTTTTCGCAGAAATTTGTCTTGAAAGTCAAAAGAATGTCATGGCCAGGGTAAAAGGATCCGACTTAAAAGCAAATATCTCAAAAGTTAAAAAAGTCATCAATTTTATTTTAATGCAGTTAAAAGGAGTACTATTTCTTCTAAAATGTAAGTCCTAAATGAAGTACCTGTTGTAAGTGCTAGCGGAGATATTTGTGTTAGTATGGGTCAAGGTACCTCAAAGTAGGTGTTTTCTTAAATTCCCAATAAGTGGTATCAAAATTTGAGATAGACCCATACTGTAGAACAATTTTTTTCTTCAAATATACCCAAGAATCTTGTGTCAAAATATTTGCATCGAATTTGGAAACACCCTGTATTTTTGTATCCCGCCCACTTTTTGGAGGCGTGGCAGTTTTTTTTGGTATGGTCGGGTATTTTGCAATCAGCCGTAGATGACTGAAGCTTTTGCATACGCACTGTTGCACTTTCCCACTTGTTTTTAGTCAAATTTGACTATATCTATCCATTGAAAAACAGCCATTTTAAATTAAAATCCATAAAAAAAGTGGGCGCAGTCAATGAAAAGGCTAAAAAAATTTTACCACTCCAAAGACAATTACAAGGCAATGTTATAAACTAGAAATGAATGCGCTAGCACTATTCTAACATAGCTAAAATTTAGAAATAGTTTTTTTTTTTTAAATTAGAGATGGTCGCACATACAGGCCTGTAGTGAGCATTTTTCCACTTCAAAGACAATTACAAGGAAATGTTACATACCAAAAATGAATGCGCTAGCACTATTGTAACATAGCTAAAATTTAGAAAAAGTATTTTTTATACCCCATCCCATAGGATAGGAGATATATTAAGTTTGATTCATAGTTTGTAACATAGAGAAATAATTACCGAAGACCAACAAGACTTTAAGGGCATATGATCGAGACCGAATTGTAAGTCGAATGAGCCATGTCCATCCGATCGTCCGTCTATCGGTTGTTTTTAGGCCTTAAATTTTGAGCTAGTAACTTGAGATTTGATATCTGTTCTTCCTAGCTCCCGAAGCAGTACAAGTGGTACAAGCAGTACAAGTATAAAATTTCAAATCCGCCCACTGACACGCCCACTTTACTTCTTAGCATGGAAAATCAAAGTCTTAACTGTACTGTGATTGGCATTTAAAAACCAGTGAGTAAGTGCTACAGTGTGTACGCGGATGTAACAGTCCGTAAAACGGACCGTTGAACGGACCGCATCCTATCCCACATTGTTGATGGAAAATGCTGATGGCTAGTAATTTTTTGACATATTATAAGGGCGTGGTCTAACCGCGCCTAATTAAAAACTATTAGTTATAAGACATTTCCACACATATTTCCAATTTACACTTAAATGACCGTAAAAATGCAATTTTTTGGTTCAAATTCAATATTTTTGAAAGATCGACCCCTAAAAGGGGGCGTGGCTAAAATAAATTTATTTGAATGAAATCTGGACTAAAGTCGCGTTTACCTAATCTGCTAATTTTTTGGTTGCATGCTTTCCCAAATTAGGCTCAGGCCAGTCGAAATTAAGTTTTTCTGGAAAATTTTAGGTTTTTCTTCAATTCTGCCTCCAAATGTGGGCGTGGCCCAAAGTCTTGTATAAACAAAATGTCGAACTAAGCGTTTTCTACATAAAATAATAAGCAAATTTTTTTCAATTTGGAGCAAAAATATTGAGTAAAATGCATTTGAAAATTTACCCTTAAAATAGATGCCACGCCCACTAGAGGAGGTTTACCAATTAAATTTGCCCTTTTTGTGTATAACATTCATTAGGATATGCTAAATGTCAAATTTCAGCCTTTTAGAACGTCTTACAGTTTTGAAAACTCTGGAGGTAGTTGCACATTTAGACCGATTGTGGGCGGTTTTTGAGCGAATTTCAAAATTTTCTACACTTGTACTGCTTCGCATGACGTGAACCTTACGTACGAAGTTTCAGCTCCCTAGCTCAAAACTTAAGGCCTAAAAACATGTGACATACAGACGGACGGACGGACGGACATTGCTCATTCGATTCAGAATTCGGTCTCGATCATATGCCCTTAAGGTCTTGGGGTCTAATATTATTATTTCACCTTGTTTCACACTATGTGACAAACATAATATACCTCCTATGGGATGGGGTATAAAAAGCGAAAACCGTCCCCTTTTAGGCGTGGTCGTATTTATTATGCATTCTAATAAACGGCTTTTATTTGATATATTTGCTTTAAATCCAAAAAAACTTTCACTATAAAATGTTTAGATATGTGCGTATCAACTCAAATAAATAAATTTTTGCCACGCCTACCTTTGGGGGCGTTTTTAAGTAAAAGATCAGATTTTTAATATAACACTGCGATCAACACGTGTATACTGCATCTGATAAAATATATGATAAAAAAATTATATTATTGAAAAGGGGTTGATGCCACGCCCCTTTTTAAAAAAAGAAGAACTCTTAAGGTTAATAGAAACTGAAATTTAACAAAATTAAAACTTAAGGCCTAGAAGTAGTTTACATACGGACGGTAGGACGGACGGACATGGCTTAATGGACTCTCCTGTCGGTCCCATTCATATCTCTAAAAGGTCTTAGGGGTCTATGGTGATTATTTCACTGCGTTACAAACTATACATCATACTTAATATTCTCTGGGTCGGGTATAAAAAAAATTATAGCAGAAAATTATAACCAAATCGCATGTTTAATATTATTGAATGTAATTGGGCAAAATTTCGATTTCATCGTGATTAAAGCCAAAAAGCCATTGTTAAACCTTTTTCATAAACCTAGATACATATTCTATGATTTGTATTTCTGTAGGAAGAGTATTAAGAAACTTACAGGAAAGAATAGAGTAAGAGTTTCTATAGAAAGTTGTACGAATAGCAGGGATCATAGTGTGAGGGTGTTGAAGGCTCCTCAAGGCGTAGACGGGCGAAATCGGGCTTGGCAAATAACCGCTTCTAATGAAAAATATTTTTAAGACCTTGTAGAAGAATAGATGCCTCACGGGAAGAATTGTCAACAGCCTAAATAGTTCCATAGAATGGGCGAAATGGTGAGCATATCTTCCGTACGACGCACTTTTAGAGGACAATCAGTGGCTGCATTTTATTCAGATAAGCGCTACCCCAACAGCTTATACCATATTGTTATTTTGAATCAACGATTCCATAATATGCAAAGTTTAGTTAAACGGTAGAAAGAACGAACAGTGGAGAGCATATATTGCATTAGGTTTGAGATATGGGAAGACCAGTTCATATTCTGGTCAATAATAACACCTAGATATTTAAAACTCTCTACAATTTCAATTTTAAGCAATTAGTATTGTAAGGTGTGCTAGCATTGAACGACACGTTTGAACATTGAAGTCAGAACAGAAGTCGAACTATGCAACAAACAGTATCTTGCACAGAGTGAAGCATGAAATATAATCTCAATGTCTTGAAACTCCTGGTTAATTATACTGAAAAACATAAGTTTCGTTTTATCACTTATTATTAATTTATGTTCAGCAAACCAAAGCCGTAGTAGTTCAACATCATTATTTACATCAGCCACTAGACTCAAGGGGCTGGGGAAAAGGAAAAAAGTATGCAGTACCAACCTCATCAGCAAATGCTCTGACTTTTCCTGCAAATGGCTGGATAAACAGAGACTTTATAACGGGTGATTTTTTAAGAGGTTGAGAACTTTTTTTTAAAAAAAAACACAAAAAATGCGAAAAAATTAATGAAATATTTATTTGAATCGATGTTTTGAACCTTGCAATTTATTGTTTAAGGATAATTTCATGCAAATGTTGACCGCGGCTGCGTCTCAGGTAGCCCATCCGCTGAGTCCAATTTTGGCATACTCTTTCACACATATCGGCCGGTATCTCACGAATGAATGCATGGATGTTGGCTTCCAGTGCGTCAATCGAAGCGGGCTTGTCCCTATAGACATTAGCCTTGACATACCCCCACAAAAAATAATGTAATGGTGTCAAATCGCACGATCTAGGCGGCCAATTGACCGGCCCGAAACGTGAAATTCACTGTTCACCAAACTCGCCTCGCAATTGCGCCATTGTTTCGCGTGCTGTGTGGCATGAGGGCACCGTCTTGTTGAAACCACATATCATGCAAGTCAAGAACTTCCATTTCGGGCAAAAAAAGGTTTGTTATCATCGCTCGGTAGCGTTCACCATTGACAGTAACGCTGCGATTCGCATCATCTTTGAAGAAATAATGCCCAATAATGCCGCCGGCCCATAAACCGCACCAAACAGTGGCTTTTTCGGGATGCATTGGTAGCTGTTGCAATGCTTCTGGCTGATCTTCACTCCAAATGCTGCAATTTTGCTTATTTACGAACCCATTCAACCAAAAATGAGCCTCATCGCTGAACACAATTTTTCGATAAAAAAGCGGATCCTCGGCCAGCTTTCCAAGAGCCCATTCACCAAAAATTCGGCGTTGTGGTAGGTCGGCTGGCTTTAGTTCTTGCACCAGCTGTATCTTAAAAGGCTTTACGCCCAAATCCTTCCGCAAAATTTTCCACGTAGTGCTGTAACAAAGGCCTAACTGCTGGGAACGGCGCCGAATCGACATTTCGCGGTCTTCTGTCACACTAGCTGATACGGCCGCAATATTTTCTTCACTACGCACAGTGCGTAAACGTATTGGTGGTTTAATGTCCAACAAAGTAAATTTGGTGCGAAATTTGGTCACAATCTTCCGAATAGACTGCTCAGAAGGTCGAGAATGCCGACCATAAAATGGAAGCAGCGCGCGATGAACATTTCGAACCGAGCACGAATTTTGATAGTAAAATTCAATAATTTGTAGGCGTTGTTTATTGGTAAGACGATCCATGGTTAAATTGCAAACCAAACTGAAGCTGTTTGACAGTGAAACAAGGTACTAAACACACGTCAGCTGTTAAAACCAGTGTTGCCAAAACCAAACCAGCTAAAAAATCACCCGTTATATATGAGGAATAATATTGGACCCAGAACAGATCCTTGAGGAACCCGAAGATTGATGGTTGTGGGATCACTTAGCTTATTTTCTATTTTCACTATTTGATTCTGTTCTTCAAATATGACCTTAAACAACTATGCTTTGACCCCCGAAACCCTACGTTATACAGTTTATCTAAAAGGATGCTGTGATTGAGCATATCAAAGGCTTTTGTTATATCTACAAAAAGTCCAGCGCAGGATCTCTTTTCATCCAAACCCTTTTGTATATGGCAGCAGAAATCTAATAAAGCTTCTTCAGTAGATAGTTCGGCTCTAAGGATAACAAAGAGATTGGTCTATAATTCCTTTTATCATTTCTGCTTCCTTTTTTGAGGAAAGGAATAAGAACATCACGTTTTAATCTTCTGAAAAAACCCCTCAACAAATACTTAAATTGAAAAGATGTTCCAGAACCTCTACAATATTAAAGGAAATCTTTTTAATCATGATATTTGAAATACGATCAAAACCGCAGGGGTACGAATTGTTCAAGGAATGAATAGATATTAATATCTCAGACCCCGCAACTGACTCAGAAAAGAAACTATTCCTTTCAGAACCATTAGCTATAAGCCTGGGATTAGGGCCACAATAATAACTTAGGATTAAATAGTGATTAAGCAGCACATAAATATAAACATCCTATCCCACTTTGTAAAATGCTGATGGCATTGTTACTTTTTGACATTTTATAAGTAATGCAAACTTCGAAAAGGGGCGTGGTCCAATCGCCCCTAATGACAAACTATCAGTAATAAGATATTTCCACAGATATTTCCAAGTTGCGCTTAAATGTATTCGTAAAAATGCAATTTTTTGGTTCAAATTCAATATCTTTGAAAAATGGACCCCTAAGAGGGGGCGTGGCTAAAAACTTTATAAAAACGAAATCTGGACTGAGGTTTCGTTTACCTAACCTGTTCCTTTCTTTGTTTCATGCTTTCCTAAATTAGGCTCAAGGCCAGTCGAAATTAAGTTTTTCTGGAAAATTTTAGGTTTTTCTTCAATTTTGCCTCCAAAAGTGGGCGTGGCGCAAAGTCATGTATAAACGAAATATAGAACTAAGCGTTTTCTACATAAAATATTGAGCGAAATTTTTTCAATTTCGATCAGAAATATTGAGTAAACTGCATTTGAAATTTTACCCTTAAAATAGATGCCACGCCCACTGAAGGAGGTTTACCAATTACATCTTTCTTTTTTATGTCTTACATTCATAAAGAAATGCTAAGTGTGAGATTTCAGCCTTTTAGAACGTCTTACAGTTTTGAAAACTCTAGAGGTAGTTGCACATTTAAACCGATTGTGGGCGTGTCTTTAAGCGGATTTAAAAAATTTTTACACTTGTACTGCTTCGGATAAGAGTAAACTAATGTACCAAATTTCGCGGTATTTAATTGAAATTTCTAAAAACGTATGACAAGCAGACAGACAGACGGACGGACGCACATGCCTTATTCGATTCAGAATTCGATCTCGATCATATGCCCTTGAGTCTTTGGGGTCTACCATTATTGTTTCACCGTGTTATAAACTACGTGACAAACTTAATATACCTCCTATATATGGGATGGGGTAAAAAAACCTTTAAGAAAAACGTTAAATTATAATAATAATCATTTTTTAAATATAATAATAGTGATTAAGCAGCACATAAATATTTAAAACTTAAAGCTAAATGATACAAGTGGGAAAGTGCAACAGCACGTATGCGAAAGTTTCAGTCCATCTACGACGGATTGCAAAATACCCAACCGTACAAAAAAAAACTGCCACGCCTCCAAAAAGTGGGCGGGATGCAAAAATATAACTGTTGAATGCTTTATACTAGTTGGTTGCATACATTTTGGTCTAAAACTCCGCCTTTTTAACTTAAAAAAAATCACTTTTTTTAATTCCACGCCCACAAAAGTGGGCGGAGGCGCATACAACATATACATGAAAGTCGGAAAATGCTTATATCTACAACTTCTATCACATAATTTTTATTCAAATTTCATATATATTTATTGAAAAAAAGCCATTTTAAATTAAAATCCCTTTAAAAAGTGGGCATGGTCAACGAAAAGGCTAAATTTTTTTAGTCACTTCAAAGACAATTACAAGGCAATGTTAAATACCAAAAATAAATGCGCTAGCAATATTCTAGCATAGCAAAAATTTTGAAAAAGTATTTTTTTAAATAAGAGATGTCCGCACATTCGGGCCTGTAGTGCGCGTGTCTGTGGGCGGAATCAGCTTATATTCAAAATTGATCTGGCCCAATGGACTTACAGCCAACCCACAAAATTTCAGCTCTGTACCTTAAAATTTAAGGCCTAAAAGTTGTTTACATACGAACGGACGAGCATAGCTTAATCGATCCTCCTGTCTGTCGCATTTATATCTCTAAAAGTTCTTAGGCGGCGATTATTTCAGTGCGCTAGTATACCCTGGGTCGAGTATAACTACTGGGAGGGTTACAATCCACCTAAGCGAATCTTTGTATACCCCATCTTAAATGACCACTTTCAAGCTCCGAATTGTGTCTTAAATCTTGGTTGTTATTATTAAATTTCAGTTTCTATTAACTTCAACTGTATTTAGAATTCATCAGTTAAAGAATCTTCTCCCGCGTGGCATCCACCCCTTTTCAATTACAACTTTTTTATACCCCATACCATAGGATAGGAGGTATTGTTATATTTTTCCAAAAAATAAAACAAAAAAATATCGGTTCGTCGAATAAAACTCAATTTCACTTTTGATAAACTACCCCTGTAAGGTCGGGGTTAGAATAGCCTTGAGGTGAGGTATGTCTGTCGTAAGAGCCGACTAAAATCCACCGGAAGAAATATTCTTTAATGTTTCAACGGATGCTGTCGATGCTGCTCCATTTGGGGCAACTTTTGGCAGTAAGGTTTTAACTTATAGATGAATCTGAAGGTTAAATTAAAATCCAGAAGCGTCTGTCACACATTGTGCGGCTCACTGGTCGGCGTCTGTCTCCAAATGGGCGGCTGTAGTTAAAAATGAAAATAGAAGGGACTTACCTATTTCTCATAAAAACGACAAGTTAAAAACAAAATGGCAATGAATAAAACGAAAGATTTGATTACCCCAGGTGGCAGCCCAGCTATGCTGGAAAATTCACCCTCTTCGGAGGCAGGCTCTAGGGATTCTGGGGAGAGCCTTTTATTGCTCATAAATCCTTTTGAGAAAAGGACAAAACTAAATCGATCACCACCACCTAGATCGAACATATCCGGAAAAAGCAGTCCACCGGTAAACCAGGACTCTGTGAAAATTAAGAGCTTAGAAAAGGAGAATAATGAACTCCGAGCAAAGCTTACTGAAATGGAGCGACTCTTTAAAGATCTAAAAATGGAAGTTGACTCTCTGCGAAAAGAAAACGAGGATATTAAAAATACTCGTTTAACGAAAGACTGTGAGGTAACGAAAGAGTGTGTAACACCGAACCGACCAGCAGTCGAATACTTCACGGACGAGGACGAACTTGCACTTGAGACCGATTCAGTCTTAAGGAAAAGGTCTATCAAGAAGCGAAAGGCGAATTCCTCTCCCGAAGTAATACAAAAAGAAGATAAGCCCTCTGGCTCAAACAAGGCTAAACCAGAAGCGAAAATTCGTCCACCTCCCGCAATAAACATCGTCGGGATAGCAGACTTTGGGAGATTGCGCAACCTTCTTGCAAACACGGTGAGAACAGAAAACTATAAGCTTATCTCGCACCGAAATAACGTGTGGAAAGTAAATGTTGACAACGCCGATTCCTATCGCGCACTGTCTCTTAGACTGAATGCAGAAAGAATCGAGTGGTGTACTTATCAAAATAAGTACGAAAAACCACTGCGAGTCATTGTAAGTGGGCTCCACCATGCACAAAAGAAGACGTTGTAAAAGACGTAAAAAATAATGGCCTTAAAATCATTGATGCCGTCAATATCATTAAAAAGGAAAAGCAACGCACGGAAGGAGAAAGAGACACTGTGATCAGACGCGGCCTTCCAATTTTTATGCTCTCCTTTGAAAGAACTGAGAGCATAAACGATATTTATAAAATAAAAATGATACTTAACATCAGGGTTAAAATCGATCCCATGCGAAAGGGTAATAGACTGATACCACAGTGTAAGCGATGCCAAGAATTCAGGCACACAAGTGCCTACTGCCAAAAAGAACCACGTTGCATGAAATGTGCCGGAAAACACCTGTCAACAGAGTGCAAAGTTGACATAAAGGCTCCAGCAGTTTGCGCCAATTGCCACGGAAACCACCCCGCGAACTATCGAGGATGTGAAGTAGCCATAGAGCTGCAAAAGGGACAAGAACCTCTTAAGGAAAATACTAGAGGTCAGAATCAAAGCCTAGGACGCCCAAAGCCTGCTGAAACTCCTAAGCCAAAGACTCAAAAGACGCCAAAGCCGATCAAAAGTGGAAGATTGGCAAAGGAGGCGTCGACAAAAGGCGTAAAAGCTCCACAAAAGAGCTGCACCAGTTCAAGTGCAGCGGAGAAACCACCACTGGTCGGACCGAAATCATACGCACAGGTTGCGGCAAACGAAAACAAGGCAAGGGTACCCCAAATACCTTACGCGAATTGAAGAGTGTTACGATCTTTGCTCAGACCACTCAGGAGTTATCTTGAAGATGGGTGGAAGACTGGCGAAAATAGAAAAAGCTCCTAGATTAGCTACCAAAAACATGAAATGGGACGCTTTCAGAAAGGACTGTAAGGAGGGTGTTGGCTTGAATGTACCATTGAAAACTCCTTTCGAGTTAGAAACCGCAGTTGACAAATTCGTTGAAGCAATTCAGAGCGCTGCTTGGAACAACAATTCGTCCCAAAAGAACGCAGTTAGCACCGACGGGCATGTACGTAAAACATATCCGCTCGAAATCGAAGAATTGATTCGTGAAAAGAGAAGAGCGCGTAGGAGATGGCAAGGCACGGGGGCCACCCCAGACAAAACCCTATTGAACCACCTTTCTAACAAACTGAAAGGAATGTTGCAAGATCTTAAAAATCGTGAGACCACTGAATGCCTTGAAGGCTTGTCGGCGGATAGGAGCTCAAACTACTCGCTGTGGAAAGCAGTTAAGTCTATCAAAAAACCTATAATCCACTCGGCACCAATAAAAAAAGCTAACGGCGAATGGGCAAGAGAAGACAAAGAGAAAGCGAATTTGTTTGCTGAACATTAAGAAGAAACATTCAAGCCTTTCGACGGTCCGCCGTTGGCTGACGTTCTAAACAACGTCGGGGAACCTGATAGCTTTAGAATGAAAAAAGTTTCGTTAGTTGAACTCCGACAGACAATTAGCAAACTTAAAAATAATAAGATAAGATAATAATTACGACCTGATCACTGGCGAAATATTAAAAGAGCTACCAAAAAAGGCATTAGTCAAGCTACTTTATATGATAAACGCTTCTCTTAGACTTCTATACGTTCCAAGACAATGGAAAGTTGCTGAAGTCATTATGGTTCTGTTTAAGCAGCAATAAAGATTTATTGTAGTTCTTACCGCTGGAGGGGGAAACTAAATAAAATGACCGTATTGCTGGGTGTCCAATGTGAACATAAAAACTTTATTCTATTCTAATGCCTTATATATACTAAAATAATGCTTACTGTACAATTTCTTATTCTAGGGTTTATTTACACTCGCTACACATTTTGTTATCATGAGGTTCAATTACAATAATTGTAATCGAACGCATGGGAATGATAGAAATAACTTTGCGTTTTGAGATAATTCTCATGCATTGCTGGGAACTGCGAATTGTTCGGCGTCATCAAATGTTGGACACAACATGCTGGGGCCTCTTCACACGGACGATATGCAGAAGTCGGCGTCATCAAGCGTTGGTTGTATTGGTGGCGTGATTGATTTTTTGGTTTCATACAGGTTTTGAACTCCCGGGGATTGACCTCCTCTTTTTCGCAAGATGATAATGGCGATGACGATAACGACCATCAGAATAATTGCACTTGAACCAACAAGTGAATACTGATGAATCCTATGTATGCGTATTTCTTCCAGAATGTGTTCCTGATTCTTTTGCAAATTAATTGCCTTTTCAATATTGGAAAGGGCTTGTTTGTTGCCATTTCCTTGAACGTTTGCTGGCAGTTCATTTACTGTTGACATATTACGTGTCGGTAAATGGAGGGTCAAGTTGTGTGATGGCAGAAACGAAGACACAATTCTGCTGGTTATTGTCTGCCGGCCGATTATAATCATGGTTTGATCTTGAATCATGCAGTGTGAAGGCAACTTTATTATCCCGCTTTTTTTCAAGACTACTGGTGTTGGGTGCAAATCACAGATGATGTTGATCGTTGACTGCTGCGGCATGCTGAATATCCATGTATTTATGTGGTGCATCTCTATCCAGTATGCCTTTGCTGGGATATTTCTTAAAACGCACGATGTTGACAATTTTTGGTTGTATCGCAACATGATCATTTCACAAGAACTGACCTCTGATCCATACATCAGTAATGGATGTTGCAAAGTTGCACCAATATCTATCAGTTGACCTTTGTTGGCATGACATGAATTCATCTTTGTTTATCGGGTAAAAGTGATCTTCTTGATGATTGACTAATAAATAATCCGAGGACGGAACAATGCATGTAAAATTTTCAGTGGTCCATGTGGGAACTGGAAGCAACTTGTAAATCTTGAAGTCTTCATTGTAGAGAAGTGGAAGTGAAATCTCTATTATAATGTTGCTGCTTGTAACCCTTCCTCTCGGGCGAAGATTCTTGTAGAGTTGAAGAATTGACTCGTGATGCCGTTCTCCAGGTATCATCATTGATCGGGGAATGTTGTCGTGAATTCTCGTAAGCTCTTCCTTCAACTGTTTCACCGATAGCATGAGAGGATGGATTCTTCCATTGTGTGTTGACAGGATGACATCCAACAGCACATTCTGAGTATTCTGATAGTTTATCATCATGAGAAGTGCGTTAAGAGCTGTTGAGCTAAGCATTTTGTACGTGTTGTACTTGTCGACTTCATTACTTAGACGGCTTATGATGTTACTAAGCGACTTGAGCTGTTTTTCAGTTTCTAACTTATCTTGTTTGAAAACGTTAACCGTAGATTCGATTATAGTTGTTTGGTTTCTCATGAGTTCTATAAGATGATTTTCATTCAGTCGCACATGTTCTATAGTCTCTTTATAACCCTGGGCGAATCGTGGGTCCAGTACTCCAAATAACTCATTTGCGACAGTTCCAATAAAGTCAAACGGAGAGCGTTTCGATCGGTGTATTTTGTCGTTGTTTGCATGTAGAAGCACATCGTTATTCAGTTCGATTTGTTGAAGCTGGCGTATGAACTGACTTAAAGTGCCTTCACAAAGCAAATCTTTAACGTCTGTCAAATTCGTAAGTAGACATAGGTTTTTCATTTCTGTTACACTGTTTTTGTATGCGCAGAACTCTGACCAGTAGTTGCTCATGTTAAAAAACACTATCGTTTTCCACGAGCTCGCGATCAAATTTGCACTGCCCGAATCTTCGAAGTAGATGCCAGGTTGACTTCTAAACTGGGTAATTTCGAATTCCTGTTTCATTGGCATCGCGATTGAGGAGTTCAGAAGTGCTGACAAACACCAAATCCATAGAAAGGGGTTTATATTTCTGTTTTTGTGAAAGTTTCGTTCCATTCTATGAAGACTTGCTGGCTTCTGGATATCTTCCGAAGTCAATGCAATGTTAACTTGCTGAGAAGATGCCCTGGGTGCTGTTGAGGAGCTAGTATCTTCTGAAGTTTCTGTTTCTCTCTCCGTTTCGATCGGTAAGGGACACAACCTTGTAATAGGTCTCTTAACATATTTTTTGTTGCAAAAAACAGTTGCAGCTCTAACTCCATGATCTTTGCCCGGGTGAACTTCAGAGACTCTGCCCATCATCCAAGTTGTTGGTGGAAGTCGATCCTCCTTTATCAACACGATGTCCCCGACTTCTATGTTGTCTTCCCTCTGTTTCCACTTTGTTCGTTGTTGGAGTTGGGAAAGATACTCCGAGGACCAAATTTTCCAAAAATCGTGGTACATTTTTTGTGTAAGTACCCAACGGGAGCGATAGCTTTTGGATTCTCTCACGATTGGTCCAGGAAGTGCATTGAGTGAATCTCCAATGAAGAAGTGCCCAGGTGTGATTGCTGGTGATTCGCCGATGTCGTTACTGATTGCAACTAACGGCCGAGAGTTCAGACATGCTTCGATTTGGGCCAGCAATGTGGAAAGTTCTTCAAAGGTGAGAGCGGTGTCACCAATAACTCGTTTTAAATGGTATTTCATTGACTTCACTGCTGCCTCCCATATCCCTCCAAAGTGCGGTGCCGCTGGTGGTATGAAATGCCATTCGGTTCCATCCACGATGAGGTTTTTCAAAACATCTATTTCTGATTGTTTTATGGCATTGCGCAGAAGGATTTGAATTTCCTTGTTCGCTCCAACAAAGGTGGTCCATTGTCGCTGTAGAAATGCGAACAAATTCCTCTTCTTGATGTAAAGCGCCGTATAGCTGCTAAAAACGCAGCAGAGCTCAGATCGCTCACTAGTTCAATGTGAATAGCCTTGGTTGCCAGGCATATGAAAATTGCAATGTAACCCTTTGTGGTACGGTGTCCTCTACCCTTTGATATAAGGACTTGAACAGGTCCGGCATAATCAACTCCAGTATGTGTAAATGGCCTTGATGGAGTTACTCTTGAGGCTGGTAGAATTCCCATAAGTTGGGTTTTTCCTTGTGCTCTAAACCGATGACAACGCACACAGTTGTGTATAATCTGCCGCACCACACGTTTTGCGTGAAGGATCCAGTATGATTTGCGCAGCGTCGATAGTGTTAATCGAATGCCTCCATGAAGGGTGCGCTGATGTACGTTTTCAACCAATAATTTAGTAAATCTGTCATTGGGTGGTAGAATGTAAGGATGTTTCTCGATTTCCGATAAGTTTGCGTTTTCCAATCGACCTCCTACGACTAACAGATCTTCTTCATCCAAGTATGGGTTAAGCGATAAAAGTTTACTTTTACAATTTAAGCTTTTTCCTTCTTGGAGGTGTTTGATTTCTTTTGGGAGCGTCTTTTTTTGAACTGCTCGTATGATGTTTTTGCGTGCTGTGTTGAACTCATTTAGTTGTAACTCTAAGCTTCCCGGTCGTTTTGAGTTTGGAGATCTGCAGTTGTCACTAAATCTTTTGCAATAAGCGACTGCTTTTATTAAAGTGTTATAACTGGAGAATCCTTCCGTGATATCGAACGAATCAGAAACAACGGTATTTAGGACTACTTTCGCTACTCTTGCCTCTGTGACTTCAACTTCAGGTACGACTTGATTCGGCCAGCTATCTTCATTGTGAAGTAGCCACTCAGGTCCATTCCACCATAACGGATGATGTTGAATCTGTTCTGGTGTAATACCTCTAGAAGCACAGTCAGCTGGATTATCCAACGATCGGACGTGCCTCCATGAACTTGGGCTCGTTACTTCTTGGATCTCCGAAACTCTGTTGGCTACAAATGTCTTCCATGTTGATGGGCACTTCTGTATCCAAGCTAATGTTATTGTGGAGTCTGTCCACGCAAATACCTTGCCTACTTGCGAGTTGTATATCCGCATTTTTTCCAACAAGACTTTGGACAGCAAATGAGCTCCACAAAGTTCTAGTCTAGGAAGCGGAATTCTCTTCTTTATAGGAGCCACTTTAGTCTTCGCAGTCAGTAACGCTGTAGCATAGCTACCTCCGCGCATAAGCACCCTCGAATATACAACAGCTGAATAAGCGGCTTCAGACGCGTCACAAAATCCATGTAATTCTATTTTTTTGGATTGATCAACTCCCAGCCATCTCGGAATTCTGATGTTTTCCAATACCACAAGGTTATTCTTCAGCTTATTCCATTGATCTTCTAGTTCAGTTGTGAGTGGTTGATCCCAATCCAGATCAGTTTTCCAGATCTGTTGCATTAAGATTTTTGCGCTAACAGTAACCGGGGCCAACCATCCGAGCGGGTCATACAGCTTTGCTATTTCTGATAATGTCGTTCTCTTCGTAAGAGTATCAATTTCTTCTTTTGGTGGGCTTATATGGACTTTAAACTGAAATGTATCACTTGAAGGACTCCAGTGGATACCCAGTGTTTTAATGGTCTCTTCTTTGTCGATTTGTATGCTGCTGAGGCTCTGAGACTCCTGTGGCACGTTCTTAAGCAGCCGAATGTCATTGGTAGCCCACTTACGAAGGTTGAAACCTGCCCCTTTAAGCATTGTTGTCAATCGCATTTGAGTTTCTTCGCATTCCTTTAAGGTATCTCGTCCAGACATCACATCATCAACATAGAAATCGTTTTTGACAATGTCTGCTGCAAGCGGATACCTCTCCTGCTCATCTCGAGCCAGTTGTTGAAGTGTTTTAACTGCCAAATAAGGTGCAGCGGCCGTACCGTAGGTCACTGTTGTGAGCTTGTACTCCCTTATTGGATGATTAATCGAACTTCGCCATAAAATACGCTGGTAGTCCTGGTCATCTTCGTTCAGCTTTATTTGGCGGTACATTTTTTCTATGTCCGCAGTGTAGACATACTTGTGTTTTCGCAAGCGCATTAAAATTGCTGTTATGTCCTCTTGAAGTTTTGGACCAACTAGCATTAATTCGTTTAAACTGACTCCTGTCGAAGTCTTTGCTGATCCGTCAAATACTACTCGTAGTTTGGCTGTAGTACTCTCAGGTTTCAAAACAGCATGATGAGGTATGTAGTAACTGTTGTTCATTGATTTGGTGTTGGGAGGTGCTTCAATAATATGTCCCAGTTCCAGAAACTCTTCTATCACCTTCGTATAGTCTGCTTTGAGTTGTTTGTCCTTACTCAACCTTGATTCTAGCTGACGGAATCTTGCCACAGCTCTGTGTTTGGATTGTCCCAGCTCCAGTGATTCCCTTTTTTTCTGGTTAAAAGGGATTTTAACTACATATCTGCCATCTATGTCTCTGCGGTGTGTTTTCTTGAAGATATCTTCACATTCCTTGTCACTTTGCGTTTTAAATGTTGGCTGTGGTAACTCTTCCAGCTTCCAAAACCTTTGAAGTTGCTGATCAGCTGCTGTTTGTACCACGAATCCGTTTATTGTGCCAACTCTGTCCAGTTTTGGAGATGTGCGACCAGAAATAAGCCATCCTAAGTGTGACTCTTGTGCTATCAGCATATTACTGGTTTCTCTCCTTAAACCGTTGGGGATAATGTCACCATAAGCATCTGCCCCAATAATCATGTCGATTGATCCTGGAATGTTGAATGTAGGATCTGCCAATTCTATGTCGTCAAACTTATCCGTTGTAAGGTTGTGGGTTGAAGAGGATGGCAGCTGCCTTGTTAGTTTTGGTAATACAAGGGCTTCTAGATGAAGTTTGAATTTAGACGAGAAGCGTGGAGATATTGTCACGTCTACTCTGTGTCGTGCTGTTCCTGCGCCAATTGCGCCAAGTCCGCATACTTCAACGAGCACTTTTTGCTTTTTAAGCCGCAACGATTGGGTGATTGCCTCAGTTATAAGGGACGCCTGAGATCCTGGATCGATCAGGGCTCGTATCCTCACACTTTTCATCCCATCACTGCTGCTTGCGTGAAGCATAGCCGGTGCCAGAAGGACGTTCTGATTTTGATGGCCATGGGCTATCTGTTTAGATTCGACCTTTTGTTGAACACCTGGTTGTTGAACTGCCGGTTGTTGATTCCCCTGAGTTTGTTGGACCTCCACTCTCTTATTTTGAGGTGCTTTTTCATACCATTCCACATGTAGAAGAGAGTGATGATTTTTGTTGCAGTATCTGCAGGTTCTTTTGCTAAGGCACTGACTCTGCTTGTCATGTCGTAAGCAATTATGACACAAATTGGCTTGCTTTATTTGCTGAAACCTTTGTTTTGGTGGTGCACTTAGAAACTTGGGACATGAGTATATCACGTGGTCCCCTTTGCATAAAGAACATTGATTTGATCTCGAGGCTACGTGAAAGTTTCTCACTGACGTGTGCGGTTCGTTTTCAGTTTTGTGTTGTCTGTGCTTTGTTGGAGGTAGGACATCTAGCGCTTGATACCTTCTCGAGAGGAACTCGAAAAGAATTTTTATTGACGGCACCTTGTTTGGTTGCTCTATACCTTGTTCAAACAGGTTTCTGCTTTCTTGATCTAAGCTTTTGGTTAAAAGATGTACGATTATAGGGTCCCACGAAGAGGTGTTGAAGCCCATGTTGCTTATTGCTGACAACCCTTCCTTTGCTGCATCTAGAATTGCCTTGATTGATGTTGATGTTGGCTGATTTCCTTGATGTCCAGGCTTTATCATCTTGTCAATGTACATCGAGACAATTTTTCTTTCATTGTCATAACGCGCCTTCAATGTTTCCCATGCACAGAGATAATTAACACTTGATATTGTTAAATGTTGAATCAAATGCATCGGCTCGCCTTCCAAATGAGTTTTCAAGTACTCCATCTTTTCTGTAGCACTAAGTGATGACCTCTCGTGTATTATTGTAGAGAAAATGTCACAGAATGAGCGCCATTCAAGATAATTTCACTTAAATGTTGGAATTTTGAGCATTGGTAGTTTTGCATTTGAACTGGACTCTTTGACAACATTTGTGGAATGAGATTCCCTCAGCGTACATGCCATTCTATGCAGACATTCATTAATGTCTTTTTTTATATCGTTATACTTAGAGTCTTTTACGTATGGAGTTTGAATGTCAGACTCTGAAGCATTTGCCATGAAGTCCTCATGCACATCCGTTAGGTTTCTCATCTGCTCCATGATTATTTTTTGCTGATACTCGTATATCTCTTTTGAGTACTCAGCAAATGTGCCCTCAAACTCTTCTATGTTTTGCAGAATTGCCTCAATCTTCAAATGCAGTTTTCTTAATCGCTGCATTTGAGCTGTACTCTGATCGGGGCCTGAAGTTTGTGCAGGCGTCGTGACCTCTGTCTGTGGATTGAGTTTTTCCAGCAGAGTTTTTATCTCTACATACATTTCTTCCACCTTTCCATACGTATTTCTCTGCATATAAATGGTGTCTAGTTTCACCAGTGGTCTGATCTTTTCATAGTTCCGTTTAAACTCCGTCCAAATGGCCTCAACTTTTGTCAGTCGCTCTTCCTTATATTTCAGAGTTTTTCTGGATGGGCTGTCTTTCTTAAAATTTATAATAGTTTTTTCCAAATCTTCAGCGAGTGCCTTTTGTTTGGCTATGTCGATTTCATCCGTCATCTTTCTTGGCTTTTTTTTTGTTGTTGTTGTTTAATGTATCACTTTTTATTTCACTACCAGTGTCTTAGCGCCCTGGCAACGCTAATAAGTATTTTTCAGGTGTGTTTACGTTTTGTATTTACGCTTATTCACTACCAGTATTGTAGCTCTGGTAACGCTAGTAAGTAGTTTGTAGGTGTGTTCACGTATTGTATTTACGTTTATTCACTACCAGTATTGTAGCTCTGGTAACGCTTGTAAGTAGTTTGTAGGTGGGTGTGTTTACGTTTTGTATTTACATTTATTCACTACCAGTATTGTAGCTCTGGTAACGCTAGTTATTCAAAAAAGGCTAGAAGGACCAGTGTTTAAGCAGCAATAAAGATTTATTGTAGTTCTTACCGCTGGAGGGGGAAACTAAATAAAATGACCGTATTGCTGGGTGTCCAATGTGAACATAAAAACTTTATTCTATTCTAATGCCTTATATATACTAAAATAATGCTAACTGTACAACTTCTTATTCTAAGGTTTATTTACACTCGCTACACATTTTGTTATCATGAGGTTCAATTACAGTAATTGTAATTGAACGCATGGGAATGATAGAAATAACTTTGCGTTTTGAAACTTCTGCTGAAGCGATTACAACCAATAATTGCAGAAAGACGCTTGATCCCGGATCATCAATTCGGTTTCAGACCTAACCATTCCACAATAGATCAAGTCTACAGAACAACGCATGAAATTGAAAAAGCCTTAGAAGGGAAAAAAATATGTTCAAGTGCTTTCCTCGACGTATCGCAAGCCTTCGACAAGGTATGGCACGAAGGCTTGAAATATAAGCTACGGCAAAACTTGCCGGAAGACATGTTTAAAATATTGGAAAATTATCTTGAAAGCAGACTCTTTCGTGTTAGGTGTAGTAGTGAATACTCGAGTTTCAAGCAAATTCGGGCTGGCGTACCCCAGGGAAGCGTCCTCGGTCCGACCCTGTTCCTGCTCTACACAAGGGACATACCTCTAGATGACGAGACAGTCGTGGCCACGTTTGCGGACGATACGGCCATCCTGGCAACAGGTGAATCAGTCGAGTCATCAACGAGAAACCTCCAACGAGCATTGGACAGAATTTGTGTCTGGACGAAGACTTGGCGAAACGCTCTTAACGAGAACAAGTCTACGCATGTGAATTTCACTTACAGAAGGGTTAACAATTTGCCTCTGTTCATAAATTCTGCAAAAATACCTTATGCAAATGAAGCGAAGTATCTAGGGATAACACTGGACGCTAAACTGAGGTGGAAACCACACGTAAAGAAGAAGCGTGACGAGCTCGAGATTAGGCTCAGGGAAATCGGCTTATTGGAAGATTTTTGAAATTAAGCACATATAACAAACTGCTCTTGTACAGGCAGGTGTTAAAGCCGGACATACGGTATACAACTTTGGGGTTGTACCGAGCCGAGCAACATGTCCATGTTGCAGACAAGACACTAAGAGCAATTATGAATGCTCCATGGTATATTAGGAATAGCGATATTCACAGAGATTTAGGAATAGCTACCGTGGGCGAAGAAGTAACAAACTTCGCTCGAAAGCTAAATGCTCGCCTTCATGTTCATTGCAACAATGAAATGATCCGTACTCTAAACGAGACTCTTAACGATGATAACAACGAGCGACGACTACAAAGAACAAGACCCTTCGATCTAGCGACGTAGGGTGAAGCCGCATGAATGAACGGCTTAGTAGGTGCATTCACTGGAAAGCAACCTATCCAATGCGATTAACACTATGGAAGCGTAAACTACTTGTTAAGTTAACTTAGTTGTAGTCAAGAAGTATTATGAGAGAGCGAAAATTTACTACTATGAAGTGCGTTCTGGCAGTTTCATAGTGTCTCTCATAAATGCGTGGTTTTTAAGCACGTGGAAATCGGGCATAACCAATATCGGCTACTTCGGTATTATGTACCTGCTATAGAGGGCGTATTGGTATCTTTGAAAGATTTTGGGGTTTTAGCCTCCGTCCATCCTAGTATTCAAAAAAAAAAAAAAAAACTTTTGATAAACACAAACGAATATCTTTATTTATCAAACACTTAGTTCAATTTAGTTCACCGTAACCGTTTTTATTACTTTCACACTTGACGTTCGCTTTTCAAGTATTCCGATTCAAAACTGAAAAACTGGGCAACGGGTATCGGCTATTTATACAATAATTATGACAATTCGTAAAACTTCTACATCACGCTAGATGGAGGCCGGAGTTTGGCGACTGGAATTCGTTGTATTCACTAAAGTCTCCATTGGTGGGGAAATTTTAGGGATATTTTAATTATAGCGGGTGTCCCATAATAAATTGAATCGAAAACATTTTTATCGCGATATCATTGTCTCCCACCTAATTTGTTTCGTCCCGAACAAGCACATCATCATTGTTTCCGTTGTAACGATGTAGGCGATCTACATGGACAATTTTCATTTTCGCTCTTGGTCCTCGTTGAATTCGAAAGACTACATCATTAATTAGCGTAACAACTTGGTAGGGACCTTCCCAGTTCTGCTGCAACTTCGGCGATTTTCCCTTTCTACGATGGAGATTGTAGAGCCACACTAGGTCTCCCACGTTGAATTCCGGTGCCTTTGCTCTAGCGTCATATCTAGTCTTCATTCGATCACTCGCAATATATTTCTTCTAGTCCTCTGGTGTATGTCGTTGATCCTTTCTCTGAGATCCACTACGTAGTCCTCTTTGCATTTTGGTTCTTCTATAGGAAATCTGAATTTGAGCTCACTGGGTAGCCTGGCAGTTCGTCCAAAAAGAACGTCAGACGAAATACAACCAGTTGTACTATGAATCGCATTTCGGTAGGCCATTAGGAACAAGGGTATTCGCCGATGCCAATTCCGTTGATTTTCGTCCACGACTTTAGAAAGATGTTCCTTCAGGGTCTTGTTAAAGCGTTCTACCATTCCATCTGATTGCGGGTGAAGGGGTGTGGTTCGTGTCTTCTGTAGTCCTATTGACGCACATACCTCCTGGAATATCTTTGACTCGAAGTTTCGTGCTTGATAGGAATGTAGTTCCATCGGCACACCGAATCTGCACACCCATTGGTCCACTATCTGGTTGACAACGGTTTTAGCTCCTTGGTTTGGGATCGCGAAAGCCTCTTGCTGAAGTAGTCGGCAATTACAAGAATGTAACGGTTGCCGTTCTCAGTTTCGGGAAACGGGCCTGCGATGTCGACGGCGATTCTCTCAAATGGAGCCCCCACGTTTTACTGATGCATTCTACCTCTTGTTTTGACTTTGGGTCCCTTACTAGCAGCGCACCTCCGACAGCAGCTCTCGACATCGGTTCTTGCACTTAGCCAATAAAAGCGTTCACGAACCTTTTCCAGTGTCTTGTTTATTCCCAAGTGACCGCCAGATACTCCATCGTGCATTTCTCGTAAAATCTCTTGGACCTTCGACCTTGGGACCACAAGCTGCATTTAAAGGATGGCATTTCCCATTTTCTACGTAGAACACCGTCTTGTATATGGAGAAAGTCCCGCTGCGCCAAGTACGCCTTTAAGGTAGGACTTCTGTCAGAGATATCCCTTGCATTCGGCTTTTCCATAGATTCCTTCATCGAAATGATTGGCTCGATGTCAGGATCCTCTTGTTGTACACTACGAAGTTCCTCATTGCTCCAGCCTTCTGCAGTTTCAGCTCTTATTCTCTGGACAGAATTACCTTCGTTCTTTTCTTCTTGTCGCACGCAATGCTTACAATTAGGTTCACATGGTCTACGGGATAGCACGTCGGCGTTACAGTGCAGTCTGCCTTTGCGATGTTGTACCTCGAAGTCATAAGCCAGCAATCGCTCGATCCATCTTGCGACTTGGCTTTCAGGATTTTTAAACAAAAGCAACCATTTTAGAGCGGCGTGGTCTGTACACATGATGAACTTATGGCCACTCAGGTAATTCTGGAAATGCTTCGTCGCCAGTATTAGAGTAAGGAGTTCTAGCCTAGTAACGCAGTCATTTCTTTCTGGTCGGGTTAGAACTTTGCTGAAGTATGCTACCACTTTCTCCTGCCCATCGTGTAATTGCGACAATACTGCGCCAGCACCCACATTGCTAGCGTCTGCGTCCACAAATAATGTCTTGCCAGGAATGGGGTAAGCTAGTATCGGTGCTTGGCAAAGTCGCTGCTTCAAATACTGAAAGCTCTTTTCGCACTCACCTGACCATTTAAACTGTCTTCCCTTTATGGTCAACTGCTGCAGACATTTGGCGACTCCGGCGAAGTCCTTCACAAATCTTCTGTAATGTGTGGCAAGACCGAGAAAGCTCCTTAGCTGGTTTTTGTCTTTTGGAACTGGCCAACTTCTCACAGCTTCAATTTTCTCTGGATCTCTTCACTCCATCCAACGATATCACGTGCCCCAGATACTTTATTGGATTGAGTTTCAATTGTGCTCCTCGAAGCCGTGTGAACACATCTCTCAAGTTGTCTCGATGTTCAGCGAAAGTCTTTCCCACAACAATGACATCGTTCAAGTACACCAAACAGGTTTTCCACGTCGAACCATGTAAGACACGTTCCATAAGACGCTCAAAGGTGGCCGGAGCGTTACACAAACCAAATGGCATTACTGTTAACTGCCATAATCCGTTTTCGGTTGTGAAAGCTGTCTTCTCTCTGTCTTCTGGATGGATCTGTACCTGTCAGTAGCCACTTTTCAGGTCAAGGGTGGAAAACCATTTTGCTCCAGAGAGTGTGTCTAAGGTGTCGTGAATTCGAGGCAAAGGGTAGCTGTCCTTCTTCGTGACATCGTTTAGCCTCCGGTAGTCTACGCAGAATCTAGTGCTGCCGTCCTTCTTTTTCACCAGGACAACAGGTGATGCCCACGGACTTTTCGAACTTTCGATCAAACCTTCCTTTTCCATGGTTGATATCATCTCTTCAACCTCCTCGTGTTTCGCCAAAGGAAGTCGTCTGGCAGGTTGTCGGATCGGGTTGGCATCTCCGGTGTCTATGCGGTGCTGTACTAGGTGTGCTCGACCAAATTCTCCATCCTAAGATGCAAATACATCAGCAAACTTATCAAGGAGATCCTTCGCCATGGTTTTCTGCTCTTGATTTAGCTCAGAGCGTCCAAGAATAGTCTTGCATAGTCCTGCCAGTTTTGTTGTCGAGACTGTACTCACAGATTTACTCTCAGTTATAGTCGAAACTGCTGCAATGGGTACGCATCTTTCAATCACCTCTCTTTGTGTAAGCTTGACGATGTGTTTGTTCGGGTTCCACACCCTGACCAGTATCATGTTCTTTTTTGGTTCCGTAAGAATTTTTCCCACGAAATATTTCTGGAATTCTTTTTCAAAATCTGGCTCAACTAGATAGAATCGGTGGTTCCCAGGATCGCCTTCTAAACGCGCCCAGAGTACTGTCTCTGAAGAGGGCTGCAGAACTTCATCGCTTCTCAGAGTCGCCCGAAGACTCACAGCGTCGTTGTTTCCGTATACCATAGGGATCTCGATGTTTCGATACCTTAATACTTGCATTGGAATGTCCAAAATCACCTCATGTGCCTTCATGAAGTCCACTCCAATGATGCATTCGTGGCATATGCCGGCTACCAAGAACGTATGTGAGAAGGTCAATCCCTCTAGTTGTATTTGTAGAAGCACCTCCCCGTATACCTTCGCTGCTTCTCCTGTAGCTGTCTTAAGACTGTAGGAGCTAGTGTTATGCATCCAAGAAGTCTGGACAAGGTCTCTTCTGATTATGGAGGCCGTGGCACCCGTATCGATGGTGGCCACACATTTTCTGTTGGCAATGACTGCCACCACTGTCAGACTTTTGTTGTAGCGTTTTGTTTGTGAAACTTGGATGATGGTCCTGGGGGCGTCGATTCCATCAACCAACTTCTGCCCCGCGAAGTTGGTCCTTAGGCATTTCCTGACTGCTGTTGCTCCGAAGCATGTCCAGCAGGTAAAATGTTGGTCCTGCCAGATGCTTCGTCACTTTGTCTTCTCCTAGAGCAATTTGGGCAGCTTGCTTACCTTGGTGGAGCTCTGCACTGTCGCTGCAGGTGTCCCATCTTGTTGCAGTTCGGATCAGGTTGGCATCTCGGGTGTCTATACGGTGCTGTACTAGGTGTGTTCGACCGAATTCTCCATCCTGTGATGCAAATACATCAGAAAACTCACCTAGGAGATTCTCCGCCATGGTTTTCTGCTCTTGATTTAGCTCAGAGTGTCCAAGAATAGTCTTGCATAGTTCTGCCAGTTTTGTTGTCGAGACTGTACTCACGGATTTACTCTCATTTATGGTCGAAACTGCTGCAATGGGTTCGCATCTTTCAATCACCTCTCTTTGTCTAAGCTTGACGATGTGTTTGTTCGGGTTCCACACCCTGACCAGTATCATGTTCTTTTTTAATTCCGTAAGAATTTTTCCCACGAAATATTTCTGGAACTCTTTTTCAAAATCTGGCTCAACTAGATAGAATCGGTGGTTCCCAGGATCGCCTTCCAAACGCGCCCAGAGTACTGTCTCTGAAGCGGGCTGCAGAATTTCATCGCTTCTCAGATTCGCCCGAAGACTCACAGCGTCGTTGTTTCCGTATACTATAGGGATCTCGATGGTTCGATACCTTAATACTTGCATTGGAAGGTCCAACATCACCTCATGTGCCTTCATGAAGTCCACTCCAATGATGCATTCGTGGCATATGCCGGCTACCAAGAACGTATGTGAGAAGGTCAATCCCTCTAGTTGTATTTGTAGAAGCACCTCCCCGTATACCTTCGCTGCTTCTCCTGTAGCTGTCTTAAGACTGTAGCAGCTAGTGTTATGCATCCAAGAAGTCTGGACAAGGTCTCTTCTGATTATGGAGGCCGTGGCACCCGTATCGATGGTGGCCACACATTTTCTGTTGGCAATGACTGCCTCCACTGTCAGACTTTTGTTCTGGCGTTTTGTTTGTGAAACTTGGATGATGGTCCTGGGGGCGTCGATTCCATCAACCAACTTCTGCCCCGCGAAGTTGGTCCTGAAGCATTTCCTGACTGCTGTTGCTCCGAAGCATGTCCAGCAGGTAAAATGTCGGCCCTGCCAGATGCTTCGCCACTTTGTCTTCTCCTAGAGCAATTTGGGCAGCTTGCTTGCCTTGGTGGAGCTCTGCACTGTCGCTGCAGGTGTTCCATCTTGTTGCAGTTCCATTATCTGATTTCTCCTCGAGCCTTGCTTGTGTTTTGTCTTTCGATGTCTTCACGTTGACATGAACACTCTACTGTATCTATTTCCCTGATGCGAAGGCTTCCTTGCGAAGCTTGATCTGCTGCTTCCAAAGTCAGGGTGAATGCTAAAGCCTCAGCAAGCGTTTTCTTGCCTTCTATTCTAACAGCCATTTGTAATTTTCCGTCCGCGATGGCATTTGTGAAGGCATCGGTTGAAAGCTCGTTTATTATTTCCCTGTTGGCATTTGGGTAAGATAAATTCTCTAAACGTTCGATGTCCGTTTGCAACTGCTGTAGCGTTTCGCCTCTTGTCTAGGAACTTCGGCGCAACTGGACACTGTTAACTTGTTGCATGAGGTCGTCTCCAAACCTCATTTCAATGGCCTTGACCATGGCGTCATAGTCCCGTTGTTTCTCTTCAGGAATGGTCTGCAGCAATTCTGCGGCTGTTCCTCTTAGCGCAAGTGTGAGTGCAATAGACCTTTCTTCGTTGTCCCAATTGTTCGTCATAGCGGCAACTTCGAATTGCTTCTGATAAATCGGCCATGAAGTTTGACCATCAAAGACAGGAGGCTGCATTTCTTTTCGTCGTGGACCGTCGGGCAAACTTTCTCGAACTTTTTTTTTAACCAATTCGAGTTCCTTAGCCAGTTGTTCTACTACCAAATAGACTTTAGTGAACTTTTCCTCCACGCTTTCAATTTTTTGATCTATAGTTTGGAACTTTTCCTCAAAGTGTACGTTCTGCGAATCGAGATTACTTTCTTGTGCATTCTTTTGTTCAAGAAGCTGCTTTTCCAGAGCATTCTATTGTTCGTCAAACTTGCTTTCGAGAAAGTTCTTTTGTTCGTCGAACTTGCTTTCGAGAGCATTCTTCTGATCTCTCTGGCCGCTCTCTTGCTTCTCAAATCTCACGTCCAGATTTCCGAACCTTTCCAACAGCAACTTCATGAAAGCGGGCATTTCATCGGCAGTACTTACTGTGCTTTCTTGCTGGTCTTCTTGAACATCGAACAGCATCGTATCAGGATCACCACCTTCCTCAGTAATACTGGCCCGAAGTCGGAGCAACAATTCCTTTTTAAGCCCCGATGTTTGGAGGTCTCTTTTACGCTTTATTCTTCTTTTAGTTCGGATGTTGGCAATTGTCCAATTTTGCTACCCATTTTAATTATCGAAGCACAAATTTCGCGACACAATCAGTTTATATATAATTTTTTATATTAGCTTAAATTATATTAGCTTAAATTAAATTAAGCTTAAATTTAATTTAATTACCTCTTTATTGTATATCTTACAATAAACAGGTAATAAATACCAAATTTCAGGCTTTTAAGACGTCTTACAGCTTTGAAAGCCCTGGAGGTAGTTGCACAATTGCACCGAATGTGGATTCGAACAATTTTCACACTTGTACTGCTTCGGATGACAATGAACCCATATACCAAATTTCAGGTTACTAGCTTTAAATTTAAGGCCTTAAAACGTGTGACATACAGACAGACCGACGGACGGACGGACGGACGAACATGGCTCATTCGATTCAAAATTCGGTCTCGATCATATGCCCTTAAGGTCTTGGGGGTCTACCATTATTATTTTACCGTGTTACAAACTATGTGACTACAAACTACGTGTTACAAACCTCCTATCCTATGGGATGGGGTATAAAAAGGCAGAGTTTTAGGCCGAGATGTATGCTACCACCTAGTGTAAAGCATTCTACAGTTATATTTTTGTATCCCGCCCACTTTTTGGAGGCGTGGCAGTTTTTTTTGGTATAGTCGGGTATTTTGCAATTCGTCGTAGATGGACTGAAGCTTTTGCATACGCCGTTGTTGCACTTTTCCACTTGTTTTTTTTGACATTTTATAAGTAGTAAAAACTTTGAAAAGGAGCGTGGTTCAACCATCCGTTATTACAAGCTATCAATTATAACACAGATATTTCCAAGTTACGCTTAAATGTATGTAAAAATGCAAATTTTCGGTCAAAATTCAATATTTTTTAAAAATCGACCCCTAAAAGTGGGCATGGATAAAAACTTTGTATGAACGAAATCTGATATAAAGTCTCATTTACCTAACCTGCCAATTTTTTTGTTTTGTGCTTTCGTAAATCAGGCCTAAGGGCAGTCAATATTACGTTTTTTTGGAAAATTTTAAGTTTTTCTTCAATTCTGCCTCCAAATGTGAGCGTGGCCAAAAGTTTTGTATGAACAAAATGTAGAACTAAGCGCTTTCTACATAAAAAATTAAGCAAATTTTTTTTAATTTTGAGCAAAAATATTGAGGCAACTGCATTTGAAAATTTACCCTTAAAATAGGTTCCATGCCTACTGGAGGCGGTTTACTAATTTAATTTTCCTTTTTTGTGGCTTACATTCATCAGGAAATGCTTAATGCCGAATATCAGCCTTTTAGAACGTCTTACAGTTTTGAAAGTTCTGGTTTGTGGGCGGATTTGAAAAAACTTAACACTCGTACTGCTTCAGATAACAAGGAGCTCATGCACAAAATTTCAGATCTCAATATTTAAGCCCTAAAAACATATGACAGACAGACAGATGGACGGACGGACGGATGAACGGACATGGCTTATTCGATTCAGAATCCGTTCTCGATCATATGCCCTTAAGGCTTTGGGGGTCTACCATTATTATTTCACCGTGTTTGTGACAAAATTAATATACATCCTATCCTACGCCGATATAAAAATATAACTGTTGAATGCTTTATACGAATTGGTTGCATACTTTTCGGCCTAAAACTCCGCCTTTTTAACTAAAAAAATCACTTTTTTTAACGCCACGCCCACAAAAGTGGGCGGAGGCATATTACATAAAAGTTAGAAAATGCTAGTATCAACAACTTTTGTCATATAATTTTTTGTCAAATTTCATATATATTTTTGTTGAAAAACAGTCATTTTAAGTTAAAATCCCTTAAAAAGTGGCCAATGAAAAAACTAATATTTTTTGGCTACCCTAAAGACAATTATAAGGCAACGTTACGTACCAAATTTGCAAAATGTAATTTTTATACCCGACCCAAGGTATATTAAGTTTGATGTATAGTTTGTAACGCAGTGAAATAATCACCGTAGACTCCTAAGACCTCTTACAGATATGAATGGGGCCAACAGGAGAATCGATTAAGCCATGTCCGTCCGCCCGTCAGTCCGTCCGTCTGTCCGTATGTAAACAACTTTTAGGCCTTAAATTTTAAAGCAGAGAGCTGAAATTTTGTGGGTTGGTTGGAAGTCCAGTCCTTCAGATCAAGTTTGAAAATAAGCTGAATCCGCCCACAGACACGCCCACTACAGGCCTGTATGTGCGACCATCTCTAATTTAAAAAAATACATTTTGCAAATTTTAGCTTTGTTACAATGGCGCTAGCGCATTAATTTAGATACTAGCATTTTCTAACTTTTATGAATATATTGTATGTGCCTCCGCTCACTTTTGTGGGCGTGGCGTTAAAAAAAGTGATTTTTTTAGTTAAAAAGGCGGAGTTTTAGGCCGAAATGTATGCAACCACCTAGTATAAAGCATTCAACAGTTATATTTTTATACCCCGCTTTATGGAGGCGTGGCAGTTTTCTTTTTGGTATGGTCGGGTATTTTGCAATCCGTTTGAGGGCGGATTCAGCTAATTTTCAAACTTGATCTCGTCCTATGGACTTCCAGCCAACCCACAAAATTTCAGTTCTATACTTTAAAATTTAAGGCCTAAAAGTTGTTTACATACGGACGGACGGACATGGCTTAATCGATTCTCCTGTCGGTTCCATTCATATCTCTAAAAGGTCTTAGGGGTCTACGGTGATTATTTGCGTTACAAACTATACATCAAACTTAATATACCCTGGGTCGAGTATAAACAGAGCAAGAAAATTCAAAAAACGCGACAATACATCCTAAAGCCTATATATAATATTTTAATAATTTTTTTAAATAATGCACATACATAATTAATAAATAAAATGAAGATTTTTATACCCGAAAGAGGGTATATTAATTTTAATGCATAGCTTGTAACACCGTGAAATAATCATCGTAGACCCTTAAGACCTTTTAGAGATATGAATGGAACCGACAGGAGAATCGATTAAGCCATGTCCGTCCGTCCGTATGTAAACAACTTTTAGGCCTTAAATTTTAAAGTATAGAACTGAAATTTTGTGGGTTGGCTGGAAGTCCATAGGACCAGATCAAGTTTTAAAATTAGCTGAATCCGCCCTCAAACGGATTGCAAAATACCCGACCATACCAAAAAGAAAACTGCCACGCCTCCATAAGGCGGGATATAAAAATATAACTGTTGAATGCTTTATACTAGGTGGTTGCATACATTTCGGCCTAAAACTCCGCCTTTTTAACTAAAAAAATCACTTTTTTAACGCCACGCCCACAAAAGTGAGCGGAGGCACATACAATATATTCATAAAAGTTAGAAGATGCTAGTATCTAAATTAATGCGCTAGCGCCATTGTAACATAGCTAAAATTTGCAAAATGTATTTTTTTAAATTAGAGATGGTCGCACATACAGGCCTGTAGTGGGCGTGTCTGTGGGCGGATTCAGCTTATTTTCAAACTTGATCTGAAGGACTGGACTTCCAACCAACCCACAAAATTTCAGCTCTCTGCTTTAAAATTTAAGGCCTAAAAGTTGCTTACATACGGACAGACGGACGAACTGACGGGCGGACGGACATGGCTTAATCGATTCTCCTGTTGGCCCCATTCATATCTGTAAGATGTCTTAGGGGTCTACGGTGATTATTTCACTGCGTTACAAACTATACATCAAACTTAATATACCCTGGGTCGGGTATAAAAATTACATTTTGCAAATTTTAGCTATGTTACAATAGCGTTGGCGCATTCATTTTTGGTACGTAACGTTGCCTTATAATTGTCTTTAGGGTAGCCAAAAAATATTAGCTTTTTCATTGGCCACTTTTTAAGGGATTTTAACTTAAAATGACTGTTTTTCAACAAAAATATATATGAAATCTGACAAAAAATTATATGACAAAAGTTGTTGATACTAGCATTTTCTAACTTTTATGTATTTATTGTATATGCCTCCGCCCACTTTTGTGGGTGTGGCGTTAAAAAAAGTGATTTTTTTAGTTAAAAAGGCGGAGTTTTAGGCCGAAATGTATGCAACCAATTCGTATAAAGCATTCAACAGTTAAATTTTTATATCCCGCCCACTTTTTGGAGGCGTGGCAGATTTCATTTTTTGCATGGTCGGGTATTTTGGAATCCGTCGTAGATGGATTGAAGCTTTTGCATACCCACTGTTGCACTTTCCCACTTGTTTTTATTTATTTATTTTATGTGTACCGAGGATATTCGTGGGTACACCGGTACACAGCGTTGAATTTCGGTACTGTACCGGCCAATTCGGTACAGGTGGTCACCCTATTTATACGTACATGTCTACTTTATGTTCCATTTTTTTTTTTTTTTTTTTTTTTTATTAAGAACTTTTATTATAACATTTAAATAAAAACAATAAACAACAATTTTTATAATAACATAATTTAAAAGAAACAATAATGGCAATTAGCACTCAACTGTTTTTTATATACAATAGCTTTAAATATTATGAATAAGTTTTAACATCTAGATATTTTTATTTTTAATTTTGAATTATACATTCTTTTTCTATGATAACATGTTTTTTATAATATATGAGATTATTCCTTATAAGATTTTTTTGAAAATAATTTGGCTTAAAACTAACAATAACTATACATAAAAAATAGCCTAAACCTACAAACCTTAAAACTAAAACTTAAAACTAATTTGTGAAAAAAATGTGAAGAAAAACAAACATTTCATTAGTTAGGTAAGCCAATAGTATTTATCTGAATCAACTTGAATTTGGAAATCTTCTTGTGAAATAGCCGTACTGTATCTCCAGATGTTGTTTGGTATGTTTGAATTTAAGTTAGTACTGTAAACTATTTTCTTATCTGTGGCCCTGCGATATGCGTGATAAATCACAGGAACGTTATGTTCATCTTGGATATATCCCATTTTGTCAAGAAACATAAACGCTTCTGGAGGAATATGTCCCGTTTCAAGTGATTTTTTGTAAAACTCAAAATTTCCATACAAAGCTGGGCCATAAACTAGGTTATTTTCCAAAACGATTGCCGAACGAGCAAAATGGTTTCTAATTAATTTTATAATAAATACATCTATCCTTAAAATTTCTGCTTCGTCGTATATGTTTTTGTTGGAAATATAGTGCAAGTAGTCACTTTCGGCGGATCTGTATTTACCTATACATGCGCGAATGCATTTTCTTTCAAAAATCCTAAGTTTTTCCATAACTGAAGGGCTTATATTAAACCAAATAGGGCAGCCGTAGGTTAATATTGGTCTTATTAAAGTTAAATAACAAATAATTTTGATATCAGAAGTAATATTTCCAGAGTAGAATAATCTTTTTAAACTCATAAAAGCTGCCCTTGCTTTTTTTAGTTGAATTTTAATATGACCATTATAATACAAATACTGATCCAAGTTTACGCCTAAATATTTTACACATAAAGAAATTTTAAGTTGTAAATTATTATTATTTGGATTACTATAAATTTTTAAATTTTTCCAATTCTTTCTCAAATCCAGATTTGCTTTGCTCAAAACTGTCCTGAATAATATAACTTAACATTTCCCAAAATTGATTTTTAATCTCCACTCACAACAATAATTTTGTAACTGGTTAAACATGTTCTGTAAATTACTCCGAATTTCGTATATCTTTGAACCTGAAGTGTAGAGAATTATGTCATCTGCGAAAGCTATGGTTCCCTCTCTATTTTTCAAAAATTCACTTATATATAAGCTGAACAGAATGGGTGCATTCACTGTACCCTGTTGAAGTCCATTTATTATATTAAATATTCTGGTTGTTGTTTCCTCACCATTTGTTACTACAAATTTTCTGTCGTGTACCATGTTTGATATGATTTTTATTAAAAAATTTGGAAACCTATACATTATTAATTTCGCAATAAGACCATCTAACCAAATTTTATCAAATGCTTTTTCAAGATCAACCAAACATGCACCTGTTGATTTTTTACCAATTAGATTCCAACTTACATCAGACACTAATTTATTTATTGCATGTATTGTGGAATGATGCCTACGAAAACCGAATTGATTTTCTGGCAGCAGTTCTTTCAATTTACAATTATGTAAAATTGCTTTGCTAACTAAGATTTCAAATATTTTTCCCACATTTGACAGAAGACTTATTGGTCTATAGTTTGTTGGAGCTGTTGTATCTTTTTGTTTCTTTTCAATCGGAAAAACCTTTGCTATTTTCCAGGTCATCGGAAAGTGTTGATTGTTTAGTAAATTGTTAAATAATATAGTAAATTTTCGTATGACATTATCTGGTAAATGTTTCAAAGCTATGTTCGGAATGTTATCTAATCCAGAAGATTTTTTATTATTTAGTTTTGAAAAAATATCGTCAAGATCTTCCAAAGTTGTAAAATAGTTGTCCGTTTGTTCGTCACTTAGTTCATCAGATTTTAAAATATTACTAAACTGAGCTTTTGGCAAAGTTTCAAAATGTTCTTCCTGAAAATGAATTACTGTATTTTGAATTGTGTGTGTGTTGGCCGAATTGTCTGAAATCGAACTATGAACTTTTTCAAAGTGTGATCCTATAAGATTTAATTTTTCCATACTGTTATTTATTAGGAATTTGTTACGGTCTTTGAAAGTATCAGAAATATTAATGGAAGCGCTCTGCAAAAGATCTCTTCCGATGTTATCATCATTAACCTTAAGTGTTGGTATTGAAATTTTTCCTTTGGGTCTAAATATACTGTTAATTTGTGGAAACATTTTAGAACTACGCTTTTGAATTGCAAGGAGTTTATTTTTCCAAAAATTATTTATAGAGTTTCGAAACTGTTGTAAAATTAAATTTTTAACATTTCTCAAAATTGACTTCAGACGTATAAGCTCCGAATTGTTAAAATAATTATTATGTCTATAAAATGTGTTTATTCTTGTTAAAAGAAAACTTTTATACTTTAATAATCGTCTTATAATTGGTGTTAAATAGCATTCCATTGAATTTGTATTTTTGAATTTAGGTACTGTTAAATCAATCGAATTATTTATTACTGTGTTAAGCTTTTCTATATATGTTTCAATTTCTGAGTTTGATAAATTTCTATTGTTAGGAATTTCGTTTTCATAGAATTGTTCACTGCATTCAATTTCAGTATTTCTTTTAAAATTTAACCAATTAGTCTTGTCAAAGTTATATTTATATGTGGGTTTATCAATAAGTAGGTTAAAAACTGAGTCATTTTCCAATGTAACATTAAATAATATTGCCGAGTGATCGCTATCATATGGTAAAACCGGAATTTTATTATCGTATCTCACTGTTCTAACTTCAAGTCTAGCATCTAAAAACCCTAAATCTAAAAACGAGTTACTCCTTGGAAATGACGAAATAACAGATGAATAAAACTTTATTTTATAATAATAATAATAATAATAAAACTTTATGTTCCATTTGTTTATATGTATATCATCGTAGACCCTTAAGACCTTTTAGAGATATGATCGAGGCCGACAGGTGAATCAATTAACCTTCGCATTCATACAAAATTTTTTCTACGCAAGTTCATAGTATTTACCCAGGTAAAATTTTTTCTACGCAAGTTCATAGTATTTACCCAGGTAAATAAAAATTATTTTACACTTTTTCAATGGGAAGAAACTAATTTTGCACGAAATGATGAAACTTTGTCTAAATCAAATGTTTTTTATATAGTAAAACGGATTCGGTGTATGGCGAATGACATTTTCTTTCAAGCCACACGATGACCCTACTTAGATATCCAGCTTCAAAAGGTTTAACCAACGCGGTCAGAGCAAAACAATTATTTTTTCCTAGCCGAAACCGGACGCCTACTACTATTTAGGTTATTTTCAATCTTTATTACGGTTCACGGCTAGCGTCAATTCAAGTTCGACCATGACCTCCTGTGTCATAAAGCCATCCAAGGCGCTGTACGTACAAAGGTTAATATCGAGTACCAAACTTAGGTAGCTAAATAGATATTTCCCGAATTTCTAATATTCGGTCATCCACTTTTATTTGTTTTTTTATACCCCATAGGATATAGAATAGAGTGGCGCAACAGCTCGAGGTGAACCAGGTACAACTTCTCAAAAATGTATGCTGGTGTGTTAATTTCTTTTACATACAAAGGGACCTACAATTTTTTGCCGAATCCGAACGGCACTTTGAGAAGTTTTTCAAGACAAATGATACTCTCGGAGGGCTTGTCAGCCCCTCGCGGAGGTGAGGACCGTGAAAAAGAACAAGTCTTTTTTTCAGGTGACGATGGCAGGATTCGAACCCAGGCCTCGGGCGTAGTAAGCATACACACTAACCATTACGCCACGGCACCCCCACAGGATAGGAGGTATATTAAGTTTGTCACAGAGTTTGTAACACGGTGAAATAATAATGGTAGACCCCCAAGACCTTAAAGGCATATGATCGAGACCGAATTCTGAATCGAATGAGCCATGTCCGTCCGTCCGTCCGTCTGTATGTCACATGTTTTTAGGCCTTAAATTTTGAGCTAGGGTGTTGAAACTTCGTACGTCAGGTGCACGTCAGCGAAGCAGTACCAGTGTAAAACTTTTTGAAATCCGCCCAAAGACACGCCCACAATCGGTCTAAATATGCAACTACCTCCAGATTTTTACAAATTGTAAGACGTTCTAAAAGGCTGAAATTTGACATTTAGCATCTCTTAGTGAATATAAGACACAAAAAAACAAATTTAATTGGTAAACCTCCTCTAGTGGGCGTGGCATCTATTTTAAGGGTAAATTTTCAAATGCAGTTTACTCAGTATTTTTGCTCGAAATTGAAAAAAAGTTGCAAAATATCTTATGTAGAAAACGCTTAGTTCCACATTTTGTTCATAAGAGACTTTGGGCCCCGCCCACATTTGAAGGCAGAATTGAAGAAAAACCTAAAATCTTCCACAAAAGCTTTATTTCGACTGCCCTTGAGCCTAATTTATAAAGCATGAAACAAAAAAAAGTAGCAGGTTCGGTAAACAATACTTCCATCCAGATTTCGTTCATATAAAGTTTTTAGCCACTTTTAAGGGTCGATTTTTCAAAACTATTGAATTTGAACCAAAAAATTGAATTTTTACGTAGAATTAGGTGTAACTTGAAAATATCTGTCGAAATATCTTGTAATTAATAGTTTGTAATTAGGGGCGGTTGGACCCCCTTTCGAAGTTTGCATTACTTATAAAATGCCAAAAAATAACTATGCCATCAGCATTTTACAATGCGGGATAGGATGGGTTATTCAACGGTCCGTTTTACGGACTGTAATTTCTGCGTACAAACTGCAGCACTTACTCACTGGTTTTATTACGGTTAAGTTCTGTACAGGAGTCGTCGGTATGCTTCTAATATCTTTCAAAATAGTTGATCCCTTCCGCACAATTCCGATGGGTAAATACCGCACAAAAAAGTGAGAGAATTTTATTTTGGCATTATTTTGTTCATAAATCGGAAGACAAGGCTGTGAGGATAATGGCATTTTCGAAATGATCAACTCGAATCTGAGAGCGCATTTTCGACCTTATGGGAATATCACCGTGGATGTGCAGTTGTTTGTATATGGAGTACACAAGATGACAAAATATATGCCATCGAAACCGGCAAATTATTGAATCAAAATCTGGTGGGCTTGCGGTGCTTCAATATTTTATACTCCAAATGTCCAAATTTACACTGCTAAAACAGGGAGCACGTGAACCAAGGCGAGCGGATCGTTAAGGACCTTGTTGCACCCCATGACGTGACGGTTGATAATTTCTTCATTTCGCTGCCGTTGCTCCAGGAACTAGTCACATGAAAAATAACAAAAGTGAGGATTTTTATGAAAAACAAGCGGTATTTACCTGGTGAGTTTGGATTTAGAAACTATGCAACAATGTGCTCATATGTTCCAGCTAAGGGAAAAGCTATACTTCTTATGTTGTCAATGCATCGAGATTCATCTATGTCGAATATAAAACAAAAGCCAGAAATGATCTTGTTTTATGATAAAACAAAGAGCGGCGTGGACACTGTGGATAAAATAGTGTCACAATATACTTCAAAAAGAGGAACAACATGTTAGCCAATAGCCATTTATTTTAACCTATTGGATTAAGCGCCTTGGCAGCTTACATTATAATATTCAACAAACAATTCACACAGCCAAGCTAAAAAATCTGGACGAAGATCGTTCATTCAGAAATTGGGTACAGATCTATGTATTCCGCGTATAAAGATTCATGTCCAAAAACCCCTGATAGTCAGCAAGTTTGCATAAGGGCTGCAATTGAATATATTTTGGGTATGTATATTATGTTTCGGGTGTTTTTGAAATATTTGTGAATTAAGCTTTATATGTTATTCAACTTTTTTAATAGGTGAGTCAATTTCCGTTTCGAAAAACGCAGAAGAATAATTCGCAGCTGATGAGCACAACGTGATAAAGGTGGGAGTATAAAACACAACGGTAGTTGTTTCATATTCTACCGAAAATCTTAGCCTAAGAGATCTACACGGCAGGCTTGTAAATGCAAGAATCCAGTATGCATACACACAACACATTTTCAAGCAGACTAAGTGTGGGTCATATGGGGCCACCGACATCACTTCACTACTTACGTAGATGAATGTTTCTTTGTACTTTTTTTTTAACATACATCATACATGTAGATCAAAACACATATAATTTGTCACATCGAGTCATTTCACATTTTGAGAGTAAACTTTGAATCGATTTTGTGACAAAAAAATATTTTATTTACCCGGGAAAATACTATGAATCCATCAACATTTTACGACAAAACTTCAAAATAAGTATGTAAAACTGCTTCAAAAACATTTTTTTTACAATTCCTGGAAAAATTCGATAAATTGATAACTGAGTCGGATGCATTTTCAGATTAGATAAAAATTCGATGAGTTATAAGCAAGTGATTATTTACCCGGCTAGATACTATGAATGCGAAGGTTAAGCCATGTCCGTCCATCCATCCGTCCGTCCGTCTACATGTGTGAAGGCTTAAGAACATCAAAATCAAGCTTAGAGGGATTTTTCTTTCTTTTTCTTTATTTGCACAGACAAAGCGTGAAATTGGCTTAATCAGTAAACGGCCACTGCCACTACTTGCTTCAATGTAAGACAACCTCTATTTCACATTTCCTTTCAAAATGCCTTCTGGTCAAGTTTGGCAAGGCACAGGGACTTAAACCTTAGTATTGAGCAATATTGGCCCAAGCCCTTAAACAAGGCAGAAATTGGACCTCCCACAATATCGACCATGCGCACTTTAAACATGTTAGATTCTTCAGAACCCGATTTCTCGGAAAGTTGACTCCAAATCGAAAAAAAAATTATATGACAAAATATTAAAGATATACTTACTATTTTCTAAGTTTGCCCCATACAAAGTTTTGATATCCTCCTACTTTTAAGAAGGGTTTTTAGGAAAAAACTGCTTTTTTCTTCAATAATATTCGCTTTTACCGTATTTTCTTATGACTCTAATAGAATTACACTTAATTGATTTTATTTTGAAGCCCATTCCCACTTTTGGGGGCGTGGCCTATATAAATTCTATATGAATTTGGGCCAAGATACTTTATGATTTGGTGTTACATGATATAAAGGGTCGGGCATATAGAAGTTTGTCACAGACAAACTCTTGCACTTACTCACTTGTTTAATTGTTATACCCCGTCCCATAGAATAGCAGGTATATAAAGTTTGTCACATAGTTTGTAACACGGTGAAATAATAATGGTAGACCCCCAAGACCAGGGCATATGATCGAGACCGAATTGTTAATCGATGTCCTTTCGTCTGCATGTCACATGTTTTTTACCTTAAATTTTGAGCTACGGTGCTGAAACTTCGAACGTAAAGTCCACGTCATGCGAGGCAGTACGAGTGTAAACATTTTTGAAATCCGCCCAAAAGACACGCCCACAATCGGTCTAAATGTCCAACTACCTTCAGAGTTTTCAAAACTGTAAGACGTTCTAAAAGGCTGAAATTTGACATTTAGCATCTCCTAATGAATGTGAGACACAAACTAGTGGGAGGGTTACAATCCGCTTAGGCGAATCGTTGGATACCCCATCCCAATATACCACTTGGTTGTTAGATTTCAGTTTCTATTAACTTCAACAGTGTTTAGAATTTTCTCCCTTAAAAAGGGACGTGGCATCCACCCCTTTTCAATTACATCGTTTTTATACCCCATCCCATAGGATAGGAGGTATATTAAGTTTGTTTAATAGTGTGTAACATAGGGAAATAGTCACCGTAGACCCCCAAGACCTTAAGGGCATACGATCGAGACCAAATTGTTTGTCGAATGAGCCATGTGCGTCCGTCCGTCCGTCAGTGTGTCGGTAGTTTTTAGGCCTTACATTTTGAGCTAGGAACTTGAAACTTATCTTTTCTTTCTAGATCCCGAAGCAGTACAAGTGTAAAAAGTTTTAAAATCCGCCCACTGACATGCCCACTTTACTAATTAGCATGAAAATTCAAAATTGTCGTAGGAAGTTGAAATTTGGTACGCGTTATCGTCGCTTAATTTTGTTTATATTTCTTATCAGAAGTGATATACAAGTGTTGATTGCATTTTCACATTAAAAATTTGGTTTATACTTAAACGTGGCAAAAATTTATTCATTTCAGTTGATAGCTTTCACACATATCTGAACATTTTATAGCGCAAGTTTTTTAAATTTTTTAAATAAGAAAATATATCGAATTAAAAGTGCTTAATAAAATGCAAATGAAATATAACCACGCCCAAAAGGGGCCGGCTTTTGCCTATTTTTGAAACGTCAATCACATAACACTTAAGCGACGATAACGCGTAACCAATTTCAGTTTCCCACGACAATTTTGAATTTTCATGCTGCTAAGAAAAGTGGGCGTGTTAGTGGGCGGATTTTAAACATTTTTACACTTGTACTGCTTCGGGACTTATAAAGAACAGATATTAAGTTTCAAGTTCCTAGCTCAAAATTTAAGGCCTAAGAACTACCGACACACGGACGGACTGACGGACGGACATGGCTCATTCGACTAACAGTTCGGTCTCGATCATATGCCCTTAAGGTCTTGGGGGTCTACGGTGATTATTTATCTATGTTACAAACTATGAATCAAACTTAATATACCGCCTATCCTAAGGAATGGGGTATAAAAAGACAAATTTAAATCGTAAACCTCCTCTAGTGGGCGTGGCATCTATTTTAAGGGTAAATTTTCAAATGCAGTTTTCTCAATACTTTTGCTCGAAATTGAAAAAAATTTGCTTAATATTTTATGTAGAAAACGCTTGGTTTCACATTTTTTTTATAAGACTTTGGGCCACGCCCACATTTGGAGGCAGAATTCAAGAAAAACCTTAAATTATCCAGAAAAACTTAATTTCGACTGGCCTTGAGCCTAATTTAGGAAAGCATGAAACAAAAAAGTAGCACATTAGGTAAACGAGACTTCAGCCCAGATTTCGTTTGTATAAAGCTTTTAGCCACGCCCCCTTTTAGGGGTCGATTTTTCAAAAATATTGAATTTGAACCAAAAAATTGCATTATTACGTATACATTTAAGTGTAGCTTGGAAATATCTGTGGAAATATCTTATAATTAATAGTTTGTAATTAGGGGCGGTTGGACCACGCCTCTTTTCGAAGTTTGCATTACTTATAAAATGTCAAAAAATAACTATGCCATCAGCATTTAACAATGTGGGTATTCAACGGCCCGTTTTACGGACTGTAACTTCTGCGTACACACTGTATCACTTAGTCACTGGTTTTTGTGTACCGAAATTCGCTTTTCAAAAGGTGGTCACCCTAGGTGTAAAGCCACATTAATCTAGACAAGATTATGAACCTTGATCGATCATTAAGTTGGTTTATTAGTGGATTATAAGGTATTGCATAAAATCTAATAAACATTTCTGTTAGTCTGTCTATTCTTACGGATACAAAATTAATATTCACTTGGGAGTGTAGACGCCTTGTATAGAATGGTGCCATGTAAGTTAAGAATCATTTTTGTACCCGACCCAGTGTGTTTTAAGTTTGATGTATAGTTTGTTACGCCGTGAAAAAATCACCGTAGACCCCTAAGACCTTTTAGAGATATGAATGGGACCGACAGGAGAATCGATTAAGCCATGTCTGTCCGTCCGTCCGTAAACAACTTTTGGCCTTAAATTTTAAGGAAGAAAGCTGAAATTCGATAGGTTGGCTGAGAGTCTATTGGACCAGATGAAGTTTGAAAATTAGCCGAATCCGCCCACAGACACGCCCACTACAGGCCTGTATATGCGACCATCTCTAATTTTAAAAATTACTTTTTCTAAATTTTAGCTATGTTAGAATGGTGCTAGCGCAATCATTTTTGGTATGGTCGGGTATTTTGCAATCCGTCGTAGATGGACTGAAGCGTTTGCATACGCACTGTTGCACTTACCCGCTTGTTAATGTCTTATTTCGCAATACTTGTAGTTCTTGAATATGAGTCGCTGCACATTTTCCCCATACTGGACATCCATACAACAAACCAGTGAGTAGGTGCTACATTGTGTACGCTGAAGTTACAGTCCGTAAGCATTGTAAAATGCTTATGGCATTGTTATTTTTTGACATTTTATAAGTAGTTCAAACTTCGAAAAGGGGCGGGGTCCAACCGCCTCCAAAAACTAACTATGAATTATAAGATATTTCCGCAGATATTTGCAATTGACACTTAAATATACGTAAAAATGCAATTTTTCGGTTCAAATTCAATATTTTTCAAAAATCGATCCCTAAAAGGGGGCGTGTCTAGAAACTTTATATGGACGAAATATGGACTGAAGTCTCGTTTCCTAACGTGCCACTTTTTTTGTTTCATGCTTTCCTAAATTAGGCTCAAGGCCAGTCGAAATTACGTTTTTCTGGAAAATTTTAGGTTTTTCTTCATTTCTGCCTTCAAATGTGGGCGTGGCCGAAAGTCTTGTATGAACAAAATGTAGAACTATGCGTTTTCTGCATGTAGGACTATGCGTGAGTAAAGTGCATTTGAACATTTACCCTTAAAATAGATGCCACGCCCACTAGAGGAGGTTTACCAATTAAATTTTTCTTTTTTGTGTCTTATATTCATCGTGAAATACTAAATGCCGAATATCAGCCTTTTAGAACGTCTTACAGTTTTGAAAGTTCTGGAGGTAGTTCCACATTTACATCGATTGTGGGCGTGTCTGTAAGCGGATTTGAAAAAATTTAGTACTTGTACGGCTTCGGATGACAACGAATTCATGCACAGAATTTCAGATCTCTAGCTTAAAATTTACCTCCTAAAAACGTATGACATACAGACAGACGGAGGGACGGACATCCACCAGGCAGAATTGAAGAGATACTTAAAATTTCCACAAAAACGTAATTTTGACTGGCCTTAAGCCTTATTTAGGAAAGCACGAAAGAAAAAAATTAGCAGGTTAGGTAAATGAGACTTTGTATTAGATTTCCTTCTTAAAAAGTTCTTAGCCACGCCCCCATTAAGGGGTCGATTTTTAAAAAAAATTGAATTTTATTCAAACAAGTGGGAAAGTGCAACAGTGCGTATTCAAAAAGTTTCAGTCCATCTACGACGGATTGCGAAGTACCCGACCATGCCAAAAAAAACCTGGCACGCCTCCAAAAAGTGGGCGGGATACCAAAATGTAACTGTTGAATGCAGTTTATCTAACTTGCTAATTCTTTTTTTTTATGAAAGAATAAAAAAAAGAATTAGCAAGTTAGATAAACGGGACCTTAATCTAGATTTCGTTCATACAAAGTTTTTAGCCACACCCCCGTTTAGAGGTCGATTTTTCAAAAATATTGAATTTGAACCAAAAAACTGCATTTTACGTACATTTAACCATAACTTGGAAGTAATTAGGAGCGGTTGAACCACGCCCCTTTTAAAAGTTTGAACTTCCTATAAAACGTCAAAAAACAAAAATAACATCAGCATTTTACAATGTGTGACAGGATGGGATATTCAACAAAGGATTCGGTATTCTGCGTACACACAGTAGCACTTACTCACTGGTTGATTGGATAGGATGGGTGGAAATGAGTGTCATTCATTTGTATGTGTAGATATGGCAGCTGCATACGAACATACAAATGTAGGCTGTGCTACTTAAATATCATCGACGATGTTGCGGAAGGCGCATAGCTTAATTTGGTTTGAGGATTTTTTTCTCCTTGTTTGAGGTTGATAAATTTTTCGAGTTTCTTTTAATTTGTTTGTGTGGTCTGCGATGGTTTATGCAACAGGTGTTTAGTACAACACATTTTTTGGTGTTTACGTGCAGTTGCATTTGCTCGAGAACATTAGAGCGAAGATTTTGTTTTTAAAAAGATTTGGATTTATACTACGGGAAAAAAATATTCATGTTGGGGACAAAAAAATAAAAAGCAAAAGGTGTCGCTAAATTTTTTTTAAGAAGTGCCTTTTCGTAAAAACTACATATATACAAATATTTTGATAACCCATCCCATAGGATAGGAGGTATATTCAGTTTGATTCATAGCTTGTAACAGAGAAATAATCATGATAGACGCCAAAGACCGGGCATATGATCGAGACCAAATTGTAAGTCGAATGGGCCATGTCCGTCCGTCCGTCCATTTGAGCTAGGAACTTGAAATCTGTTTTTTCTAGGTCCCGAAGCAGTGCAAGTGTACGAAATTTTTAAATCCGCCTACTGACACACCCACTTTACTTATAATCATGAAAAATCAAAGTTGTCATAGGAAGCTGAAATTTGGTATGCGATATCCTCGCTTAAGTGTATTGTGATTGGCATTTAAAAACCAGTGAGTAAGTTCTACAGTGTGTACGCAGAAGCTACAGTCCGGTCCTTAAAACGGACCGATGAATACCCAATCCTATCCCACATTGTAAAATGCTTATCGCATTGTGATTTTTTGACATTTTATAAGTAGTGCAAACTTTGAAAAGCGTGGTAGAAAAGGGTGGTGGAAAAGTATTGCGTGGTCCAACCGACCCTAATAACAAACTATTAGTTATGAGATATGTAAACAGATATTTCCAAGCTACGCTTAAATGTACGTAAAAATGCAATTCTTATACCCGACCCAGGGTATATTTCAATTCAATTCAATTTATTTAACAATTTTGTACTTGTACAATTAAGACATAGTCTCTTCTCGTACTTAAGAATGGATAAATTCATTTAAGTAAACATTCAAAAAAGAAAATAATTACTTATACGTAAAATAAAATTACCCTCTCCTTATGAAAACGTATAACACTATTCTCCTTCTGAGAATAGGGTTAGATATGATGGATCACGGAATGCTCTCTTTTCGGCCCGGCTTAAATTCTTCCCTATGTCGTGACCCGGTATGCTGCCGTGCTTTCCCTGAAGGGAGAAGAGCAGCTTCGGGGAGTGTAAAAAAACGATTTTTATGTTTTAAATATCTTGCCCCCTGTCTTTAGCTAGGCTGCGACCACTATTCTTTATTATAGTTTAATTTATTTATTTTTGTATGACTAATCAGGACCGCTGTCTTTAGCGTGGCTGCGACCTTCTTAGTTTGCTTTAAAATTCTACTCTGATTGTTCCTTCCTCATCGATCCCTTTATATAGTAATCCAAGCAATTGATTTTATCCCTGCGCTCAGCATTTTCCACCTTGCTTACCAATGAACTGTTTTTAGGACGCCTACGACCATTGTCCGTAAATCATGTCACCCACCTTAAGTGCGGTGCACCCCATGTGTTACGCATAATTGTTTATCGCAATCATTTGTTTGTGTACGGTCAGCATATGCCACCTCTTAGTGCTAGCTGTCGCTATCCGCACCATGCACAAGTGCATTGGCCGAATCATCCTGTGCGATCGTTCGGCCCTACACTTGTCGCGATCAAGTTACACAATATGAGATTCTTAATTATTGTCGTTCCTCATAATTGTTCTTGTGGGCTATACGGGAAGTGCGAGACAAGTGTGAGTTGAGTGCCTTGTAAAGTGATCGTATTACACCAAACAAGAATGTACAAAAAAATGCATGCACAATGGGTTGGACAGATGGTCGTTCGATAGGTCAGTGAGGAAAAATATGCTGTATCATTGGGTTTCGCGGAAAGGCTTGGTTTGTTATGATTTATGATTAATTTGGGGTCTTTCTGATAGGGATGTGTGTACTGCAGATGTGCGGTCACAACATCCTACCCCCCTTAGAAAAAGAAAATTCTTACCTAGAAGAGGCTTAGAATTTTCTGTGTTTGAGAAAAAATAAATGTCAGGTTACTTCGATAAGAGAGGAAAAGTTAAGTTTGATTTACGCTTAAACGTTACAATATGTTATAGTTTTACAATATAATTGATTTAGAAGGAATTTAGTGTTTATAATTACAATATTTATAGTATAGTGTTACAGTCTAGTTTACATGATTGATTTTTAATTGAATGTTTAAGATATCTTTTAGTATTACAATTCATATATGTTGGAAGATTTGACATTATTCTTAGTTAACGTACAATAGAGGCATAACAAATGTTAAATGTCAGGAAATGCGACATTGATTTAACGATATTACAGTTATGATATTTTAAACAATTGGAAATTAATCTTGACGATAATTGTAAAATGTATAATAAAATGTTTTTCTATTATCCTAGTACAAATGTTGGGGATTTCTGTTCGGGATTATTTTCTGGGATAACTGTTATTTGGGGATTTTGTGGGGGTTTGGTTATTGCATTTTTATTTACCTTATATGTTTTATATCTTTTGCATGCAACCGCAAAGATTAATGTACCCATAATGAAGTAAATGACGACATAATGATGGACATCATGTCTGTCCAAGTTTTTTAGTGGTTTACTTTCTTCCATTTTCAAATCGTTAATTTGACGGGAAATTGTATTTAGCTCGTGCTGACTTGAAAATCTTATTATTGCAGTCTTATTGCTAGTACCGTACGAACTTGTAGAAAAATTGGTCAAGAATTTTGAGATATTTACCGGGGGTATATAAAAATTGTTTAATGTTGAAGATCTTTTATTAAACGCATGGATAGTAAGATCATTGGATTTAAGGTAACAACTGCCGAAAATCTCTATTATCGATGATTCTTTTAAGGAATGTGTTGTCACATTATTACCGCAAATTACGTTAGCTCTTTGGGCATTTAAGGTTGAGTATAGCCATTTATTAGGATTGTACAATTGAATCCACATTGAAGACAAATTAGATTGCTTTATTATACATGATTTAAGAATGTTTGTGGTTCCTTTTAATAACTCTATCTCGCAGTCTTGTTTTGTTGTGTCTATTTTCCGTTTGAGTAATGGAGGGAAGGCGGATGCCTTCGGGTAATGCCCTGTTAGATTTCAGAAAGTGCAATTTTTAGTTGGTCGGGAGTTACTATGACCGGGTGCGGTTTGCCGTGTTTAACATCAGTTACTAAGTCTAGAATTTCATCTATCGTATTTCGATATCGGATAACTATTAATGTAACTAATGAGGTTAGGGCTTCTACTTCGGAAAATGATTTTTGTGTATCTGTAGTGTTTATAACGTTATCCAGGGTTTGCTTAACATGCTCCATCTTTTTATTTATAGCTATTAGTTGGTTCTCTATTGCCGTCTCGGATTTACTGAAGATTTTTTTAGTTGTTTCCAATATAGTGGTTTGGTTCTGTATTAACGCTAATAGGTGGTTTTCATTATGCCTCACCTTCTCAATTTGTTTGTCGTACATTTTTGCATCGTCCTCGTCAAGGGTACCAAAAAGAGTTTTACTTAACATGCCAACAGCATTTATTAACGCTCTTTTCCTCCTTCTGAGTCCAAGAAGCTTGTATTTGGTCTGTAGATGTATCTATCAATAGATGATTAAGTTCAGTAATTGCTTCGTCACAAATAATGCCGAAGGATGATTTATCACGTATAGTATGGCAGAGTGTGTTAATTTTGATAGTATAACCGGCAGCATGATCCAAAGCAACCATTAACCGCGTCAAGTCGTAATAACCCACAAGCTTCCACTCACTGGCGTACAACTCGGTGTTTGCTAATTCTTCGAAATAGATACCAGCTTGCTGGCGGATGGGCGAAATCTTAAGTTGTGCCGTTACCTCTGTCATGCATATGAGTCCAATAAAAATAAGGGACCTCATTTTCCTGTAAGTTGACATGAGTTAGTTCTGGTCCCTATGTAATTTGTTGGTGTGTAAGAGTGTGGGTTTTTGAAATAAAAAGAATTAAAATGAAGCTGTATATCATTTTATTCAAAACCATAAATTCTTGATTGATTTTCCTCAATCCACCTATACAGAACATTGCGGCCTGTAAGGCCTCCCATTCCCCTGTGTTTAGTATATTCCTCTCTAGGTCCTCCAGGAACGTATGGATGGATTCAGCGAATATAGGCTCTGTTCGTGGCGATAGCTCGTTGGCCCTAGGAATGCTTTCAGATGTTTGTCGTGGGTGATGGGGTAACCGGGGTTTGCTTAACTGGATGTTTTTTAATATATAGCTAGGGCAAGGATCTAGGTTGAAATCTTCCGTTTCTATTCCGAAACTGACTGAATCTCCGAAAGTCAGTTCTTTCCATTCAGGGCCAATAATTTGTCCGTTTACGTAAGTTCCATTTGAACCTTGCTTATTTCTTATATATACCTTTTGATTGCTACGGCGTACGTATAATTGGGCGTGTTTGGCGGATACTAATGGGCTAGGAATGGTCAATTTACTCGGGGAGTATGAGCTACTTATATTGAGCTACAGCTTCCATGTGGATGATGGTTCGTAATTTCAAAGTAAAAGAGAGTATGGTCTTGCTTTAGAGAATCTCGCATGTGTTCAGTCATTAAAAACTTTAATGTCATTATTGTGTACTATTTTCAGTTTCTTTCCTACTTGGATCATTGTGTTTTCGTTGGAAATTATTTTGATGATGACGTAAGGCCCTTCCCACAGAGCAGCAAACTTATTTTTATACCCGACTCAGGGTATATTAAGTTTGATGTATAGTTTGTATCGCAGTTACAAACATACATCACATACTACGTTGTTATATCGAGAAATAATCACCGTAGACCCCTAAGACCTTTTAGAGATATGAATGGGACCGACAGGAGAATCGATTAAGCCATGTTCGTCCGTCCGTCCGTATGTAAACAACTTTTAGGCCTCAAATTTTAAGGCAGAGAGCTGAAATTTTCTGGGTTGGTTGGATTAAATTGGTTGGATCTAATTTAAAAAAATACATTTTGCAAATTTTAGCTATGTTACAATAGCGCTAGCGCATTCATTTTTGGTACGTAACATTGCCTCATAATTGTCTTTAAGGTAGCCAAAATATTTTAGCTCTTTCATTGGCCACGCCCACTTTTTAAGGGATTTTAGCTTAAAACGACTGTTTTTCAATAAATATATATGAAATTCGACAAAAAATTATATGACAAAAGCTGTAGATATTAGCATTTTCTTACTTTTATGTGAGGCACATACGATATATGCTTATTTGATAACCATATATCGTATGTGCCTCCGCCCACTTTTGTGGGCGTGGCGTAAAAAAAAGTGTTTTTTTAGATAAAAGGTGGAGTTTTAGGCCGAAATGTATGCAACCACCTAGTATAAAGCATTCAACAGTTATATTTTTATATCCTGTAGTTTTCTTATTGGTATGGTCGGGTATTTTGCAATCCGTCGTAGATGGATTGAAGCTTTTGCATACCCACTGTTGCACTTTCCCACTTGTTTCTTACATATTTCTTTAACAGTACCTTGTCCCCTAAGTTAAAAGTTTTTATTTTGCTATCCTTATCGTACTGCCTCTTTGAACATTCTTTCTTTCTTTGAAGAAATTCATTGGCGGTTTGATAACCATATTGGAGCCTAACCCTCAACTCATCAACGTAATTTTTGTAATTGTACGATGCTTTGGGTGTCTGCTCGAAAACACTAGGTATGTTAGCGGGAAATCCGTATAGCAGTTCGTATGGCTTGTTGCCTGTGCTACTATGAGGTGTAGTGTTGTATACAAACATGGCGTAAGGTATCCATGTGTCCCAAGTAAGTGCATCTTGGTTGACGTAGTGGCGGAGGTATTCTGCCAAGGTTCTATGACTTCTTTCTAGTGCTCCGTTTGTTTGTGGGTGGTAAGGAGTTGAGTTCAGTTTTTTAATCTTCATAATGGAACATATTTTTTTAAAGAGGGTGCTTAGGAAATTGGTGCCTTGATCAGTAAGTAAAGAAGTTGGAGGACCATGTCGACTTATAATGTTTTCTACAAAGACTCTGAGATGCTGAGGCCAGACTACCGTTGTGGCCTCAACATTGGGTAAAGCATATGCTTCCGAAAATTTTGTGAGTTCATCCTGGAATGTAACTAAATGTTTCTGATCACTAAAACTTACAGGTAATGGTCCTACTAAATCCAAAGCAATCCTTTCGAATGGTCTGGAACTCGTTGTAGTGATTTTCATGGGAATTTTTGAATTTTCCCTGCTTTTATTTAGCTGATAGGAGGTACATTTCTTTATGTAAGTTTTTATGTCTTCCACCATGGTTGCCCAGTTATACTTGGACTTCATCCTATTTAGGGTTCGGGTGACTCCCTGGTGTCCAGCAAAAGGTGAGTCATGATACTCAAATAAAGCTGTTTTTATGGAATCCTCATCTGTTAGAATAATTCTGTTATCACTATAAATATGTACATGTATGTCAAGGTTTTGGAATACTTCTTCAAGGAGTTTTTTTGAAGATGAGTTTTAAATCATTCCTTAGCGCTGGCAAGGAAAATCCTATGGAATTAAAACCTTTTTCTGATAAGATTTCTCTTGCTTCGTTTAAGCTACGTTTGGAGATTGTTTCGTCGTTTTTGCTTCTAAAGGGAATAGGTAAGGTTACTGCACAAAAAGTTTGGTTATCATTCGTGGAAAGTGTTATTATCTGTCCTACCTGGGGTTTAGTGAAATCAAGAAATTTTTCTTTGAGGATTTCCTCATCTCTTGATTCCGTGAGTGGCAATGTCATCATTTTAAACTGAACCCTTTTGTTATTTAGAATTGGTCCCTCCTCTTCCTGGGGTGTAAAGCTTGATAGTACTTGAATATCATTGGGTTCATTTTCTGGTTTTTGTAAACGTTCAATAAGCTTTTGTCGTTGTCCACGTGTGGTCACTAGTCCTTGCTGTCCGTTAAAGATCTCAGTTGCAGCTTCTGGCTTTGGAATACGGCTTAATGCGTCGGCATTGGAGTTATATTTTCCGGCTTTGTATTGAATTTCGTATTCATATTCCTCCAACATACTCCTCCAGCGACCAAGTCTAGATGTTGGATCTTTTAGGTTCATGATCTATTGGAGTGGTTTATGGCCAGTGCATATTATAAATTTTCTCCCATATATATATATGGTCATAATTGTATTACAGTGAAAATTGTGGCTAGCAGTTCTTTTTCTGTAGTACTGTATCTTGTTTCAGCATCGTTTAATGTGCGAAAGCATCACTATTAAAGGTGACATCTTTTTTTAAGTTTTGGAGTGGTTTGGCTATGGATGAAAATTTTTTAATAAAACGCCTGTAATTGCCGACAAAACCTAAAAATGATTTGATTCCTTTTACATTTTTCGGTAGTGGGTAAGTTTTAACTGCTTTGATTTTTTCAGGGTCAGGTTTGAGTCCATGCTCAGTAATAATATGACCCTGGTACATCAGTTCTTTTCTGAGGAAATTACATGTGTCTGGTTTTAGTTTGAGATTTTGTCTCGCAATCTGTTCAAAGTTCGTATTAATTTTTTATTGTATTCATCGAGATTATATCCGTAAAGGACGATATCATCGACATATACGAAACAGTCAAAGCCTTGCAAACCCATGAGAACGGTGTTCATGAGACGCTGAAAAGTAGCTGGCGCATTTTTAAGACCAAATGGCATGCGTGTATATTCATAGTGCCCATAAAGTGTGCTGAAAGCAGTCTTACCTCTAGAATCTTTATCCATAAGGATTTGATGAAAACCTTTGGCTAGATCAAGGGTACTGAAATATTTTGCCTTACCCAGTTGATCTAAAATGTCAGTGATGTCGGGTAGAGACTAAGCATCACCAATGCTAAGGTTATTTAATTTACGGAAGTCAACAACTACTCTCCATCGTTTATTACCTTCTCGATCTGGTTTCTTTGGAACCAGAAGTAGTGGTGAATTCCAAGGACTGGCGTTTGGCTGAATAATACAATCTTGTAACATTTCTTTCACTTGTTTATGGATTTCTTCCTTTTGAGTTTCTGGTAGTCGATAAGGCCTGGTAAAAAGAGGAGGCTTGCCCTCTTCTGTAAGGATTTAGTGTATCTTGGCGTCTGTGTGGGTAAGATGGTCGCCTTAAACGGCATGAAGCTCCAACGAAAAGTATTGAACAAAAGGCCTAAAACCTACTTAGCCTAAAACCTACTAAAGCCCATAAACCAAAAGCATCGGCTGCGCAACTTCGGTATTTACCTTAACTCAAGAAAAATTGCAACAAAGTGGCAGCCCAGCGTTGATTTCTTACCTATAAAATATTTAAAAATTACCACTCTCTAATCTGTTTACCGTGTGTTTATTCTTTTTGATTTGTTTGTAATCAAAAGTTCGCTTACATACCGTTTAAACTATACCTATCCAATTTGTCTATGCCCGTTGCCAAAATCACGGTGCAGCAGTGTTTGTCAAAAAAAATTGTTTCTGTTTTCGGTCTTTAACAAATTTATACTTCCAAGTTTGCTTCGGTTATTTTGCAGTGTACCTATAATTGTGGATTTTCTGACTCTGGGAACACGAATTTTCGAATCGGCCTACAGACACGCCCACAATCGGTGCAATTGTGCAACCACCTCCAGGGCTTTCAAAGCTGTAAGGCATGTTAAAAGCCTGAACTTTGGTATTTATTATCTCCTGTTTATTGTAAGATATACAAAATAAAAATGTTATCGCTTTACCTCCCCTAGTGGGCGTGGCATCGATTTAAAAGTTAATTTTTCAAATGCATTTTATTCAATATTTTTGTTCCAAAACGAAAAAACTTTACTCAATATATTATGTAGAGAACACATAGTCCTATATATCTTTCATACAAGACTTTGAGCTACGCCCACCTTTTTATACCCGACCCAGGGTATATTAAGTTTGATGTATAGTTTGTAACGCAGTGTAGACCCCTAAGACCTTTTAGAGATATGAATGGGACCGACAGGAGAATCGATCAAGTCATGTCCGTCCGTCCGTCCGTAAACAACTTTTAGGCCTTAAATTTTAAGGTACAGAGCTGAAATTTTAATAGTCAAATTTCATAGATATTAATTGAAAAACAGCCATTTTAAACTAAAATCCCTTAAAAAAGTGGGCGTGGGCAATGAAAAGGCTAAAATTTTTTGGACACTTCAAAGATAATTACAAGGCTATGTCCCATTCCAAAAATTAATGCGCTAACACTGTTCTAACAAAGCTAAAATTTAGAAAAAGTATTTTTTAAAATTAGAGATGGTCGCACATACGGCTGATCTTCAAACTTGATCTGGTCCAATGGACTTCCAGCCAACCCACTAAAGCTCTGGACCTTAAGGCCTAAACGGACGGACGGACATGGCTCAATCTATTCTCCTGTCGGTCCCATTCATATCTCTAAAAGGTGATTATTTCGCTGCGTTACAAACTATACATGAAACTTAATATACCCTGGGTCGGGTATAAACAAATCAAAACAGAACTAGTGATGCCTTTAGCGGAGCTAGAAGAAGACGAAGGAGATGACGTGGACGGTAAGGAGGAAGATCATGTGGGAACACGGGTACATCGGGTGGGAACGAGAACGTGGTACCACCAACCCCTTCGCTACCATTGACTTCGAGCGATGCTGTCGATGGGAACAGAAGTAATCGCGTATAGATCCCTACCGAATGATCCGAAAATCTTTCGAAATGGGTTCTGAAATTTACGGGGGAACGTTGCGGGGCATCGGTTAATTCGTTTCTTGAAAGTGTTGAGGAACATAGGGAACCTTGGGGGACTTCTAAATCCCAGTTATTTTGGTTGGCAGTTGATTTGTTTTCAGGGAAGGTACTTATTTGGCTTAGGGCGGTTAGGGGAACCGTTAGTTCATCGCAGGAGTTGTATAGGGAATTGAAATTGGAGTTTTGGCCTCCAAATTATGATGATCTGCTTTAAGAAGAGATCAAACGAAGTATCCAAGGGAAGGATGAATCCATCGGTGTGTATGTGGCCACCATGGAAAATATGTTCGGTCGGTTGTCGGAACCGCTCTCAGAGCGAAGAAGATTAGGAATTAAACAGCGGAATATTGCACCGTTCTACTAAACACAATTGGGCTTGGTAGAACAATTTTCGATTCGCGATCTGGTAGTTTTGGGAAGGAAGTTGGAGATGGTCCGAGCAAATGTGGAATCATTTGCGCCGCCTCCACATCCTCGCTCGCGTAACCTGTTGGAACCCGACTTGGCTTACGTGTCAGTTGAGAAACTAACAGTCGCCGTTGTAAGTAGGGACCCTCAGACTGTAAGGAGGTTGAGGTGCTTCAATTGTAACAGGGAAGGTCACTTTTCATGTGAATGTTCCGCTCCTAGGAGATGTTTAGGTTGTGGTCAGCTAGGGGTGATTCGAAAAAATTGTAGGACATGTTTGGGAAACCGAATTCGGTCGCTTGTGTCAGCAGGACAAGAGCGCCGTCACTTTTAAATAGGTTGCCTGCTGGCAACTAGTCGGACGTTCAGTTAGGTTTCACACTCGAGGAAAAAGAGAATGACATGCGCCCATATTTGGGAGTTAATGTTTATGGTATAAACCTTGTAGGCTTATTAGATAAAAAAAAAACTTTTTAGAACGCCATGCCCACAAAAGTGGGCGGAGGCACATAGTTCTTATAAATGAAAGTTAGAAAATGCTAATATCTACAACTTTTGGAATACAATTTTTAGTCAAATTTCATATATATTTTTTGAAAAACAGCCATTTCAAACTAAAATCCCTTAAAAAAGTGGGCGTGGTCAATGGAAAGGCTTACATTTTTTGGCCACTTCAAAGACAATAACAAGGCAATGTCACATTTCAAAAATGAATGCGCTAGCGCTATTCTAACATAGCTAAAATTTAGAAAAAGTATTTTTTATAATTAGAGATGGTCGCACATACGGGCCTGTAGTGCGCGTGTCTGTGGGCGGATTCGGTTGATTTTCAAACTTGATCTGATCCAATGGACTTCCAGCCAACCCACCAAATTTCAGCTCTGTACCTTAAAATTTAAGGCCTTAAATTTGTTTACATACGGACGGACGGACGGACGGACATGGCTCAATCGATTCGCCTGTCGGTCCCATTCATATCTCTAAAAGATCTTAGGGGTCTACGGTGATTATTTCGCTGCGTTACAAACTATACATAAAACTTAATATAGTCTGGGTCGGGTATAAACAAATCAAAACAGAACTAGTGATGCTTTTGGCGGAGCTAGAAGAAGACGAAGGAGATGACGTGGACGGTAAAGAGGAAGATCATGTGGGAACACGGGTACATCGGGTGGGAACGAGAACGTGGTAATACCAAACCCTTCGCTACCATCGACTTCGAGCAATGCTGTCGATGGGGACAGAAATAATCGCGTATACATCCCTACCGAAGGATCCGAAAATCTTTCGAAGTGGGATCTGAAATTTACAGGGGTACGTTGCGGGGCATCGGTTAATTCGTTTCTTGAAAGTGTTGAGGAACATAGGGAACCTAGGGGGACTTCTAAATCCCAGTTATTTAGGTCGGCAGTCGATTTGTTTTCAGGGAAGGCACTTATTTGGCTTAGGGCGGTTATGGGAACCGTTGGTTCATGGCAGGACTTGTATATGGAATTGAAATTGGAGTTTGTGCTTCCAAATTATGATGATCTGCTTTTAGAAGAGATCAAACGACGTAAAAAGAAGGATGAATCCATCCAATCAAAAATATGTTCGGTCGGTTGTCGGAACCGCTCTCAGAGCGAAGAAGATAAGGAATTAAACAGCGGAATATTGCACCGTTCTACAAAACACAATTGGGCTTGGTAGAACCATTTTCGATTCGCGATCTTGTAGTTTTGGGAAGGAAGTTGGAGATGGTCCAAGCAAATGTGGAATCATTTGCGCCGCCTCCACATCCACGCTCGCAAAACCTGTTGGAAACCGACTTGGCTTACGTGTCAGTCGAGGAACTAACAGTCGCCGTTGTTAGTAGGGACCCTCAGCCTGTAAGGAGGTTGAGGTGCTTTAATTGTAACGGGGAAGGTCACTTTTCACGCGAATGTTCTGCTCCTAGGAGATGTTTGGGTTGTGGTCAGCTAGGGGTGATTCGAAAAGATTGTAGGACATGTTTGGGAAACGGAATTCGGTCTCTTGTGTCAGCAGGACAAGAGCTCCGTCACTTTCAAATAGGTTGCCTGCTGGCAACTAGTCGGACGTTCAGCTAGGTTTCACACTCGAGGAAAAAGAAAATGACATGCGCCCATATTTAGGAGTTAGTGTTTATGGTTTTGACCTTGTAAGTTTATTAGATTCAGGAGCTTCGCGCTCGATCATCGGTAGAGATGGATGGAAAGTTTAAGGGGATATAGGTCTAATATTAGAAAAAACAAAAGTAGGTTGGTTAACTTTAGCTGATGGTGCGGCAGTAGGTGTAGAAGGTAGCATATCCTTACCATTTGTAGTGCAGGAAAAGTCAGTGTTGCTGGGATGCCTCGTGATTCCAAAACTCCCTCTTGTTTTGATCTTGGGTGCCGATTTTTGGGCCCGCACGAGAATCGTCCTGGACATACGATTAGGACAGTGGAGTTTTTCAAATCAAGCTACGGTAGCTTCGATTTCGTCCATTAGGAAGAGGACGGATTTGGATAAGGTGCAGGAAGAGCAACTTCAGGGTCTAATTGAGCAAGTTTTTAGTGAAATGCCAGAGGGCATAGATTGTACTACGTTGGTTGAGCATAGGATTAGGACATCTTCTCAACCAATTAAGCAGTGATATTATCCGGTTTCGCCTGCAATTTAACAGCACATAGATGGGGATTTAGAGCTGATGTTATAGGATGGCGTAATAGAAAAATCAGATAGTTCTTGGGCTTCACCAATAGTTATGATTAAGAAGAAAGATGGATCTTATAGGTTTTGTGTAGATTATAGGAAGTTTAATCAGGTAACAGAGAGGGATGCTTAACCTTTACCCTACATTTCCACCATCATGAATAGACTTAGGAATGCCAAGTATATTTCATCCTTGGACATTAAATCTACTTATTGGCAGATACCTATGGAGGAACAGTCGAGGAAATACACGGCTTTCACAGTCCCTAACCGGGGACTGTTCCAGTTCAAACGCATGCCATTTGGTCTGCACAATGCTCCTGCGACTTGGCAAAGGTTTATAGATAACGTGCTGGGAGCCGATCTAGCACCCTTTGTCTTCGTGTACCTCGCGACATTATGATCGTCACCGAGTCCTTCGATAAACAGGTGGAGATCTTGCAGGAAGTCTTTAAGCGGTTGCGTGCTGCAGGACTTATAGTTCGTCCTGCCAGGATAGGAGCTAGGTATTATTGGCCTAAGATGAGGTCAGATATTACCAAGTATGTCAGAGTGTGAAACCTGTGAATTATAAGCCGGCATTTCTAGTCCGTGGGAAATAATATGTGTAGATTTGGAAGGCCCTCTTCCAAGGTCGAATAGAGGTTTCGTTTATATCTTATCAGTGGTGGACTATTTCACAAAATTCCCCTTGGTGTTTCCTCTTATGACTGGAAAGGCGAATTCAATTTGTGAGGTTCTTGAAGACAACGTGTTTTTGCTTTTCGGCGTACCCAAGTGGGCTGTCTGTGACAACGGTCCCCAGTTTCGATGCAAGGAACTGAAAGTGCTTTGCGAAGCGTACGGGTCACAGCAACGATTTCAAGCAAATTATTACCCTTAGGCTAATCCCGCGGAGAGGATTAATAACACCCTTAAAACCGTTCTGCCTGCCTATGTTTTGGAGAACCATAGGACGTGGGACACAAATCTGGAGAAGGTAGCTTGTTGCATCCACACTGCGCAACAGGACGTGTTAGGAGTTTTCCCGTACTACGCGAATTTCGGGAAGGAGATGGTTACTTGTGGTCGTACGTCTTTGACCCTAGGTACCACCTCAGACAGGCTAGATAGGGACTCAGTAGGGAATCAGGATCCACCCAGTACTGCAGCTAGTAGTTTAGATAGGTATACAGAAAATAGGCCAAATAGTGATTCAGAGTTAAGAGCTAGGGAAATCAACATGACTGAACTAGGAAAACGTTTTGAAGAGCTAAGGAAAGATATTGGTAGAGAGTTAGCGGAGGTAGCGAAAAAGTCGTTGAAAGCATACAATCTTAGGCGGCGAGATGTTCAATATCTGCCGAACGAGATTGTATGGCGTAGGAATTACATCCTTTCAGATGCAGCGAACAACTTCTCAGTGAAATTAATCCCAAAATACATCGGCCCCTTCAAAATTCGTAGGCGAGTATCCACTTGGACGTACGTGCTTGAAGATGACACCGGAAAGGAACGAGGTACATGGCATTTGAAGTTTCTTAAGCCATATATCGACGACTCATAGCACCCACCAGCGTTTCCATACCATCGGCCAATCTCTTGTTAGCCCGGCCATGGCTCTCCTTCTATGTTGATGGCCAATCTTTTGTCAGTACGGCCATGTCTCCTTCTGTTACGTTTTGTTTCACCTTTCGATTCCTAGGTGCCCTATTGAAATTTGTACAACATTTCACGGGAGGTAAGGGTGGAGTTGTTGCGGTCAAAAATCGTGCAACAAAGAAGCTCTTTGTCTGTCCTTTTGGTCCCCTCCTTCCTATTAACTTTTTGGTCTTCCTCTTCTTTCTTTCCCTATTGTGGTCCCTTTTTTCTTCCATACAGGTTTCCTGGAGCAGGACGGACGGTCAGGACGCTCCCAATTTGCGATTCACCATCCCCAATTATGGACCCAATGATCGGATAAACCACCATGTACAGAGCTCAAATATCAAAGAGCCCAACTTGAACGAGTAAACACCACAACCACCAACAAAACATTGCTGAGAAATGTGACTGGAATAAACACTTGTATCATCGCTTGACCCCCAGTCGTATATCCACCTAAAGGAAACAACATAAATGGCCGAGGGCCCATCCTAACCGTGTTTGTAAATGTAAAGGATGGCTTACTATAGGTAGAGTCCTCTACCCCAAATCTGCGCGAAAGTCCACTAGGGTAGTATCGCGTGTTGAGTATGGTAGTTCCTTCTTCGTTCTCCTTATTAAAAGGTATAACACTATTCTCCGTCTGAAAATAAGGTTAGATATGATGGATCACTGAATGATCTCTTTTCGGCCCGGCTTGAATTCTACCTTATAATTTGCAGTGGGGCGAATCAGTACGAATTTTTGTGTGAGAGGAATGTAGCTGGGGTTCAATAACGGCAAGCATCCTTAACAAAGAGCTGAGCGTGGCTTGAAACGCCGTGACCGATAACCACTGTACCGGAATGAGAGGATTGGTTGAATGTGTGTGTGAAAGAGTCATGGTTTGTTTGGGAGAAAGCCAAGCCAAGCTTGGGTGAATCACTTCTGGTTTACCTAGCAAGTTTGGAGGAGGTTTTAAGAAAAGAGAGCTGGAGGAAAGGAAATAATTTTGGAAAATAAGACCCGAGGAAAATAAATTAAAAAAATAGAAAAGATCCAGGAGATAGGACATTATATGAGCGATAGAAAGGAGAAGAAATTCGCAGTGGAAATTGCAACAGTGGGTATGAAAAAGCTTCAATCCATCTACGACGGATTGCAAAATACCCGACCATACCAAAAAGAAAACTGAAACGCCTCCCAAAAGTGGGCGGGATATAGAAATATAACTGTTGAATGCTTTATACTAGGTGGTTGCATACATTTCGGCCTAAAACTCCGCAATTTTAACTAAAAAATCACTTTTTTTAACGCCACGCGCGCAAAAGTGGGCGGAGGCACATACAATATATACATAAAAGTTAGAAAATGCTAGTATCTACAACTTTTGTCATAGAATTTTTTGTCAAATTTTATATGAATTTATTGAAAAACAGTCATTTTAAGCTAAAATCCCTTAAAAAGTGGGCGTGGCCAATGAAAAATCTAAAATTTTTTGGCTTCCTTAAAGACAATCATAGGGCAATGTTGCGAACTAAAAATTAATGCGCTAGCCCCATTTTAACATAGCTAAAATTTGCAAAATGTATTTTTTTAAATTAGAGCTGGTCGCACATAAAGGCCTGTAGTGGGCGTGTCTGTAAGCGGATTCAGCTTATTTTCAAACTCGATCTGAGGGACTGGACTTCCAACCAACCCACAAAATTTCAGCTCTCTGCCTTAAAATTTAAGGCCTAAAAGTTGTTTACATACGGACGGACGGACGGACATGGCTTAATCGATTCTCCTGTCGGTCCCATTCATATCTCTAAAAGGTCTTAGGGGTCTACGGTGATTATTTTACCGTCGTTTCAAACTATACATTAAACTTAATATACCCTGGGTCGGGTATAAAAAGGAACAGAAAAGAGAAAAGGAAAAAAGCTAAGTAGAGTGTCTGGAGATTGCGTTTGTGTTTTTTTTTGGAATATAAACTAGTTGGAATATAAACCCGACCTTGTTGTCGAACTAATCGAAATCGAATGTCGAAAAAATCGTATAAACTATCATCTTGAATTAAATAGATCCAATAATCTTATCACATCTCGCGTACCAAACATCTGCTCTCGGAACTCACCCCTTACTGAGCAGTCGGGAAACGCAGCAATGATTTTTTTGTGTTGTTGGACTTTTTCGGCGGTAATCTCCACTTTTCTTTTGTTTTCATCCACGAGCGCATCGGCTGCGCAACTTCGGTATTTACCTTAACTCGGGAAAAAGGCTAACAATGGGACCGACAGGAAAATCGATTAAGTCATGTCCGTCCAACCGCCCCTAATAACAAACTATCAATTATAAGATATTTAGTTTAACAGATATTTCCAAGTTACGCTTAAGTGTACGTAAAAATTCAATTCTTGTACCCGACCCAGGGTATATTAAGTTTGATGTATAGTTTGTAACGCATATAAGGGCATATGATCGAGACCGAATTGTTAGTCGAATGAGCCATGTTCGTCCGTCCGTCCGTCCGTGTGTCGGTAGTTCTAGGCCTTAAATTTTGAGCTAGGAACTTGAATTTAATATCTGTTCTTTCTAGGTCCTGAAGCAGTACAAGTGTAAACATTTTCAAAATCCACCCACTGACACGCCCACTTTGTTTACTAGGATGAACATTAAAAGTTGTCGTAGGAAGCTGAAATTCGGTACGCGTTATTCTCGCTTAAGTATGTTGTGATTGGCACTTAAGAAAAAAGCGAAAACCGCCCCCTTGTAGGCGTGGTCATATTAAATATGCATTCTTAATGCATTAACATATAGAAGAAGTATATATTAACATATAGGAGAAGTTTAAGTATCTCGGGGTCTTTTTCACGAAAGATGCGAGGAGTGGTACTGAGTTGTCCTGTAGAATTGGCCAAGCTGGAGCAATAGTAAAGGAACTGCGCCGGCCGGTCATCAGGAAAGCTGAACTTGGAGTGAAAGCAAAGATCTCAGTTTTTAATTCAGTGTTCGTTCCGACCTTCATCTATGGTCATGAAATTTGGGTAATGACCGAAAGAATTAGATCGCGGGTACAAGCTGCCGAAATGAGATTCCTGAGGTGCGTTGCTGGTGTTACTCTAAGGAACAGAGTGAGAAACGTCAGTATTCGTAGGAATCTCAATGTTGAGCAGCTACTTCTCCGAGTGGAGCGATCGATTCTTCGATGGTTTGGACACGTTGTTTGGATGCCCCCTGACAAACTTCCTAGACAGGTCATGCTAGCCGAGATGCGAGCGCGTCGCCCCCTGGTAGGCCAAGAAACAGGTGGTGGGATCAGGTAAAGAACCTCTCTGAGTCCCGCCTGGGGATTTCGCCGGAGTCTCTTGAGTTGGTGGCGGAGGATCGAGAAAGATGGAAGGACCATTTAGCCACCCTCGCTCCGCGACCCTTTTAAAGGATAAGCGGCATTCGAAAATGATGATGATGATTCTAATTAACGGTTTTTATACACCATCCCATAGGATAGGAGGTATATTAAGTTTGTCACATAGTTTGTATCACGGTGAAATAATAATGGTAGACGGTAGACCCCCAAGACCTTAAGGGCACATGATCGAGACCGAATTCTGAATCGAATGAGCCATGTCCGTCCGTCCGTCTGTATGTCACATGTATTTAGGCCTTAAATTTTGAGCTAGGGTGCTTAAACTTCGTACGTGGTTTTCGTTATGCGAAGAAATACAAGTGTAAACATTTCTGAAATCCGCCCAACGACACGCATACAATCGGTAATTTTTCAAATGCAGTTTACTCAATATTTTTGCTCGAAATTGAAAAAAATTTACTTAATATTTTATGTAGAAAACGCTTAGTTTCACATTTTGTTCATAAACGACTTTGGGCCACGTGCACATTTGGAGGCAGAATTGAAGAAAAACCTAAAATATTCAAGAAAAACTTAATTTCGACTGGCCTTGAGCCTAATTTAGGAAAGCATGAAACAAAAAAAGTAGCAGGTTAGGTAAACAAGACTTCAGTCTAGATTTAAATTATATAAAGCTTTTAGCCGCGCCCCATTTTAGGAGTCGATTTTTCAAAAGTATTGAATTTGAACCAAAAAAATTACATTTTTACGTACATTTAAGTGTAACTTGGAAATATCTTATAATTAATAGTTTGTAATAAGGGGCGGTTGGACCACGCCCCTTGTTGAAGTTTGCATTACTTATAAAATGTCAAAAAAAATAAGTATGCCATCATTATTTTACAATGTGGGATAGGATGGGGTATTCAACGTTCTGTTTTACGGACTATAACTTCTGCGTACACACTGTAGCACTTACTCACTGGTTTGACATTTTCTAAATAGTGCAAACTTCGAAAAGGTGCGTGGTCCAATCGCCCCTAATAACAAACTATAAATTATTAGATATTTCCACAGATATTTCCAAGTTACGCTTAAATGTACGTAAAAATTAAATTTTTTGGTTCAAATTAAATATTTTTAAATAATCGACCCCTAAAGGAGGGCGTGGCTACAAACTTTATATAAACGAAATCTGGACTAAAGCTTACCTTACCTGCTACTTTTTATACCCCATCCCATAGGATAGGATGTATATTAAGTTCTTCACATAGTTTGTAACACGGTGAAATAATAATGGTAGACCCCCAAGACCTTAAGGGCATATGATCGAGACCGAATTTTGAATCGAATGAGCCATGTCCGTCCGTCCGTCCGTCTGTCTGTATGTCACTCGTTTTTAGGCATTAAATTTTAAGCTTAAACGAGTGACATAAGGAACCTGAAATTTGGTACATGGGTTCATTGTCGTCCGAAGCAGTACAAGTGTAAAAAATTTTTGAATCCGCTTACAGACACGCCCACAATCGGTGCAATTGTGGAACTACCTCCAGGGCTTTCAAAGCTGTAAGACTTCCTAAAAGCCTCAAATTTGGTATTTCTTATCTCCTGTTAATTGTAAGATATACGAAATAAATATTTTATCGCTTCACCTCCCCTAGTGGGCGTGGTATCGATTTAAAGGTTAATTTTTAAAATGCATTTTATTCATTCATTCATATTTTTTTTCCAAAACGAAAAAAATTTACTCAATATATTATGTAGAAAAAATATAGTTCTACATTTCTTTTATACAAGACTTTGAGCAACGCCCACATTTGGAGGTAGAATTGAAGAAAAAGCTAAAAATTTGCAGAAAAACGTAATTTCGACTGGCCATAAGCCTAATTTATGGAAGAATCAAAAACAAGTTAGTGAGTTATATAAACGGGATTTTATTCTAGACTTCGCTCATATAAAGTTTTTAGCCACATCTCCTTTTAGGGGTCGATTTTTCAAAAGTATCGAATTTGAACCAAAAAATTTCACTTTTACGTACATTTAAGCGTAACTTGGAAATATCTGCGTTATAACTGATGGCTTGTAATTAGGGGCGGTTAGACCGCGCCCTTTTTATAAGTTTGCACTACTTATACATTGTAAAAAATAACAATAACATCAGCATTTTACAATGTGGGATAGGATGGGGTATTCAACGGCCCGTTTTACGGACTGTAACTTCTGCGTACACACTGTTGCACTTACTCACTGGTTTTGTTTCATGCTCACCTAAATTTGGCTCAAGGCCAGTCGAAATTAAGTTTTCCTGGAAAATTTTAGGCTTTTCTTCAATGCTGCCTCCAAATGTGTTCGTGGCCCAAAGTCTTGTATAAACGAAATGTGGAACTAAGCGTTTTCTACTTAAAATATTAAGCAATTTTTTTCAATTTCGAGCAAATATTAAGTAAACTGCATTTGAAAATTTACCCTTAAAATAGATGCCACGCCCACAAGAGGAGGTTAACCAATTAAATTTATCTTTTTTGTGTCTTATATTCATTAGGAGATGCTAAATGTCAAAATTCAAACTTTTAAACGTCTTACGGTTTTGAAAACTCTGGAGGTAGTTGCATATTTAGACCGATTGTGGGCGTGTCTTTCGGAGAATTTCAAACATTTTTACACTTGTACTGCTTCGCATTACGTGGACCTTACGTACAAAGTTTCGGCACATTAGCTCAAAATTTAAGGCCTAAAAACATGTGACATACAGATGGACGGACGGACGGACGGACTTGGCTCATTCGATTCAGAATTCGGTCTCGATCATGTGCCCTTTAGGTCTTGGGGGTCTACCATTATTATTTCACCGTGTTACAAACTATGTGACAAACTTAATAATACCTCCTATCCGGGGATTCAGCTTACAAAATGTTTTGATAATTCCGTTGTCTGTATGTTGTCTACTGCCTATAAATCCACACCTGTATCCGTCGCATCGCGCTATTCCAGAGAAGCTGGGAAGAAGGTTGGAGTCCCTCGCCCATGTGTTGTGTCCGAATATAACAAATACATGTGTGGTGTCGATAGATTTGACCAGAATGTTTCTGCGTACCGTATCGGATTCCGTGGCAAAAAGTAGTGGAGCAGTATTCTTACTTGGCTTATTGATGCATGTGTGCAAAATGCATGGCAGCTTCATCGGCAAGTTGACTCTAGCCTGCCCCAGAGGGCTTTCAAACGAGAAATCGCAATTTATTATTGCAAACATTTCGGCAGTTTACCGAAGTCACGCAGCAGTGTGACAAGCCAAAAACGACTATCGGAAGCCTGTTCATTAGCTACCACCCTTCGTTATGACCAAAAAAATCAGCTGGTAATTCTTTTGACAAAGAAGAGACGTTGTGATGGAGACTGATGCAAGTCCATTGTGTGAACTGCTTGCTCAAAGTGTGATAAAGGCCTTTGCTTGAAATGCTTCAGACCTTATCATACAGCGGATTTGTAATAAGGTTGATAACCATTCGTCCTATACCTACCAAACAAGGTTGTAAAATCTGATCTACTCTATTGCTCCTAGCGTTGCCATATAGCAACAGGAAATAAAAGGATTTTTCGCAATAATCAGAGCCTGTATGAACTAGTGGGAGGGTTACAATCCGCTTAGGCGAATCGTTGGATACCCCCTCCCAATTGACCACTTTCAAGCTCCGAATTGTGTCATAAATCTTGATTGTTAAATTTCAGTTTCTATTACTTCAATTACATATTTTTTATACCCCATCCCATAGGATAGGAGGTATATTAAATTTGATTCATAGTTTGTAACATAGAGAAATAATCACCGTAGACTCCAAAGACCTTAAAGGCATATGATCGAGAGTCCGTCCGTCCGTCCGTCCGTCCGTGTGTCGATAGTTTTCAGGCCTTAAATTTTGAGCTAGGAACTTTAAACTTGATATCTGTTCTTTATAGGTCCCAAAGCAGTACAAGTGAAAAATTTTTTGAAATCCGCCCACTGACACGCCCACTTTAGTTTAGCTAAAATTTGGTACGCGTTATCCTCGGTGGTATTGCGATTGGTATTTAAAAAAAAGGCAAAAACCGCCTTTTTTTGGACGTGGACATATTTCATTTGCATTTTAAAAAACCGTTTTTATTCGATATATTTTCTTTGAATAAAAAAAAAAAACAAGTGGGAAAGTGCAACAGTGGGTATGCAAAAGCTTCAATTCATCTACGACGGATTGCAAAATACCCGACCATGCCAAAAAGAAAACTGCCACGCCTCCAAAAAGTGGGCGGGATTTAAAAACATAGCTGTTGAATGCTTTATACTAGGTGGTTGCATACATTTCGGCCTAAAACTCCGCCTTTTTAACTAAAAAAATCACTTTTTTTAACGCCACGCCCACAAAAGTGGACGGAGGCAATTTTTTTTTTTTTAGAGATGGTCGCCCATACAGGCCTGTAGTGAGCGTGTCTGTGGGCGGATTCAGCTTATTTTCAAACTTGATCTGAAGGACTGGACTTCCAACCAACCCACAAAATTTCAGCTCTCTGCCTTAAAATGTAAGGCCTAAAAGTTGTTTACATACGGACGGACGGACGGACGGACATGGCTTAATCGATTCTCCTGTCGGTCCCATTCAAATATCTAAAAGGTCTTACGGGTCTACGGTGATTATTTCACTGCGTTACAAACTATACATCAAACTTAATATATCCTGGGTCGGGTATAAAAATGCGCTGTAAAATGTCCAGGTATGTGTGAAAGCTATCAACTGAAATGAATAAATTTTTGCCACGCCCACTTTTGGGGGCGTTTTTAAGTATAAACCAAATTTTTAATATGAAAATGCAATCAACACGGGAATACCACTTCTGATAAAAAATAAACACATTAAAACGATGTTTTTGAAAACGGGTGAATGCCACACCCCTTTTTAAGGAAGAAGATTCTTAAACTGAGAAATTCTAAATACAATAGAAGTAGAAACTGAAATTTAACAACCAAGATTTATGACACAATTCGGAGCTTGAAAGTGGTCAATTGAGATGGGGTATCCGACGAGTCGTCTTAGCGAATTGTAACTCGCCCACTAGTTTCTACATAATATATGAAGTAACATTTTTTCGATTTCCAACAAAAATATTGAATAAAATGCATTTGAAAAATTAACTTTAAATTCTACGCCCACTAGACGAGACAAAGCGATTAAATTTTTATTTTGTGTATCTTACAATAAACGTGGGTGCCGTGGCGTAGTGGTTAGTGTGTGCTTACTACGCCGGAGGCTGTGTTCGAATCCTGCCGTCGTCACCTGAAAAAAAGACTTGTTCTTTTTCACGGTCCCCACCTCCGCGATGGTCTGACAAGCCCTCCGAGAGTATCATTTGTCTTGAAAAACTTCTCAAAGTGCCGTTCGGATTCGGCAAAAAATTGTAGGTCCCTATGTATGTAAAAGAAATTAATACACCAGCATACATTGTTGAGAAGTTGGCCCTGGTTCGCCTCGAGCTGTTGCGCCACTCTATTTATTTATTTATTTATCTTACAATAAACAGGAGATAATAAATAACAAATTTCAGGCTTTTAAGACGCCTTACAGCTTTGAAAGCTTTGAAGGTAGTTGCACGATTGCACCGATTGTGGGCGTGTCTGTACGCGGGTGAAAAATTTTTGCACTTGTACTGCTCCAAAGCTTAAAATTTAAGGCCTAAAGACGTGTGACATTCAGACAGACGGACGGATGGACGGACGGACGGACGGACATGGCTTGATCATATGCCCATTTGCATAGGTCTCGATCATATGCCCTTAAGGTCTTGGGGGTCTACTGTGATTATTCCTCTATGTTACAAACTATGAATCAAACTTAATATACCTTCTATCCAATAGCATGGGGTATAACTATTGGGAGGGTAACAATTCGCCTAGGCGGATCGTTGGATGCCCCATTCCAATTATCCACTGTCAAGCTCCGAATTGTGTCATAAATCTCGGTTGTTAAATTTCAGTTTCTATTAACTTCAATTATATTTAAAATTTCTCAGTTACGAATCTTCTTCCTTAAAAAGGAGCATCTACCCCTTTTCAGTAACGTCGTTTTTATGCCCTATTCCACAAGAATGGAGTATATAAAGTTTGATGCAGGCGAAATGTATGTAACATAGAGAAATAATGACGATAGATTCCCAAGACCTTAAGGGTATATGATCGAGACCGATTTTTGAGTCGAATGAGCCATGTCCGCCCGTCTGTCTGTCTGTATGTCAGCAATTTGTAGGCCTTAAGTTTTCAGCTAGGAAGCTGAAATTTCCTACGTAAGCTCTCACAAGTCATAAAAAATAAAAATAGATTCCGCAGACCGCCCCTTGTGGGCATGGCCTCGATTGAATGTGTAATCTTTCAAATGCAATTTATTCAATATTTTGGTTCGAAATCGAAAATTTTTTTTTATATATTATGTAGAAAACACTTATTTTCAAATTTCTTTCATACAAAGTTTCGGGCTACGCCCACATTTAAGGGCAGAATTTAAGAAAACCTCTAATTTTCCAGAAAACATGGATTTCGACTACTTTTTAGCCTAACTTAAGTAAAAATAAGAAATAAAAGCTAGCACATCAGCTTTGACGTGTTCAGAACCAGAATTCGTTCCTACAAAATTTTTGGCCACGCCCATATTTGGAGGAGATATTACGAAATTTTTGAATTCTAACCCAAAAACTGTATTTTTGGCAACGAATTAAAGACAAATAATTGTTTAAATGCAACTTATTCAATATGTTATGTAGAAAATACTCTATTTTTTATTCGTACAAAGTTTTGGGCCACGCCCACATTAAGAGGCAGAACTCTATAAAAACCTAACTTTAAAGTAATAATTTTTATACCCCATCCCATAGGATAGGAGGTATATTAAGTTTGTCACATAGTTTGTAACACGGTGAAATAATAATGGTAGACCCCCAAGACCTTAAGGGCATATGATCGAGACCGAATTCTGAATCGAATGAGCCATGTCCGTCCGTCCGTCCGTCCGTCCGTCTGTATTTCACATGTTTTTAGGCCTTAAATTTTGAGCTAGGCTGCTGAAACTTCGTGCGTCAGCGGCACGTCATGCCAAGCAGTACAAGTGTAAAAATTTTTAAAATCCGCTCTAAGACACGCCCACAATCGGTCTAAATAAGCAACTACCTCCAGATTTTTCAAAACTGTAAGACGTTCAAAAAGGCTTTGTGAATATAAGACACAAAAAAGACAAATTTAATTGGTAAACCTCCTCTAAAAAATGCATTTTTACGTACAATTAGGTGTAACTTGGAAATATCTGTGGAAATATTTGGTGTAACTTGGAAATATCTGTGGTTGAACCACGCCCCTTTTCGAAGTTTGCATTACTTTTAAAATGTCAAAAAATAACTATGCCATCAGCATTTTACAATGTGGGATAGGATGGGGTATTCAACGGTCCGTTTTAGGGACTGTAACTTCTGCGTACACACTGTAGCACTTACTCACTGGCTTTTTTCTATTTAAAACCAGTGAGTAAGTGTTACACTCACCGATTCAATTTTTTGGTCCAAATTCAATATTTTTGAAAAATTGACCCTTAAAAGGGGGCGTGGCTAAAAACTTTATATGAACGAAATCTAGACTCAAGTCTCGTTTAAATAACCTGCTACTTTCTTTGTTTCATGCTTTCCTAAATTAGGCTCAAGGCTAGTCGAAATTAAGTTTTTCAAGCAAATTTTAGGTTTTTCTTCAATTCTGCCTCCAAATAAGGGCGTGGCCCAAAGTCTTGTGTGAACAAAATGTAGAACTAAGCGTTTTCTGCATAAAATATTAACCAATTTTTTTTAATTTTGAGCAAAAATATTGAGTAAGCTGCATCTGAAAATTTACTATTAAAATAGATGCCACGCCCACTAGATGAGGTTTACCAATTTGTGTCTTACATTTATTAGGAAATGCTAAATGTTAAATTTCAGCCTTTAGAACGTCTTACAGTTTTGAAAATTCTGGAGGTAGTTGCACATTTAGACCTATTGTGGGCGTGTCGTTGGACGGATTTCAAAAATTTTTTCACCTGTACTGCTTCGCTTAACGCGAACCTTACGCACGAAGTTTCAGCACCCTAGCTTAAAATTTAAGGCTTAAAAACATGTGACATACAGGCGGACGGACGGACGGACATGGCTCATTCGATTCAAAATTCGGTCTCGATCATATGCCCTAAAGGTCTTGGGGGTCTACCATTATTATTTCACCGTGTTAGAAACTATGTGACAAACTTAATATACCTCCTATCCTATGGGATGGGGTATAATGATGCAAATGGTAACGGGACGGGGATGAAAAACAAGCAAATAAATGAACAGAAAGGAGAATAGGAATAGAGAGGAGAAAAGGAATGGAAAGGAGAATAGGGATGGAAAGGGTAATAGAAATGGAAAGGAGAATAAGAATAGGAATAGGCTATACCGCGGTCCGAACTTACTCACTGGTTTTGTTTATATTTTTTATCAGAAGTGGTATGCACGTGTTGATTGCATTTTCATTTTAAAAATTTGGTTTTTTACGTTTTTAAGTAAAGGTCCCCCAAAGGTTGGCGTAGCAAAAATTTATTCATTTGAGTTGATAGCTTACGCACATATCTGGATATTTTATAGCTCAAGTTTTTAGGATTTAAAGCAAATGTAACAAATAACTAGTGGGAGGGTTACAATTCGCCTAGGCGAAATTGGTTTTTTTACTTAAAAATTTGTTTATTTAAGTTAATAGCTTACGCACATATCTGAACATTTTATAGCGCAACCTTTTTGGATTTAAAGCAAATATATCAAAGAAAATCCGTTTATTAGAATGCATATTATATATGACCACCCCTGCAAGGGGCGGTTTTCGCTTTTTTTTAAAAGCCAATCACAATACACTTAAGCGAGGATATTGCATACCAAGTTTCAGCTTCCTACGACAATTTTGATTTTTCATGCTATTAAGTAAAGTGGGCGTGTCAGTGGGCGGATTTCAAAAGATTTTATACATGTACTGCTTCGGGACCTAAAAAGAACAGATATCAAGTCTCAAGTTCTTAGCTCAAAACTTAAGGCCTAAAAACTACCTACGGACGGACATGGCTCATTTGACTTACAATTCTATCTCGATCATATGCCTTTAAGGTCTTGGGGGTCTACGGTGATTATTTTTCTATGTTACAAACTGTGAATCAAACTTAATATACCTCCCTATTATATGGGATGGAGTATTAGGAGGAGGTTTACCGATTTGTGTCTTACATTTATTAGGAAATGCTAAATGTTAAATTTCAGCCTTTTAGAACGTCTTACAGTTTTGAAAATTCTGGAGGTAGTTGCACATTTAGACCTATTGTGGGCGTGTCGTTGGACGGATTTCAAAAATTTTTTCACCTGTACTGCTTCGCTTAACGCGAACCTTACGCACGAATTTCAGCACCCTAGCTTAAAATTTAAGGCTTAAAAACATGTGACATACAGACGGACGGACGGACGGACATGGCTCATTCGATTCAAAATTCGGTCTCGATCATATGCCCTAAAGGTCTTGGGGGTCTACCATTATTATTTCAAAGTTTAGGGATGGAGTATGTATAAAAACCGTTTATTAGAATGCACATTAAGTTTGACCATGCCTACAAAGGGGCGGTCTTCACTTTTTTTTAAATGCAAATCACAATACACTTAAGTTAGGATAATGCAAACCAAATTTCAGCTTCCTGTGACAACTTTGATTTTTCATGCTACTAAGTAAAGTGGGCGTGTCAGTGGGCGGATTTTTTACACTTGTACTGCTTCGGGACCTAGGAAGAACAGATACCAAGTTTCAAGGTCCTAGTTCGAAATTTAAGAACTAAAAGCTACCGACAGACGGACAGACGGACCGACGGACGGACATGGCTCATTCGACTTACAATTTGGCCTTGGGGGTCTACGATGATTAATTCCCTATGTTACAAACTATGAATCAAACTTAATATACCTCCTTTCTTATGGGATGACGTATAAAAAGTGCGGTGCCAATTTCACACTAAAACCAGTGAGTAAGTGCTACAGTGTGTACGCAGATTTTACAGTGCGTAAAACGGACCGTTGAATACCCCATCCTATCCAATTGTAAAATGCTGATGGCATAGTTTTTTTTGGCATTTTATAAGTAATGCAAACTTCGAAAAGGGGCGTGGTCCAACCGCCCCAATTACAAACTATTAATTATAAGATATTTCCACAGATATTTCCAAGTTACACTTAAATGAACGTAAAAATGCAATTTTTATACCCGACCCATTTGCATAGGTCTCGATCATATGCCCTTAAGGTCTTGGGGGTCTACTGTGATTATTCCTCTATGTTACAAACTATGAATCAAACTTAATATACCTTCTATCCAATAGCATGGGGTATAACTATTGGGAGGGTAACAATTTGCCTAGGCGGATCGTTGGATGCCCCATTCCAATTATCCACTGTCAAGCTCCGAATTGTGTCATAAATCTCGGTTGTTAAATTTCAGTTTCTATTAACTTCAATTATATTTAAAATTTCTCAGTTACGAATCTTCTTCCTTAAAAAGGAGCATCTACCCCTTTTCAGTAACGTCGTTTTTATGCCCTATTCCACAAGAATGGAGTATATAAAGTTTGATGCAGGCGAAATGTATGTAACATAGAGAAATAATGACGATAGATTCCCAAGACCTTAAGGGTATATGATCGAGACCGATTTTTGAGTCGAATGAGCCATGTCCGCCCGTCTGTCTGTCTGTATGTCAGCAATTTGTAGGCCTTAAGTTTTCAGCTAGGAAGCTGAAATTTCCTACGTAAGCTCTCACAAGTCATAAAAAATAAAAATAGATTCCGCAGACCGCCCCTTGTGGGCGTGGCCTCGATTGAATGTGTAATCTTTCAAATGCAATTTATTCAATATTTTGGTTCGAAATCGAAAATTTTTTTTTATATATTATGTAGAAAACACTTATTTTCAAATTTCTTTCATACAAAGTTTCGGGCTACGCCCACATTTAAGGGCAGAATTTAAGAAAACCTCTAATTTTCCAGAAAACATGGATTTCGACTACTTTTTAGCCTAACTTAAGTAAAAATAAGAAATAAAAGCTAGCACATCAGCTTTGACGTGTTCAGAACCAGAATTCGTTCCTACAAAATTTTTGGCCACGCCCATATTTGGAGGAGATATTACGAAATTTTTGAATTCTAACCCAAAAACTGTATTTTTGGCAACGAATTAAAGACAAATAATTGTTTAAATGCAACTTATTCAATATGTTATGTAGAAAATACTCTATTTTTTATTCGTACAAAGTTTTGGGCCACGCCCACATTAAGAGGCAGAACTCTATAAAAACCTAACTTTAAAGTAATAATTTTTATACCCCATCCCATAGGATAGGAGGTATATTAAGTTTGTCACATAGTTTGTAACACGGTGAAATAATAATGGTAGACCCCCAAGACCTTAAGGGCATATGATCGAGACCGAATTCTGAATCGAATGAGCCATGTCCGTCCGTCCGTCCGTCCGTCCGTCTGTATTTCACATGTTTTTAGGCCTTAAATTTTGAGCTAGGCTGCTGAAGCTCCTAGTTCGAAATTTAAGAACTAAAAGCTACCGACAGACGGACAGACGGACCGACGGACGGACATGGCTCATTCGACTTACAATTTGGCCTTGGGGGTCTACGATGATTAATTCCCTATGTTACAAACTATGAATCAAACTTAATATACCTCCTTTCTTATGGGATGACGTATAAAAAGTGCGGTGCCAATTTCACACTAAAACCAGTGAGTAAGTGCTACAGTGTGTACGCAGATTTTACAGTGCGTAAAACGGACCGTTGAATACCCCATCCTATCCAATTGTAAAATGCTGATGGCATAGTTTTTTTTGGCATTTTATAAGTAATGCAAACTTCGAAAAGGGGCGTGGTCCAACCGCCCCAATTACAAACTATTAATTATAAGATATTTCCACAGATATTTCCAAGTTACACTTAAATGAACGTAAAAATGCAATTCTTATACCCGACCCAGGGTATATTAAGTTTGATGTATAGTTTGTAACGCAGTGAAATAATCACCGTAGACCCCTAAGACATTTGAAAGATATGAATGGGACCGACAGGAGAATCGATTAAGCCATGTCCGTCCGTCCGTCCGTCCGTCCGTATGTAAACAACTTTTAGGCCTTAAATTTTAAGGCAGAGAGCTGAGATTTTGTGGGTTGGTTGGAAGTCCAGTCCTTCAGATCAAGTTTGAAAATAAGCTGAATCCGCCCACTACAACTCTGTATGTGCGACCATCTCTAATTTAAAAATAATACATTTTGCAAATTTTAGCTATGTTACAATGGCTCTAGCGCTTTATTTTTGGTACGCAACGTTGCACTATGATTGTCTTTAAGGTAGCCAAAAAATTTTAGATTTTTCATTGACCACGCCCACTTTTTAAGGGATTTTAGCTTAAAATGACTGTTTTCCAATAAATACATATAAAATTTGACAAAAAATTCTATGACAAAAGTTGTAGATACTAGCATTTTCTGACTTTTATGTATATATTGTATGTGCCTCCACCCACTTTTGTGGGCGTGGCGTTAAAAAAAGTGATTTTTTTTAGTTAAAAAGGCGGAGTTTTATTCCGAAATGTATGCAACCACCTAGTACAAAACATTCAACAGTTATATTTTTATATCCCGCCCACTTTTTGGAGGCATGGCAGTTTTCTTTTTGGTATGGTCGGGTATTTGCCGGGTATTACCCACTGTTGCACTTTCCCACTTGTTTGGTTCAAATTGAATATTTTTGAAAAATCGACCTCTAAAAGGCGGGAGGTGGCTAAAAACTTTATATGAACGAAATCTGGAATGAAGTCTCGTTTACCTAATCTGTCCTTTTTTTTTTGTTTCATGCTTTCCTAAATTAGGCTCAAGGCCAGTCGAAATTAAGTTTTTCTGGAAAATTTTATGTTTTTCTTCAATTCTGCCTCCAAATGTGGGCTGGCCTAAAGTCTTGTATTAACAAAATGTGGAACTAAGCGTTTTCTACATAAAATATTAAGTAATTTATTTTCAATTTCGAGCAAAAATATTGAGTAAACTGCATTTAAAAATGTACCCTTAAAATAGATGCCACGCCCACTAGAGGAGGTTTACCAATTAAATTTGTCTTTTTTGTGTCTTACATTCACTAAGAGATGCTAAATGTAAAATTTCAGCCTTTTAGAACGTCTTACAGTTTTGAAAACTCTGGAGGTGGTTGCACATTTAGACCGATTGTGGGCGCGTCTTCGAGCGGATTTCAAAATTTTTTACACTTGTAATGCTTCGCATGACGTGCACCTTACGTCCGAAGTTTTAGCACCCTAGCTCAAAATGTAAGGCCTAAAAACATGTGACATACAGACGGAAGGACGGACATGGCTCATTAGATTCAGAATTCGGTCTCGATCATATGCCCTTAAGGTCTTGGGTTTCTACCATTATTATTTCAACGTGTTACAAACTATGTGACACACTTAATATACCTTCTATCCTATGGGATGGGTTACAAACACCAATACTTTATAAAATCCGTACTTTAAAAAAAAAAAATTCCAATACGGCACATGGTAGCACACCTCTAGCACATCGAGGCACAACTTTTTTTTTGCAAAAATCGAAAAGTGCGGTGCCAACTTCACACACACAGAACCCACTCATTAACCAATTTAATCGTGTCGCCTCCAGTCATACCAGCACAGATCATACCACGACCACACATACCAGACAACTCGAACCAGAGATAACCCATACCGGCACCGCTGGTACCCAACTCATTTGGTACCGCGACGTTTGGTACTCGGGACAACTGGTACCATTGAGTGAGAATTTTGGCACAGCATAGGAGGACGGCCTGTGTTTGCAACTCAAATGAAAAAATGAAATTGGCTGTGATTGGTTGGTTGAAATCGAATCGAATGCAGTGTGGTAAATGGCTACAGTGCGCAAGAGGAATGTTGGACCGAGGCCCTAAGATAAAAGGGCTCCTGGTCCATGTACCTACATAAGTATTATACGTATATTAAACTGGTTTACATTGTTTTTTGGTAATTCTGTCATCTGCTTATTTGCATACCTATTCCTAAGAAGGACTGATTTAGTAAAAAGAGAGACTCATTATGCCAAAAATTGTTAAGTGAATAAACCATGCATTTTTTATTTTTATTTCGTATTTTAGGTTTTTAGGTATTTTAGGTTTCGTATTTATTTAGGTTTCATTTTTTTATTTTTATTGAAAATAGAGCTGGGAATCACTTAATAGTAAATATTTAAATTAAAAGTTTTGGTGGAGTAACAGAATAACAGAATACAAGATCCTAGAAAGGAAATTTTTAGAAATTATGTAAGAAATAACATTATTTATTTATTTATTTTTTTTTTATTTAGCTATGTTTAAAAAAGTTTAAAAAATAACTTAAATGCTAGAGTTAAATAAAAGATAGTTACTGAACCTGGACACTTCCTGACTAATCAACCAAAACAAAAAAGCCAGTTCTTATCCAGACTTAAGACACCTTATTAGTTATAAATTCCTATTTACAGTGGTAGTTTATTAAAAAGACGATACGAACTTACAATGTAGAAGTCACGATACACAGAGGTGCGAAAAAGTGGAGCAGGTACTAAATTCTAAAAGTTGCCGCAGAGATTTTAGTTGTCGAGGACTCTAAAATTAAGATAAATTGATAGAAGAAAAAAACATTAAACTTTTAAATAACAAATTAACTATTAATTAACCATAAAAAATCAGTTTAGTCGTAGAGGCTATAAGAAATTGATATTGAGAAAACCATAATCTAAATAAATTTAGTTGCAAGCTTATGAGACAAGATCAATCAGACTATGAGCGCTACAAGCACAACTAACTATTAGCTCAATAATTCTGAAGTTTTCTTTTGCGCAAGGAAAAGTAAAAGAAAAATGGAAAAATATTTATGGCGTTCTTCAAAGCGGAAGACACAGGTTAAGGTTCCTTATATTTCAATACCTCTTAAGGATACAAAATACTTTCAATAGAAAGCAGTATTTATTCTCCCCTATTGGGTGCGATATGGATTCAAAATGCTCCTTACAAATCGATTTAAAATGCGAATTATCGGATATTATATAACAAACGGATATTATCTACTATTATTATCTACACCAACTAAGTTAGGTGAAGAAAGGTACACGGTACACTCGTAAAATTGTACCGAACCTAAACGCACTTTTGTAGTAACACTCACGTTGTTTATCTTTGATATGAATGCACCATTTATTAAAGGGTCCGATTAAGTTCTTGTCCTAAGGCCTTTGTCGCACAGCTACGCCTCTGTCTGAGCAATTGAGTATTTTTTCTATAGCCCCGAGCCCAGACCATAAGTACAACATCGGATGCCAATGCCAGTATATTAGGTGAAGAAAATATTCCAGCATCCAGCTTACAGCGTACAAGGAACAAGGAATGCAACACGCAACTGCACAAGTCGAACACAAAAGAGGCACAACCCTTTTTTTCAGGAATAATAAATTCGCTATAGCTTAAGATGTGAGATAGGCCACCGCCATATGAACACAGGTAACATGTTGGAAGTTGTATTTACAAGCGATACACAAACACAACACACACAGTCGAGGCCGGCGCGAAAGCATCATACCGAAATACATGTTGTGCTGTTGAGTGAAATGTAATAAGATAGGACATAGGAGGTAACTGTGTGCGATCCTTTTCCTGATCCTCCCTGTCCGCTTTAAGCGTTGAACATAGAAGGGTTGTGTGCTTCTCTGCTGAATGAAGGGCCGCCCACATTCCCTTCAATGCTGGGAAAAGTGGGCGGAGGCACATACAGTATATTTTAAGCTAAAATCCCTTAAAAAGTGGGCGCGGCCTTTGAAAAAGCTAAAATTTTTTGGCTACCTTTAAGACAATTATAAGGCAATGTTACGTTCCAAAAATTAATGCGCCAACGCCATTGTAACATAGCTAAAATTTGCAAAATGTACTTTTTTAAATTGGAGATGGTCGCACATACAGGCCTGTAGTGGGCGCGTCTGTGGGCGGATTCAGCTTATTTTCAAACTTGATCTGAAGGACTGGACTTCCAACCAATTCCCAAAATTTCAGCTCTCTGCCTTAAAATTTAAGGCCTAAAAGTTGTTTACATACGGTCGGACGGACGGACGGACGGACATGGCCTAATCGATTCTTCTGTCGGTCCCATTCATATCTCTAAAAGGTCTTAGGGGTCTACGGTGATTGTTTCACTGCGTTACAAACTATACATCAAATTTAATATACCCTGGGTCGGGTATAAAAACTCAATTAAATGTAGCAAGGCCTTATGAAGTCTAGGTATTAAATGGGAGCATATTACGTTTTAAGAAATTATGTAAAAGAAGGTAAGAAATGACCTATGTATCTAGGTCATGTTTCAGGTCAGGACCTATGTATCAAGTTCCTAGCTTAAAGAGTAAGGTTTATGCGGACGAACCGCAATTTAAATTTGTCCGTCAAAATAATACGAAAAATTTAATTTAATTTTTATTTTTCTTATTCTATACCTACTCTCTTTGCATCTGAAATTGGAGAGAGAAGGTTGATTTTCAAACTACGTTCAAATCCAGCATAAAAATCTTCAATACAATGGCATCTTTTGTACCGTCGCAGCGTGGTGTTTTGAACCTTCACCTCAACTTCCATGGTTTTATATATTCCAAACATCGACTAACAAGCTGGCGGTGGGAAAAACATATTTTGCTTGGCTCGAGACTTAAGAGCAAACAAACAAACAAACTTTTCCATATTCAACGCTTAAAGCGGACTGGCAGGATCACGAAAGGGATCGCGCACAGTTACCTCCTTCCATTACATTTCACTCAACAGTACAAAATTTCGGTATGATGCTTTCGCGCCGGGGCCGGCCTCGACCGTGTTGTGTGTGCATCGCTGTGAATATACTTTTCCAACACGATGCCTGTATCCCGTGGTGTGGCTATGTGGCATGGCGAAGGGGATAGCGATAGCGAATATTAATATTTTTGGACAAAAGGGTTGTGCCTCTTTTAGGTTTGACTTGTGCAGTTGCATGTTGCATTCCTTGGTGGTACGCTATCGCTGTAAGTTGGATGCTGGAGTATTTTCTTCACTTAATGAGCTGGCAGGCATTGGCATAAAAAGTTGTGCTTGGGGTAGGGGCTATAGAAAAAATACTCTATTGCTCAGTAGCGTAGCTATGCGACAAGGGGCCTTAGGAAAAGAAATTAATCGAGCCCCCTAACATATGGTTCGTTCACATTTGTTTGCTCAATAGCCCCCATGTCAAAGTAACTATGAAACCATATAGATAAACAACGTAAATGTTTAAGAGATTTTAAATTTAAATTATTTTTCATGTATGTATGACCCTGTACTTTCGCAAGCAAACATACCATGTACTACCTTAAGCATAACCATAACTCCACAATTAAGTTCGTAATCGACTTAGGTATCGTTCGATTTTACTGCTAAGTTATAACATTAACTTATGTACATAAAAAGTTGTTTGCATTCGCATTGACCATACCGAACCATGTTTTTGTAAACAATGTTAAGTTCTAGTCAGTCATAATAAAACCTTGAAGATCTAATCACGTCGTCTCTTGTTATCTGTCCGCTTGTTACCACAAAAGTGTGTATAGTTTCGTTACATCTGCAATACAACGTTGGACGAGTGTACCTTCGTTTACCTACCTTATCCGTTTGGTGCTGAAAAAGTTATTTCGTTTTGTAAATTATTGTACAAATCTAAAAAGCGGCCTTCTTTTACCCAACCCTTATTGATTAATAATAAGGTTTGGTGGGGTGCCGTGGCGTAGTGGTTAGTGTGTGTGCTTACTACGCCGGAAGTCTGGGTTCGAATCCTGCCATCGTCACCTGAAAAAAAAGACTTGTTCTTTTTCATGGCACCCACCTCCGCGAGTGCCTGAAAAAAAACTTCTCAAAGTACCGTTCGGATTCGGCAAAAAATTGTAGGTTCCCTTGTATGTAAAGAAATTAACACACCAGCATACATTGTTGAGAAGTTGGCCCTGGTTCATCTCGAGCTGTTGCGCCACTCTATTTATTTATTTATTTATAATTGGGCATGAAAATTGGAAAAGTTAGTTTTTTTAATTTAATTTCAAACTATTCTATGAGAAATGGGCATAGGTTTGGTCTTAGTCTAATAAGTCTTGGGTACTATTTTCTAAAAAATAATCAACGTCACTGTAAGACTATCTCTATTAAAAAAAGCACTATTTAATTAGATTTATAAGGGGCATTTCGAATCGATACAACGCCCAATAGGGGAGAATAAAAACGACTTTCTATTTCTAACAGGAGGCCTTTTATCTTACGGCCTCGGCACATGACTTATTTTGCGTACTATTGCTATGCGCGCCGTGCCACTGCACTCGGTTTCAGCCAGCCAATCACATGCGCTTTCAAACACAGGCCGGCCTCCTATGCTGTGCCAAAAGTTTCACTCAAATGGTACCAGTTGTCCGGGTACCAAACGTCGCGATATCAAATGCGTTGGGTACCAGCGGTGCCAATATGGGTTGTCTCTGGTTCGAGTTGTCTGGTATCAGCGGTCGTGGTATGATCTGGACTGGTATGGGTCATACCCGAGCCCAATTTAATACTTGGCCATGTTTCTAAACTTTTGCTTATGGATTGTTATTTGATTTAGTATTTACTTACCTGATTGTTTTTTGTTTTATTTTATTTGTTATTTATAATTTATATTATCATATATTCGTTGATCTATTTTATTTTATATAACATGTAATATATTTATTTAATTATTAATTTATTTAATTATTTTATTATTTATTTGTTTATCTATTTATAAATTTATTTATTTACAAGCTGTTGTTGGTTTATGTGCAATATCTATGCAGAGAGATCATGTAGGCTATTTTGACAACTGAGATGGAAGTGGGAGGTGGTGCAGATGGAAGCACCTATGACCGACAATTGGGAGGTCCTGGGCTCGAATCCAGGTCCAACCAATCATCTTTTTATTTTTTATTTATGTCTGTATTTTATGTTTTATTTTTATATTTATTATGTCTTGTTAAGTAAATTATAGCAATTATGATGACAACTAAGCCGTACAGGCCCCTCTATTTTTACGTTTAGTCGTAGAGTGGAGTTGAAATGTTAGCGGACGGCAGTGTCGAAAGAAAAAAACGTGTGTGGCTCACCGGCAGGGTACGATCCTGCAACCCTTACTTGTCGCGAGTAAAGCTCTACCATTTGAGCTACAGTGAATACGTTTGATTCTTGTCCAAATCCGACCACCTCAATTGTTCATTACGAAAATGATCTACCCAATTAAAAAACTTTGCAATCGGACAACCCGATTCGCGAAGACAAATGCACAGCAACTTACTGCGGTTAATGTTAAAAAACATTTAAAAACGTTAAGGAGCTACTTCGCAAGACCCTTTGTAAGAAAATACGATCTGTTCCTAGCCTACAAGCGTCACGGACACGACGTGTATGTTACATTGGCTCTTCCTGAAGTAAAAGGAGGCACTGCAATTTTTCTGATCGACTCTGGTGCCGAAGTCAGTTTGATTAACCAAAGAAGACTCCGAAATACACATACCGTTATGAAAGCTGAAAGCCAAGAGTTAGGTGGCGCAATTGGTGGATTAATGGAGACTCTAGGTACTCTTAATGCAACATTTCTCCCCCTCCTTTAATACAACAATTCCTTTGACCGCTGATTTTCAACCCAAAGCAAAATTCCATGTCATAGACGACAAGGGTGGTATACCCGCAGATGGAATTTTGGGGCGCGATTTTCTTTGGGACTGTTAAATAATATTAATTCAGTCAATAAGAGCTTCAAAATTTTAAACTTTCGCTTGAGCCTTTGAAAGGTACCCAAAAGAAAGCTTTATCAAATGTCTCGCTTGTCCTATGTCACATAGAAATGACCTATGGATCTAGGTCATGTTTCAGGTCAGGACCTATGTATCAAGTTCCTAGCTTAAAGAGTAAGGTTTAGGCGGACGAACCGCAATTTAAATTTGTCCGTCAAAATAATACGAAAAATTTAATTTAATTCTTATTTTTCTTATTCTATACCTACTTTCTTTGCATCTGAAATGGGAGAGAGAAGGTTGATTTTCAAACTACGTTCAAATCCAGCATAAAAATCTTCAATACAATGGCGTCTTTTGTACCGTCGCAGCGTGGTGTTTTGAAGCTTCACCTCAACTTCCATGGTTTTATATATTCCAAACATCGACTAACAAGCTGGCGGTGGGAAAAACATATTTTTCTTGGCTCGAGACTTAAGAGCAAACAAACCAACAAACTTTTCCATATTCAACGCTTAAAGCGGACTGGCAGGATCACGAAAGGGATCGCGCACAGTTACCTCCTTACATTACATTTCACTCAACAGTACAAAATTTCGGTATGATGCTTTCGCGTCGGGGCCGGCCTCGACCGTGTTGTGTGTGCATCGCTGTGAATATACTTTTCCAACACGATGCCTGTATCCCGTGGTGTGGCTATGTGGCATGGCGAAGGGGATAGCGATAGCGAATATTTATATTTTTGGACAAAAGGATTGTGCCTCTTTTCGCTTGAGTTTTTGAAAGGTAACTTTCGCTTGAGCCTTTGAAAGGTACCCAAAAGAAAGCTTTATCAAATGTCTCGCTTGTCAAGGCAAGGACCCAGGCGGTAGTTAAAATAAAGGTCAAAACGGGTTCAAAAGAAGTACTGGTTCACAATCAAGAACTACTTGGCTAACACTAAAACTAGGGTCAAAAACAGCCACATCCTAGTACCAATTTTAAATGCCAGCTCCGAACTTTTCTTCTTAAATAAAGATTTGATTCCAAACTTTCGCGACATAAAAAACTTTAAGGTTAAAAAATTTGGAAAATCGAGGCACTCTGTTTTAAACATCAATAAAAAGGAACCTAGCCAACGAGTTTCGAAACTTTTAGAAAATTTGAATCTGGGTGCCGATTTAAACAAAAAGGAGAAAGATGCCATTGAAGAAATTTGCGTCCGATTCAATGACATTTTTCATTTAGTGGGCGACACGTTGACTCATACCAATGTTTCAGCTCACAAAATCCCTATAAAAACAGATCAGGCTCCAGTAAACCTAAAGCAATATCGTCTGCCACAAATCGCCAAAGACGAAATTAACGCCCAGGTTAGTAAAATGCTGCAGGAGGGTGTTATCTCACCCAGCAATCACCATGGAACTCCCCTCTTTTGGTCGTCCCGAAAAAACTTGGTCCAGATGGCCAAAAGAGATGGCGAGTTGTAGTTGATTTTCGAAGGGTTAATGATATAACCCTAAAAGACACGTTTCCTCTGCCAAGAATAGAAGATATTCTAGACCAGTTAGGAAACTGTCGTTATTTTTCAACCCTTGACTTGGTCAGTGGCTACCACCAAGTGCTAATTGAAATGGGCGACAGGAGAAAAACAGCCTTCAGCACTGGTTTGGGCCATTACGAATTTAATCGAACGCCTTATGGATTGACAGGAGCACCGGCAACGTTCCAACGGATTATGAATTATATTCTAACCGGTCTCCATGAGCTAGATTGTTTCGTATATATAGACAAAATCGTGGTCTACAGCAAGAACCTTGAAGATCACACTATAAAGCTGACGAACGTATTTTCCGAACTAAGAGAATACAATCTGAAGCTTAACATTGAAAAGTGTAGGTTTCTTTGCAGGGAAGTTGCCTACGTTTGTTCAGAGGAAGGCGCGGACCCGTCTAAAACACGCTGTGTAACAAATTTTCCAGTACCTAAAAACGTCAAGGAGGTTCAGTCCTTTATGGGCTTCGCAAATTATTACCGGAAGTTTATCCCCAACTTTGCCCACATCTCAGCCCCTATCAACAACTTGTTAAAAAGAGAAACCGATTTTAACTGGACGGAACAACATCCAGGCTCATTCGACAAACTCAAGAAAGCAATCACCTCTGCCCCAGTATTGATTTATCCGGATTTTTCAAAGCCTTTTGTCCTTACAATGGACGCGAGCAGCAAAGCTTTGGGAGCAGTGTTGTCTCAGGGTAAAGTAAAGGACAAACCAATAGCATTCGCAAGTAGAAAACTGAAACCAGCTGAAAAAAGGTATTCCACGAAAGAGAAGGAACTATTAGCTAAAGTATGGGCAACCACAAACTCCTGCACATATCTACTGGGACGTCCTTTTACAGTATATACGGACCACCAACCCCTTAAAGGTCAGTTCAATGTTAATCACCCCACTGCCAGATAAGTCAGTTTTCACTATTTTTACAATTACAAAATTGAGTACAAACCCAGAAAGGTGAACAGAAACGCGGATGCACTTAATCCGTTACCACAGCCCGAAAGCTCTGCGGAACGTCTGGCCGTCACAAGGGTCAATTTCAGAAAGTTATGAATCAGACGCCAACGGCGCGGCAACCGAAAATGCGATAAAACAAGCAAACACTCCTTATAAAGCTCGCCATGATATCGAAATTTTATCAGATCCGTCTAAGATCAAAATCGTATTACGAGATTTTCATGCGTCGGCACTGGGAGGCCATCAAGGTGGGAAAAGAACTCTAGAGTGTATCAGGCAGCAATATTGGTGGAAAGGGATGAGTAAGGACGTTTTTAATTTCGTAAAAAGATGTCCAGAATGTCAAAAAATAAGAGCTCCCCGCCAACCAAAACGCCCATGGTCATCACAGATACCCCAACATTGCCCTTTGATAAAGTCTAAATGGAAATTGTTGGGCCCTTAGCCCTCTCATACTCAGGCAGCAGATATATTCTGACCTTCCAAGATGATCTGACCAAATTTATGGAATGCGCAGCACCCCTCCCAGACGTTGAAGTTTCAACGGTGACAAGAATTTTCTACGACCAAATAATCACAAGATACAGGATTCCGCGAATACTGGTAACAGACAACGGGGGAAATTCTATATCTCAGGTTTTTTCCCAGACATGTATGTTACTTGGTATTAAGAAAATGCACACAACAGTTTACCCACAGTCAAACGGATCCTTAGAAAGAAACCACCGCCCCTTAGCTGAATTTTCGAGAATGTTCATGTCGAAGACGAAAGAAACTGGGATCAGTGGCTCTGGCAAGCGATGCATGTGCACAACAACTCATTGCATACGTTAACGAAGTTGACACCGCTTAATGCGTTATTTGGTTTTAAATTTGAGATGCCAACCAATCTCAAAAGGAAGCCAACTCCGCTATACAACGCAGAAGACTACCCTTCCCAATTAAGGCGATTCAATATTATTGTTATTTAAAGCAATAATTTTTATAATAAAATGTAAATAATTAATTGCACTTAACTATTGTGAACTCGTTACGTTTAGTTGTAACGTTGTAAACGAAACTCTTTTCATTTTCTACACGGAACATTTTTGGACACAAACACAGTGATTCAACATTTGGTCCTTCGAGCCGGATTAGTAAAAAAAGTGTGTGCAGTGCAGTGCTAGCAATATTTATTTTGAGTGATCATTACCTCTTAAACACTAAAATACAGTCCACTTAAACTAAAGACACTTAAGCTAAAAACATTAAGCAGTAAAACATTCAAATAAATATTTTTTGTGCAAAATAATTATTGTGCTAAACGCGAAATCACGCGGCGTGCAAAATAATTATTTTATTTACTCTTAAACACTAAAATACAGTCCACTTAAACTAAAGACACTTAAGCTAAAAACATTAAGCAGTAAAACATCCAAAGAAATATTTTTTGTGCAAAATGATTATTGTGCTAAACGCGAAATCACGCAGGGTGCAAAAAAAAAAAAAAAAACAGTTTACACAAAGGGGCAAAGACGAAGGTCATAGCCGACGGCAGCAAGGAAGTACATATAGACAAACAAAGAACACGACACAATTGCAGCAAACTAACAAAAAACTACATGTGAGTCATAGACTTAAGTTTTATTACAATATATCTACATTTAACCAATATAAACAATTAAATACAAACATAAAAAGGATTAAGGCTTAATTTAAAGATAATTAAACGTCATTAAAACCCAATCAAAAGCAAATTAAAATCAAACTTAAACTTAATTAAGAACTTAATTTAAACTTAATTTACTATGGCTACATATGGAGAACCGTGGGATGCCGTGGCGTAGTGGTAAGTGTGTGTGCTTACTACGCCGGAGGTCTGGGTTCGAATCCTGCCATCGTCACCTGAAAAAAAAGACTCGTTCTTTTTTACGGTCCCCACCTCCGCGGGGTCTGACAAGCCCTACGAGAGTATCATTTGTCTTGAAAAACTTCTCAAATAGCCGTTCGAATTCGGCAAAAAACTGTAGGTCCCCTTGTATGTGAAGAAATCAACGCACACAGCATACATTGTTGAGAAGTTGGCCCTGGTTCACCTCGAGCTGTTGCGCCACTCTATTTATTTTTTATTTTACATATGGAGAACTGCAGATAGGGCTTCTTACGAAGATTTTGCGTGATGCTGAGGCATTTAGGGTTGCAGATATTTCCAAGTGGACGGTGTCATATTCCAAAAGCCGATCGTCGGTTCTGGAGACGGATATGTCGCTGGCTAGAGGATACCACGAGGAGATTTGCAGCAAGAATAAGCTGCAAAAGACGATGTTAAAAAATTAAATAGTTGAGGTGTACCATAAAATCAATGACGCTTACCTCGACCACAACGCAGATTTGCTGAGAATTCTGGAGGCAGCTGAAGACTCCAAGAAGTTAGATAGGCGTTCCCTTGGTGATGTGTCTACTCCAGCAGTAGGATCCAAGCGAAGTCTTCCCCTGCCAGTGATTCGTAATTTTCTGGATCATATTGCAAATGCCGGTCATTTCATGACTTCTTTGTAACAGCCATCCATTCTGATGATGAGATTAGTGATCTGCATAAACTTCATCACTTAAAGTCGTGTTTGTCCGGTGAAGCCAAACGCCTTTTGCAACACCTGTCACTTGAGGCAGGTAATTACACGAAAGCGTGGGAGTTGCTGAAGGGTAGATACGACAACAAGCGTGTCTTAATTGATTACGAATTTAAACTTTTGTTCAACCAAAGCGCAATTTTTGATTTATGTCCTTTTCCAGAAATTGCCGACTATGACTCAACAACTTTGGGAGGAAAAGCTGAGCAGCAACAAAGATCTGCCAACCTTCTAACAGTTTTTGGATTTTTTAGAAGCCCGTTTTAGGACATTAGAAGCAGTACTATTCCATATAACCAATGTTTAAGCAGCACTAAAGATTTATTGTAGTTCTTACCGCTGGAGGGGGAAACTAAATAAAATGACCGTATTGCTGAGTGTCCAATGTGAACATAAAAACTTTATTCTATTCTAATGCCTTATATATACTAAAATAATGCTTACTGTACAATTTCTTATTCTAAGGTTTATTTACACTCGCTAAACATTTTGTTATCATGAGGTTCAATTACAATAATTGTAATCGAACGCATGGGAGTGATAGAAATAACTTTGCGTTTTGAAATAATTCTCATGCATTGCTGAGAACTGCGAATTGTTCGGCGTCATCAAATGTTGGACACAACATGCTGGGGCCTCTACACACGGACGATATGCAGAAGTCGGCGTCATCAAGCGTTGGTTGTAGTGGTGGCGTGATTGATTTTTTGGTTTCATACAGGTTTTGAACTCTCGGGGATTGACCTCCTCTTTTTCGCAAGATGATAATGGCGATGACGATAACGACCATCAGAATAATTGCACTTGAACCAACAAGTGAATACTGATGAATCCTATGTATGCGTATTTCTTCCAGAATGTGTTCCTGATTCTTTTGCAAATTAATTGCCTTTTCAATATTGGAAAGGGCTTGTTTGTTGCCACTTCCTTGAACGTTTGCTGGCAGTTCATTTACTGTTGACTTATTACGTGTCGGTAAATGGAGGGTCAAGTTGTGTGATGGCAGAAACGAAGACACAATTCTGCTGGTTATTGTCTGCCGGCCGATTATGATCATGGTTTGATCTTGAATCATGCAGTGTGAAGGCCACTTTATTATCCCGCTTTTTTCCAAGACTACTGGTGTTGGGTGCAAATCACAGATGATGTTGATCGTTTTCTGCTGCGGCATGCTGAATATCCATGTATTTAAGTGGTGCATCTCTATCCAGTATGCCTTTGCTGGGATATTTCTTAAAATGCACGATGTTGACAATTTTTGGTTGTATCGCAACATGTTCATTTCACAAGAACTGACCTCTGACCATACATCAATAATGGATGTTGCAAGTTGCACCAATATCTATCAGTAACCCTTCCTCTCGGGCGAAGATTCTTGTAGAGTTGAAGAATTGACTCGTGATGCCGTTCTCCAGGTATCATCATTGATCGGGGAATGTTGTCGTGAATTCTCGTAAGCTCTTCCTTCAACGGTTTCACCGATAGGATGAGAGGATGGATTCTTCTATTGTGTGTTGACAGGATGACATCTAACAGCACATTCTGAGTATTCTGATAGTTTATCATCATGAGAAGTGCGTTAAGAGCTGTTGAGCTAAGCACTTTGTACGTGTTTTACTTGTCGACTTCATTACTTAGACGGCTTATGATGTTACTAAGCGACTTGAGCTGTTTTTCAGTTTCTAACTTATCTTGTTTGAAAATGTTAACCGTAGATTCGATTATAGTTGTTTGGTTTCTCATGAGTTCTATAAGATGATTTTCATTCAGTCGCAGATGTTCTATAGTCTCTTCATAACCCTGGGCGAATCGTTGGTCCAGTACTCCAAATAACTCATTTGCGACAGTTCCAATAAAGTCAAACGGAGAGCGTTTCGATCGGTGTATTTTATCGTTGTTTGCATGTAGAAGCACATCGTTATTCAGTTCGATTTGTTGAAGCTGGCGTATAAACTGACTTAAAGTGCCTTCCCAAAGCAAATCTTTAACGTCTGTCAAATTCGTAAGTAGACATAGGTTTTTCATTTCCGTTACGCTGTTTTTGTATGCGTAGAACTCTGACCAGTAGTTGCTCATGTTAAAAAACACTATCGTTTTCCACGAGCTAGCGATCAAATTTGCACTACCCGAATCTTCGAAGTAGATGCCAGGTTGACTTCTAAACTGGGTAATTTCGAATTCCTGTTTCAGTGGCATCGCGATTGAGGAGTTCAGAAGTGCTGACAAACACCAAATCCATAGAAAGGGGTTAATATTTCTGTTTTTGTGAAGGTTTCGTTCCATTCTATGAAGACTTGCTGGCTTCTGGATATCTTCCGAAGTCACTGCAATGTTAACTTGCTGAGAAGATGCCCTGGGTGCTGTTGAGGAGCTAGCATCTTCTGAAGTTTCTGTTTTTTTCTCCGTTTCGATCGGTAAGGGACACAACCTTGTAATAGGTCTCTTAACATATTTTTTGTTGCAAAAAACAGTTGCAGCTCTAACTCCATGATCTTTGCCCGGGTGAACTTCAGAGACTCTGCCCATCATCCAAGCTGTTGGTGGAAGTCGATCCTCCTTTATCAACACGATGTCCCCGACTTCTATGTTGTCTTCCCTCTGTTTCCACTTTGTTCGTTGTTGGAGTTGGGAAAGATACTCCGAGGACCAAATTTTCCAAAAATCGTGGTACATTTTTTGTGTAAGTACCCAACGGGAGCGAAAGCTTTTCGATTCTCTAACAATTGATCCAGGAAGTGCATTGAGTGAATCTCCAATGAGGAAGTGCCCAGGTGTGATTGCTGGTGATTCGCCGATGTCGTTACTGATTGCAACCGAGAGTTCAGACATGCTTCGATTTGGGCCAGCAATGTGAAAAGTTCTTCAAAGGTGAGAGAGGTGTCACCAATATCTCGTTTTAAATGGTATTTCATTGACTTCACTGCTGCCTCCCATATCCCTCCAAAGTGCGGTGCCGCTGGTGGTATGAAATGCCATTCGGTTCCATCCACGATGAGGTTTTTCGAGACATCTATTTCTGATTGTTTTATGGCATTGCGCAGAAGGGTTTGAATTTCCTTGTTCGCTCCAACAAAGGTGGTCCCATTGTCGCTGTAGAAATGCGAACAAATTCCTCTTCTTGATGTGAAGCGCCGTACAGCTGCTAAAAACGCAGCAGAGCTCAGATCGCTCACTAGTTCAATGTGAATAGCCTTGGTTGCCACGCATATGAAAATTGCAATGTAACCCTTTGTTGTACGGTTTCCTCTACCCTTTGATATAAGGACTTGAACAGGTCCAGCATAATCGACTCCAGTATGTGTAAATGGCCTTGATGGAGTTACTCTTGAGGCTGGTAGAATTCCCATAAGTTGGGTTTTTCGTTGTGCTCTAAACGCACACAGTTGCGTATAATCTGCCGCACCACACGTTTTGCTTGAAGGATCCAGTATGATTTGCGCAACGTCGATAGTGTTAATCAAATGCCTCCATGAAGGGTGCGCTGATGTACGTTTTCAACCAATAATTTAGTAAATCTGTCATTGGGTGGTAGAATGTAAGAATGTTTCTCGATTTCCGATAAGTTTGCGTTTTCCAATCGACCTCCTACGACTAACAGATCTTCATCATCCAAGTATGGGTTAAGCGATAAAAGTTTACTTTTACAATTTAAGCTTTTTCTTTCTTGGAGGTGTTTGATTTCTTCTGGGAACGTCTTTTTTTGAACTGCTCGTACGATGTTTTTGCGTGCTGTGTTGAATTCATTTAGTTGTAACTCTAAGCTTCCCGGTCGTTTTGAGTTTGGAGATTTGCAGTTGTCACTAAATCTTTTGCAATAAGCGACTGCTTTTATTAAAGTGTTATAACTGGAGAATCCTTCGGTGATATCGAACGAATCAGAAACAACGGTATTTAGGACTACTTTCGCTGCTCTTGCCTCTGTGACTTCAACTTCAGGTACGACTTGATTCGGCCAGCTATCTTCATTGTGAAGTAGCCACTCAGGTCCATTCCACCATAACGGATGATGTTGAATCTGTTCTGGTGTAATACCTCTAGAAGCACAGTCAGCTGGATTATCCAACGATCGGACGTGCCTCCATGAACTTGGGCTCGTTACTTCTTGGATCTCCGAAACTCTGTTGGAGTCTAAGTCTTCCATGTTGATGGGCACTTCTGTATCCAAGCTAATGTTATTGTGGAGTCTGTCCACGCAAAATCCACAAAATCCATGTAATTCTATTTTTTTTGATTGATCAACTCCCAGCCATCTCGGAATTCTGATGTTTTCCAATACCACAAGGTTATTCTTCAGCTTCTTCCATTGATCTTCTAGTTCAGTTGTGAGTGGTTGATCCCAATCCAGATCAGTTTTCCAGATCTGTTGCTTTAAGATTTTTGCGCTAACAGTAACCGGGGCCAACCATCCGAGCGGGTCATACAGCTTTCCTATTTCTGATAATGTCGTTCTCTTCGTAAGAGTTTCAATTTCTTCTTTTGGTGGGCTTATATGGACTTTAAACTGAAAGGTATCACTTGAAGGACTCCAGTGGATACCCATTGTTTTAATGGTCTCTTCTTTGTCGATTTGTATGCTGCTGAGGCTCTGAGACTCCTGTGGCACGTTCTTAAGCAGCCGAATGTCATTGGTAGCCCACTTACGAAGGTTGAAACCTGCCCCTTTAAGCATTGTTGTCAATTGCATTCGAGTTTCTTCGCATTCTTTTAAGGTATCTCGTCCAGACATCACATCATCAACATAGAAATCGTTTTTGACAATGTCTGCTGCAAGCGGATACCTCTCCTGCTCATCTAGAGCCAGTTGTTGAAGTGTTTTAACTGCCAAATAAGGTGCAGCGGCCGTACCGTAGGTCACTGTTGTGAGCTTGTACTCCCTTATTGGATGATTAATCGAACTTCGCCATAAAATACGCTGGTAGTCCTGGTCGTCTTCGTTCAGCTTTATTTGGCGGTACATTTTTTCTATGTCCGCAGTGTAGACGTACTTTTGTTTTTTGGCCAGCGCATTAAAATTGTTGTAATGTCCTCTTGAAGTTTTGGACCAACTAGCATTAATTCGTTTAAACTGACTCCTGTCGAAGTCTTTGCTGATCCGTCAAATACAACTCGTAGATTGGTTGTAGTACTCTCAGGTTTCAAAACAGCATGATGAGGTATGTATTAACTGTTGTTCATTGATTTCGTGTTGGGAGGTGTTTCAATCATATGTCCCAGTTCCAGAAACTCTTCTATCACCTTCGTATAGTCTGCTTTGAGTTGTTTGTCCTTACTCAAACTTGCTTCTAGCTGACGGAATCTTGCCACAGCTCTGTGTTTGGATTGTCCCAGCTCCAGTGATTCCCTTTTTTTCTGGTTAAAAGGGATTTTAACTACATATCTGCCATCTATGTCTCTGCGGTGTGTTTTCTTGAAGATATCTTCACATTCCGTGTCACCTTGCGTTTTAAATGTTGGCTGTGGTAACTCTTCCAGCTCCCAAAACCTTTGAAGTTGCTGATCAGCTGCTGTTTGTACCATGAATCCGTTTATTGTGCCAACTCTGTCCAGTTTTGGAGATGTGCGACCAGAAATAAGCCATCCTAAGTGTGACTCTTGTGCTATCAGCATATTACTGGTTTCTCTCCGTAAACCGTTGAGAATAATGTCACCATAAGCATCTGCCCCAATAATCATGTCGATTGATCCTGGAATGTTGAATGTAGGATCTGCCAAATCTATGTCGTCAAACTTATCCGTTGTAAGGTTGTGGGTTGAAGAGGATGGCAGCTGCCTTGTTAGTTTTGGTAATACAAGGGCTTCTAGATGAAGTTTGAATTTAGACGAGAAGCGTGGAGATATTGTCACGTCTACTCTGTGTCGTGCTGTTCCTGCGCCAATTGCACCAAGTCCGCATACTTCAACGAGTACTTTTTGCTTTTTAAGCCGCAACGATTGGGTGATTGCCACAGTTATAAGGGACGCCTGAGATCCTGGATCGATCAGGGCTCGTATCCTCACACTTTTCATCCCATCACTGCTGCTTGCGTGAAGCATAGCCGTTGCCAGAAGGACGTTCTGATTTTGATGGCCATGGGCTATCTGTTTAGATTCGACCTTTTGTTGAACACCTGGTTGTTGAACTGCCGGTTGTTGACTCCCCTGAGTTTCTTGGACCCCCACTCTCTTATTTTGAGGTGCTTTTTCAGACCACTCCACATGTAGAAGAGAGTGATGATTCTCGTTGCAGTATCTGCAGGTTCTTTTGCTAAGGCACTGACTCTGCTTGTCATGTCGTAAGCAATTATGACACAAATTGGCTTGCTTTATTTGCTGAAACCTTTGTTTTAATGGTGCACTTAGAAACTTGGGACATGAGTATATCACGTGGTCCCCTTTGCATAAAGAACATTGATTTGATCTCGAGGCTACGTGAAAGTTTCTCACTGACGTGTGCGGTTCATAGGAGTAGGACATCTAGAGCTTGATACCTTCTCGAGAGGAACTCGAAAAGAGTTTTTATTGACGGCACCTTGTTTGGTTGCTCTTAACCTTCTTCAGACAGGTTTCTGCTTTCTGGATCTAAGCTTTTGGTTAAAAGATGTACGATTATAGGGTCCCACGAAGAGGTGTTGAAACCCATGTTGCTTATTGCTGACAACCCTTCCTTTGCTGCATCTAGAATTGCCTTGATTGATGTTGGCTGATTTCCTTGATGTCCAGGCTTTATCATCTTGTCAATGTACATCGAGACAATTTTTCTTTCATTGTCATAACGCGCCTTCAATTTTTCCCATGCACAGAGATAATTAACACTTGATATTGTTAAATGTTGAATCGAATGCATCGGCTCGCCTTCCAAATGAGTTTTCAAGTACTCCATCTTTTCTGTAGCACTAAGTGATGACCTCTAGTGTATTATTGTAGAGAAAATGTCACAGAATGAGCGCCATTCAAGATAATTTCCCTTAAACGTTGGAATTTTGAGCATTGGTAGTTTTGCATTTGAACTGGACTCTTTGACAATATTTGTGGAATGAGATTCCCTCAGCGTACATGCCATTCTATGCAGACATTGGTTTATGTCTTTTTTTATATCGTTATACTTAGAGTCTTTTACGTATGGAGTTTGAATGTCAGACTCTGAAGCATTTGCCATGAAGTCCTCATGCACATCCGTTAGGTTTCTCATCTGCTCCAAGATTATTTTTTGCTGATACTCGTATATCTCTTCCGAGTACTCAGCAAATGTGCCCTCAAACTTTTCTATGTTTTGCAGAATTGCCTTGAACGCATGGGAATGATAGAAATAACTTTGCGTTTTGAAATAATTCTCATGCATTGCTGGGAACTGCAAATTGTTCGGCGTCATCAAATGTTGGACACAACAACCAAAGTAGTACGCGTCCATCTGTCAAAGCTGATCAACCAAAGGTTTTTCATGCCAAGGCAAACCAAAAAGCGCAGTTTCAATGCATGGTATGTAGTCAGGATCAACATTCGTTGCGGAAATGTAGGAAGTTCCTGGCCATGGAGGCAGCACAACGGCAGCAAGCTGCACGTATGGCTAAGGTGTGTGAGAACTGCCTAGCCTGTAGCCATGCTTCAAACAACACATACACATACACATGCACAATCACACACACACAACTCCAACACAGAAAGGCCACACTTAAGTGGACACACCAACACAAATCAACTGTCGGTCAGCCCAGAGGCTGATATTTTCGTCCCAAGGTCTGAGGAATCAGGTAACGAAGAACGTCGTACTTTTTTCGCGTCGAAGCACCGAGCTCAGCAAGTACTGCTGGTTACAGCTGTGGTTAAGGCGTTGTCGGCTGATGGAAGCGTTATTTACCTGAGAGCTCTGATCGATCCGCGGTCGGAAGCGAGTTTTATCACGGAGTCAGCAGTTCAACGACTCCGATTACCAAAACATCGCACATCTATCGGAGTGTCTGGGTTGGGGAAGGTCAGCAGCGGCGCCTGCAAGCATTTCGTTGATTTAGCGTTTACGTCTTGCCATTCGACATTTGGAAGCTCCGTCAAAGCCTTCATTTTTAAGTCGCTGACTGGGCTTCTTCCGGCCCAACGGACGACACTCGATAACCTGACGCATATAAAAGGTTTGCAACTTGCGGATCCTCGATTTTTGTTCCTGCGTTGATAGATCTTCTGCTGGGAAGCGATGTCTATGCCAAGATCGTTCTTCCGGACATCGTGAGGGATCCGAGCTCAAGCTCCTTGATTGCTCAGAGAACTGAGCTAGGATGGATCGTTTTAGGCAAAATTCCGGATGAGACTATGGAGCCTCGCTGACTCAGAGCATTCACCCAAACGATAGATCTTGATACTGAGATGAGGAAATTCTGGGAGATTAAGGAAATCCCTTTCAAAATCAAGGAATCTGAAGAAGATGCGGCGTGTGAGAAGCAGTTCCAAGCAACTACACCAAGACTGTCGGACGGACGGTATGAGGTTACACTCCCGTTTAAGGAAGAGAGACATCCCGAGCTAGGAGCTAGTATGGATATTGCGCTAAAGAGATTCGCCCAACTCGAACAACGTTTCCAGAGAGACCCGGTGCTGCATTCCAGATACAGAACTCTACAACATATGGAAGATGTAGACTTGTCCAACGACTTGACAACCACCATGCGGTTTTCAAGGAAGCTAGCTCCACGACCAAGCTCAGGGTTGTGTTTGACGCAGCAGCCAAAACCGCAGATGGGACTTCGCTCAACGATCACCTGATGATCGGTCCCAAGTTGCAAAAGGACATTGTTGAGCTCATTCTCCGATGGTGGCGTCATCGTTTCGCCTTCACCGGGGACATTGAGAAGATGTACCGCACGATTTCGGTAAGGCCGGAGGACAGGTATTACCAGATAAGCACTTCAAAAACGAGATGAGGCCCGCCAGCTGTTAGCATCTGCAGGGTTTAATCTCCGGAAGTGGACCTGCAATGACAAAGAGCTGTTTAAAGATATTCCTGAAGAGGATTGTAAGCTCAATTTCGCACTTCCCTTAAGAGCCTCTGACAGCGTCAAGACTTTAGGAGTTGGGTGGTTTCCCAAATCTGATTCTTTCTCTTTTCAGAATTTTCAATCAAACAGTGAAGAGGTTACAAAAAGGACTATGCTCTCAGCGATCGCTAAACTGTTCGACCCACTAGGCTGGATATCCCTGTGTGTGATCAGAGCAAAGATCATGATGCAGCAACACTGGTTGAAAGGATCAGATTGGGATCAGCCGATTCTCCAAATCAGAACTCCAAAAAGAGTGGGATATTTTCAGTCGTGAGCTCCCACAAATTGAGCGGATCAAAATTCCGAGGTGGGTTAATACCCATAAGGCCTGCCAGGCGATCGGACTCCACGGGTTCAGTGATGCCTCAACCAAAGCTTGAACTGTGTGGCGCTGTCATTTTGACAAAATTGCTGACATATTGTGCTGAAGCTCTAGAATTGCCTGACAAGCAGATTTATGCGTGGTCGGATTCAGCCATTACGCTAGCTCGGATCCAAGCATCTCTTTCGCGCTGGTCAACATTTGTGAGAAACCGAGTCTCTGAAGTACAGCAGTTCAAACGCATCACAACCCAGCGGATTTGGAATCTCACCATCTACTTTGGCAGATCAAGACATGTGGTGGAAAGGACCTTCATTTCTCAACGCCCAGTGGAATTTCACAGTGCCAGACCAGACAACGCCTGTCGCCACTGAGGAAGGGTAGCGGTCACTCAAATCTCACTGTGCAGCTACCAAACCAGTAAGAGGTGCTGTGGTAAATCGCTTGCTTAACAAATCTGATACCCTTATCAAACTTTTAAGAATTCTAGCATTGTGTAAACGATTTACTCCTAACTTTGGAGCTAAGTCAGGTTTTCGGACGGTTGGTGCTCTGGATCCTTGTGAGATAAGATCAGCTCTGCTGCGTGTTGTCATTTTAGCTCAGCGAGATATGTTTCCAACGGAGCTGGAAGAATTCGGAAAATGCTCTACGACTCCAAAAACCCTTCGCCAACTTAACGCCTTCATCGATGGAAACGGCATCATTCGAGTGGGAGGTCGATTGCAGAATGCCAACATTACGCACAACCAAAGGCATCCAATTATTTTGAAGCCCGATCACCATTTAACGGATCTCGTAGTTCGAAACGCTCACGAGCAAACCCATCATGCTGGAACCCAGCAAACAAGCGCATACGTAAGAAACACCTATTGGGTCTTACAGCAGAAGCGATGTGTACAAAAGCATATATATCGTTGCATGGCATGCTTTCGTCATAAAGCAGAGGTCATGGAACAACTAATGGGAACGTTACCAAAAGGACGCGTGACAATTGCTAGACCATTCAGCAACAATGATGTGGATTACGCAGGGCCCATAGACTTCAAAGGCTGGAAAGGACGCGGCGCAAAGATGTTCAAAGGGTACTTTGCGATTTTTATCTGTTTGGCAACAAAAGTTGTTCACTTGGAAGCGGTCACGGATCTCACAACACAGGCATTTCTGGCAGCATTCCGGCGATTCACTTCCAGGCGAGGATTATGCTGGGACCAACTTCTTTGGAGCAGTCGCGAACTTAGACGCTTGATGAAGGAGGCCAAACATGATTGGATCGAGGTAGCAAATTCACTCGCGAATCAAGGGACAGAATGGAACTTCATCCCCCCAGCAGCTCCTCACTTCGGCGGTCTGTGGGAGGCTGGAGTAAAATCTGTCAAGCATCACCTGAAACGCGTAATTCGCGACGAAAAGCTGACATTTGAAGAACTTAGCACGCTTCTCACTCAAATTGAGGCTTGCTTAAACTCTAGGCCACTCTGTACATTGACCAACAATCCCGATGATCTAGACATCCTAACACCAGGGCATTTCCTGATAGGCGAGACACTTCTGGCGGTACCACAAGGTGACAATTTAACTGAAAGGGTGAGCTACCTTGATCGCTGGAAGAGGGTGCAAGGATTTGTCAAAGTCTTTTGGCAAAAATGGAGTGGCGAATATCTTGCACGCTTGCAACATCAACCAAAGTGGAACCGAAGGGAAAGTGCACCAAAGGTGGGAGATTTAGTTCTCATCAAGGACGAACGTTTGCCACCATCGCAATGACTTCTCGCGAGAATTACAGATACTCATCCCGGAGTCGACAAACTCGTTCGCGTTGTAACACTTAAAACAAAAAAGGGATTTCTGTAACGCCCGATTACAAAAATATGCTACTTGCCAATGAACAAAACTTGCGAAGATAGCACAATAGTCTAACTTATAACAAAATCATTCATTTGTACTGTAAGTCACTTAATAGTATTAACGCATATTTATCAATTTTACATTCAGGAATCTACCTATGTACGAAAAACACTCATTGAATGGGTCACACAAAAACAAACAGCACATAAAAACCTATAGATAAATGGATTTAAATTAAAAAATCAATTGCTCATTTAAATGAATTTATTTATATAATTGAAATTACATATTCTCAAATAACAGAATAATATTAATAAAAACCAAAAAAACACTAAAAAATGAAAGGCTCATACAGAAACAATGAATTATAACCGCAGCTGTTCGTTTTAATAAATTTATTACATATTATAAATTATATAAATTTAATTCACAACACAAGAATTATATTTTTTTTTTTAGTTTTTTTTAAGTTTTAGTTTTAGTCTTTAAAATCATGCCTGTTTAGATTGAGGCAACTCTTGGCATTGTTTGTGAAGGGCTGAAATGGCCCGTTTGGCCTGTCTTAGGCCTGGGGTTTCCACCAAATATGAGATACATCTAGTATGCTCCCAGTTTCTTATAACTTCGTTAATTGCCGATTTGGAGGTGGGGCAGAAAGGTTCAGGTCCCATATAGGGGGTTTCCGAGCCTTTTCTGGCTAATTCGTCGGCTTTTTCGCTTCCATCAATACCTTCGTGACCAGGAACCCACCACAGTTTGGTTTTGTTTCTTGAACTAAGTTTCTGTAGGGTATTGAAGCAGTGCACGACTGATTTGGAGTCAGTGATGTGCGAGCTAAGGGCTTTTATAGCTGCTTGACTGTCCGTGTATATGTGAATGTTTGCACCTATGATACCAGAGATGTATACGTGGATGGTGAATTCTTGAATGGCGTGGAGTTCAGCGTGGAATACACTGGGAAATTTTCCCATCGCAATAGTGTATTTCAAGTTCGACCCGTAAGCACCGGCTCCCACTCCCGACCACATTTTAGAACCATCCGTATACCACTTAAGGCCGTTTTGGCTATTTGGTGAGTTATTGCTAACCCATACTTCTCTAGTAGGGATCTCCGTGGAGAACCTTCTGTTAAGGCATTAAGTTTTTTTTAATGCGGTCTGTAACCGTGCAGTGCATTTCAAGTTCCGGGAGTTCAGAGAAAAGTGAAAGCAGGTCCGAATGGTCGCTAAGACTTAACTCATTAACTTGTAGTTGACTTGCCATGCTGCGTATTGCCATTTTTTGTACAAAAATGTGCAGGGGTGTAAGCCCTATTATAACTTCTATAGCAGCTGTGGGGCACGTCCGCATAGCTCCTGATATACCCAGGCACGCAAGACGCTGTACCTTTTTGAGTTTTAGGATGGCGGTCTGCTGGGTGGTCTTAGTCCACCATACTATGGAAGCATAAGTTATGATGGGCCTGACCATCATAGTGTAGATCCAATGAGCAATCTTTGGAGAGATTCCCTATGTGGTGCTATACATACGTCGACAAGCCCATAAAGCGTTTGAAGCTTTAGTGATTTTGCTGTTTAGATGTGAGTTCCAGGTGAGTCCCTTGTCTAGAATAATTCCCAGATACTTGACTTCATTTACGTACTTAACGGGTTTGTCGTTAATTGAAATTGAACCTAAGTTGATATTTCTTCTTTTTGTGAAAGGAACTATGACAGCCTTACTAGGGTTTATTGAAAGGTTTTCTCTAGAGCACCAGTCAAGGACTGTCTTAAGGGCGTTTCGCATACGCGATGTTACTTCGTTTGCTTCTTCACCCCTAATGATGATGACTAGGTCATCGGCGTAACCAATTATGTTTAAGCCTAAGTTACTTAATTTGTGGTGAGGTACTGTCCCACCCCTCTCTGTGGTCACCCACAGGAGGGGTGACAGTACGCCACCCTGTGGGCAGCCTCTTGCGGCTAAAACTGATGCCGATGTCAGTCCCGATGTAGAAGTCATCGGCCGACTTTCGAGCATCGCTTTGATCCAGTTAATTGTAGCTTGGTCAATGTTCCTGTGGATCAAGGCATTTGATACCGGATTATATTCAGTGTTGTCAAAAGCACCCTCTATGTCCAGAAATGCGCACGGACTTAGAACTTAATTTATTTACGTTTCATTGTGCTGTCCCATACACGTTTTTGTTGTTGCATTTATTAATGATGTTTCTATTTTCATGTGATACATACTGAGAAGAAAAATACGAAGCATCTATGGGCCAGGAAAGCCAAACACACAACACAATAATGTTGTCAAACGACAGTGGCGTGGCGTCGCAACAACGTAAAAGGCAACACACCACTTTGAAGAACTGCGTTCTTGGGGCCGGAGAATGTTGGCGATTCAATATTATTGTTATTTAAAGCAATAATTTTTATACTAAAATGTAAAAAATTAATTGTACTTAACTTTTGTGAACTAGCTAAAACCAAGTTTAACGAAAATTTATAGAATGTCAAATTCGACCTTAAATAATTGTTAAGGTTAAAACCAACATTGTAATTGTAGAACGAGCTTTTTCTTTGTCACGTATATATAACCGTCGCATATAAATCGCTTATATAACTCGCAAATAAATCGTTTAATTGTAACGTTGTTAACGAAACTCTTTTTATTTTCTACACGCAACATTTTTGGACACAAACACAGTGATTCAACATTTGGTCCTTCGAGCCGGATTAGTAAAATAAAGCGTGTGCAGTGCAGTGCTAGCAATATTTATTTTGAGTGATCATTACCTCTTAAACACTAAAATACAGTCCACTTAAACTAAAGACACTTAAGCTAAAAACATTAAGCAGTAAAACATTCAATGAAATATTTTTTGTGCAAAATAATTATTGTGCTAAACGCGAAATCACGCGAAGTGCAAAATAATTATTTTATTTACTCTTAAACACTAAAATACAGTCCACTTAAACTAAAGACATTTAAGCTAAAAACATTAAGCAGTAAAACATCCAAAGAACTATTTTTTGTGCAAAATAATAATTGTGCTAAACGCGAAATCACGCAGGGTGCAAAATAAAAAAAAATCACTTTACACAAAGGGACAAAGACGAAGGTCATAGCCGACGGCAGCAAGGAAGTATATATTGACAAACAAAGAAGACGACACCATTGCAGCAAACTAACAAAAAACTACGTGTGAGTCATGGACTTAAGTTTAATTACAATATATCTACATTTAACCAATATAATCAATTAAATACAAACATAAAAAGGATTAAGGCTTAATTTAAAGATAATTAAACGTCATTAAAACCCAATCAAAAGCAAATTAAAATCAAACTTAAACTTAATTAAGAACTTAATTTAAACTTAATTTACTATGGCTACATATGGAGAACTGCAGATAGGGCTTCTTACGAAGATTTTGCGTGACGCTGAGGCATTTAGGGTTTCAGATATTTCCAAGCGGACGGTGTCATATGCCAAAAGCCGATCGTCGGTTCTGGAGACGGATACGTCGCTGGCAAGAGGATACCACGAGGAGATTTTCAGCAAGAATAAACTGGAAAAGACGATGTCAAAGGATGAAATAATGACGATGAAATCAATGACGCTTGCCTGGACTACAACGCAGATTTGCTGAGTATTCTGGGGCAGCTGAAGACTCCAAGAAGTTAGATAGGCGTTCCCTTGGCGATGTGTCTACTCCAGCAGTAGGATCCAAGCGAAATCTTCCCCTGCCAGTGATATCTGTCAGTGATATCTGAGTTGCTTATGTTTTGGTTTAAGGTTTTGCCGAGTGCTTGGACAACTTCGATTAGATTTTCATTCTGTGTTGCCGAAACATTTCTAATTTCGATGTTGTTTTTTAATAATTGTTGCTCGAGGCTGTTAATTTTCGTTTCCATTAAATAGATTTGTTGGTCCTTTTTCTGATTGCTTTCCTTTAGCTCTTTTATTTCGTTGGAAAGTTTTTTCAGTGCTTCGTTGTTAGTTGTCATATGCTGCTTTATTTCTTCATATTTGTTCGCCATAAATTCACAACTTGTGTTGATGTCAGACATTTCTTAACGCATTTTTCGCATTTCATAAAGAAGTGTGTCATTGTTAATGGCTTTTGTTGGTCCTATAGTGCTTGTTGCTGGATTTTCGGTTAGCTGTATAACTTCAGGAGAACTTACGCTTCGCATTCTTTTTGACTGGGATTGGATCGGAGTGATTTCAGCTGGTGTTTTGGGTGCAGAAAGGTCTGCAAGTTCCTTTCTGCAGGTTGAACATCTCCATTCCTCCTTCCTAGCAATGCTCATTTTTCTGTAAGACTTTTCAGAAATGGAGGTACATCCATAGTGCATTTTTCGGTCACATCTGTGACATGTTACGAAATCTTCATCGGCGGGGAGGTCGGAGAGGCATTCGTTGCATGGATCCATATTGTACATGGGTAGGTAGGCACTGTAGTGTGGGTGTTTGCGGGAGATTAAATAAGCAAATGGGAGAGAAATTGCTGTTTAAATGATTTTGAGGGGGAAAAGAAATTATTTTTCACTTCCTTTACAAGGGCTTTTGGATTTTTTTTTAGATTAAAGGTATAAAAAGTCACTGTCTTTGGCACACTTTGGTTTATTCTGAGTTTTAAAATAAATTAATACGTTTTCCACCAAAATGGGATCACAACTCAAGAGAGGAAATAAAATACAACCGGTCACTTCAAAAGCTGTCAGAAATATTGCTGGGCTTCTTCCGGCCCAACGGACGACACTCGATTATATGCGTCAGATAAAAGCTTTGCAACTTGCGGATCCTCGATTTTTTGTTCCAGCGTCGATAGATCTGCTGCTGGGAAGCGATATCTATGCCTAAATCGTTCTTCCGGACATCGTGAGGGATCTGAGCTCAAGCTTCTTGTTTGCTCAGAGAACTGAGCTAGGATGGATCGTTTGAGGCAAAATTCCGGAGGAGACAATGGAGCCTCGCCGACTCAGAGCATTCACCCAAACGATAGATCTTGATACTGAGATGAGGATATTCTGGGAGATTAAGGAAATCCATTTCAAAATCAAGTAATCTGAAGAAGATGCGGCGTGTGAGAAGCAGTTCCAAGCAACTACACGAAGACTGTCGGACGGACGGTAGGAGGTTACACTCCCGTTTAAGGAAGGAAGACATCCCGAGCTAGGAGCTAGTATGGGTATTGCTCTAAAGAGATTCGCCCAACTCGAACAACGTTTCTAGAGAGACCCGGTGCTGCATTCCAGATACAGAACTCTACAACATATGGAAGAAGTAGACTAGTCCAACGACTTGACAATCACTTCTCCATATCATTTTTTCTTACACCACCATGCGGTTTTCAAGGAAGCTAGCTCCACGACCAAGCTCAGGGTTGTGTTTGACGCAGCAGCCAAACCGGAGATGGGACTTCGCTCAACGATCACCTGATGATCGGTCCCAAGTTGCAAAAGGACATTGTTGAGCTCATTCTCCGATTGTGGCGTCATCGTTTCACCTTCACCGGGGACATTGAGAAGATGTACTGCCAGATTTCGATAAGGCCGGAGGACAGGTATTACCAGATAATTCTTTGGAGGAACGATGCGACTCAACCAGTTAAGGCGTACAAGCTGAGCACAGTGACCTTCGGAACTGCTCCTGCCCCCTACTTGGCGATTCGAGTTCTCAACAGAGCTGCCGACGACGGAGCTCTAGAATATCCCATAGGAGCAAAGGTGGTTCAAGAGGATATGTACGTTGATGACTTAATCAGCGGAGCCGACACTGTAGATGAAGCACTTCAAAAAGCCAGTGATTCGTCATTTTCTGGATCATATTGCAAATGCCGGTCATTTCATGACTTCTTTGTAACAGCCATCCATTCTGATGATGAATTTAGTGATTTGCATAAACTTCATCACTTAAAGTCGTGTTTGTCCGGTGAAGCAGAACGCCTTTTGCAACACCTGCCACTTGAGGCAGGTAATTACACGAAAGCGTGGGAGTTGCTGAAGGGTAGATACGACAACAAGCGTGTCTTAATTGATTACGAATTTAAACTTTTTTTCAACCAAAGCGCAATTTTTGATTTATGTCCTTTTCCAGAAATTGCCGACTATGACTCAACAAATTTGGGAGGAAGAGCTGAGCAGCAGCAAAGATCTGCCAACCTTCCAACAGTTTTTGGATTTTTTAGAAGCCCGTCTTAGGACATTAGAAGCAGTTACTATTACATATAACCAAAGTAGTACGCGTCCATCTGTCAAAGCTGATCAACTAAAGGTTTTTCATGTCAAGGCAAACCAAAAAGCGCAGTTTCAATGCATGGTATGTAGTCAGGGTCAACATTCGTTGCGGAAATGTAGGCAGTCCCTGGCCATGGAGGCAGCACAACGGCAGCAAGCTGCACGTATGGCTAAGGTGTGTGAGAACTGCCTAGCCTATAGCCATGCTTCGAGGGACTGTTTGAGCATGAAGGCATGCTACTTTTGTCAGCAACGACATCATACTTTGTTGCATATTGTTGCAAACAACACATACACATACACATGCACAATCACACACACACACAACTCCAACACAGAAAGGCCACACTTAAGTGGACACACCAACACAAATCAACTGCCGGTCAGCCCAGAGGTTGATATTTTTGCCCCAAGGTCTGAGGAATCAGGCAACGAAGAACGTCGTACTTTTTTCGCGTCGAAGCACCGAGCTCAGCAAGTACTTCTAGCTACAGCTGTGGTTAAGGCGTCGTCGGCTGATGGAAGCGTTATTGACCTGAGAGCTCTGATCGATCCGGGGTCAGAAGCGAGTCTTATCACGGAGTCAGCAGTTCAACGACTCCGATTACCAAAACATCGCACATCTATCGAAGTGTCTGGGTTGGGGAAGGTCAGCAGCGGCGCTGCAAGCATTTCGTTGATTTAGCGTTTACGTCTTGCCATTCGACGTTTGGAAGCGCCGTCAAAGCCTTCATTTTTAAGTCGCTGACTGGGCTTCTTCAGGCCCAACGGACGACACTCGATAACCTGACGCATATAAAAGCTTTGCAACTTGCGGATCCTCGATTTTTTGTTCCTGCGTCGATAGATCTGCTGCTGGGAAGCGATGTCTATGCCAAAATCGTTATTCTGGACATCGTGAGGGATCCGAGCTCAAGCTCCTTGTTTGCTCAGAGAACTGAGCTAGGATGGATCGTTTTAGGCAAAATTCCGGATAAGACTGTGGAGCCTCGCGGACTCAGAGCATTCACCCAAACGATAGATCTTGATACTGAGATGAGGAAATTCTGGGAGATTAAGGAAATCCATTTCAAAATCAAGGAATCTGAAGAAGATGCGGCGTGTGAGAAGCAGTTCCAAGCAACTACACGAGTACTGTTGGACGGACGGTATGAGGTTACACTCCCGTTTAAGGAAGAGAGACATCCCGAGCTAGGAGCTAGTATGGATATTGCGCTAAAGAGATTCGCCCAACTCGAACAACGTTTCCAGAGAGACCCGGTGCTGCATTCCAGATACAGAGCTCTTCAACATATGGAAGATGTAGACTTGTCCAACGACTTGACAATCACTTCTCCATATCATTTTTTCTTACACCACCATGCGGTTTTCAAGGAAGCTAGCTCCACGACCAAGCTCAGGGTTGTGTTTGACGCAGCAGCCAAAACCGCAGATGGGATTTCGCTCAACGATCACCTGATGATCGGTCCCAAGTTGCAAAAGGACATTGTTGAGCTCATTCTCCGATGGTGGCGTCATCGTTTCACCTTCACCGGGGACATTGAGAAGATGTACCGCACGATTTCGGTAAGGCCGGAGGACAGGTATTACCAGATAAGCACTTAAAAAACGAGATGAGGCCCGCCAGCTGTTAGCATCTGCAGGGTTTAATCTCCGGAAGTGGACCTGCAATGACAAAGAGCTGTTTAAAGATATTCCTGAAGAGGATTGTAAGCTCAATTTCGCACTTCCCTTAAGAGCCTCTGACAGCGTCAAGACTTTAGGAGTTGGGTGGTTTCCCAAATCTGATTCTTTCTCTTTTCAGAATTTTCAATCAAACAGTGAAGAGGTTACAAAAAGGACTATGCTCTCAGCGATCGCTAAACTGTTCGACCCACTAGGCTGGATATCCCTGTGTGTGATCAGAGCAAAGATCATGATGCAGCAACTCTGGTTGAAAGGATCAGATTGGGATCAGCCGATTCTCCAAACCAGAACTCCAAAAAAAGTGGGATATTTTCAGTCGTGAGCTCCCACAAATTGAGCGGATCAAAATTCCGAGGTGGGTTAATACCCATAAGGCCTGCCAGGCGATCGAACTCCACGAGTTTAGTGATGTCTCAACTAAAGCTTCAACTGTGTGGCGCTGTCATTTTGGCAAAATTGCTGACATATTGTGCTGAAGCTCTAGAATTGCCTGACGACCAGATTTATGCGTGGTCGGATTCAGCCATTACGCTAGCTCGGATCCAAGCATCTCTTTCGCGCTGGTCAACATTTGTGAGAAACCGAGTCTCTGAAGTACAGCAGTTCAAACGCATCACAACCCAGCGGATTTGGAATCTCACCATCTACTTTGGCAGATCAAGACATGTGGTGGAAAGGACCTTCATTTCTCAACGCCCAGTGGAATTTCACAGTGCCAGACCAGACAACGCCTGTCACCACTGAGGAAGAGAAGCGGTCACTCAAATCTCATTGTGCAACTACCAAACCAGTAAGAGATGCTGTGGTAAATCGCTTGCTTAACAAATCTGATACCCTTATCAAACTTTTAAGAATTCTAGCATTGTGTAAACGATTTAGTCCTAACTTTGGAGCTAAGTCAGATTTTCGGACGGTTGGTGCTCTGGATCCTTGTGAGATAAGATCAGCTCTGCTGCGTGTTGTCATGTTAGCTCAGCGAGATATGTTTCCAACGGAGCTGGAAGAATCCGGAAAATGCTCTACGACTCCAAAAACCCTTCGCCAACTTAACGCCTTCATCGATGGAAACGGCATCATTCGAGTGGGAGGTCGATTGCAGAATGCGAACATTACGCACAACCAAAGGCATCCAATTATTTTGAAGCCCGATCACCATTTAACGGATCTCGTAGTTCGAAAAGCTCACGAGCAAACCCATCATGCTGGAACCCAGCAAACAAGCGCATACGTAGGAAACACCTATTGGGTCTTACAGCAGAAGCGATGTGTACAAAAGCATATATATCGTTGCATGGCATGCTTTCGTCATAAAGCAGAGGTCAAGGAACAACTACTGGGAACGTTACCAAAAGGACGCGTGACAATTGTTAGACCATTCAGCAACAATAATGTGGATTACGCAGGGCCCATAGACATCAAAGCATGGAAAGGACGTGGCGCAAAGATGTTCAAAGGGTACCTTGCGATTTTTATCTGTTTGGCAACAAAAGCTGTTCACTTGGAAGCGGTCACGGATCTCACAACACAGGCATTTCCGGCGATTCACTTCCAGGCGAAGATTATGCTCCGAAATCTTCGTTGGAGCAGTCGTGAACTTAGACGCTTGATGAAGGAGGCCAAACATGATTGGATCGAGGTAGCAAATTCACTCGCGAATCAAGGGACAAAATGGAACTTCATCCCACCAGCACCTCCTCACTTCGGCGGTCTGTGGGAGGCTGGAGTAAAATCTGTCAAGCATCACCTGAAACGCGTAATTCGCGACGAAAAACTGACAATTAAAGAACTTAGCACGCTTTTCACTCAAATTGAGGCTTGCTTAAACTCTAGGCCACTCTGTCCATTCACCAACAATCCCGATGATCTAGACATCCTAACACCAGGGCATTTCCTGATAGGCGAGACACTTCTGGCGGTACCACAAGGTGAAATTTTAACTGAAAGGGTGAGCTACCTTGATCGCTGGAAGAGGGTGTAAGGATTTGTCAAAGTCTTTTGGCAAAAATGGAGTGGCGAATATCTTGCACGCTTGCAACAACGACCAAAGTGGAACCGAAGGGAAAGTGCACCAAAGGTGGGAGATTTAGTTCTCATCAAGGACGAACGTTTGCCACCATCACAATGGCTTCTCGCGAGAATTACAGATACTCATCCCAGAGTCGACAAACTTAAGAGTAACACTTAAAACAAAAAAGGGATTTCTATAACGCCCGATTACAAAAATATGCTACTTGGCAATGAACAAAACTTACGAAGATAGCACAATCATCTTATATATAGCAAAATCATTCAAGTCACTTAATAGTATTAACGCATATTTATCAATTTTACATTCAGGTATCTACCTATGTACGAAAAACACTCATTGAATGGGTCACACAAAAACAAAAACAGCACATAAAAACCTATAAATAAATGGATTTAAATTAAAAAATCAATTGCTCATTTAAATGAATTTATTTATATAATTGAAATTACATATTCTCAAATAACAGAATAATATTAATAAAAACCAAAAAAACACTAAAAAATGAAAGGCTCATACAGAAACAATGAATTATAACCGCAGCTGTTCGTTTCAATAAATTTATTACATATTATAAATTATATTAATTTAATTCACAACAGAAGAATTATATTCTTAACTCTACACTGAAATCAAATTTTCATAATTAGTCCGCCCATGCGAAAACCGAAATTTATAATTTTTAGACACAACACTACTCATGAACTTTACGCACTTCAACACGATCGCGAACACTCGTTAAACGCCTTAATTCATAAATAATAAATAAATTTTAAATTATAATTCAAAAGAATAATTAAATAAATAAAACTCATCTGAAGTCACAAGGAATGTATATACCTACATACATATGAAAATGCCTATCCACACGGCATTGGAGTATACCTGCAAAAGACACCACACTGTGTTATGCCATTGTTACTTTATATTTATTTTTTTCACTTGGCATAACAACTCACTTTACCATCACAATCGCGTATAAAATTAAAGAAATATAAACTTAAAACATTAAATATTTTAAAAAAAAAGACAAGATTTAAACACACACAACAAATAAAAAAAATAAAAACACCGAGCGGCCGACAAACTCACGCAACAACTGTTCCAGTTTCCAACCATTCCAATAAGCTATCAATGAAAACTTAACACACGATGCTAGACACCTTGCCGTTTATATGCTGCAGTGGGTGGCTGGCAAAAAAGAGGAACAAGATCAGCATTATCGTCACATCGGTAAACTATATTGTTTACATTTCGCTGCTCCGCTAGCTTGTGCAAATGCTGCCACAAAGATAAAGAGTGCAGTCATATTGCACTACATTATTGCGCGCTCTTTTTCTCCTACGGACTTTTTTTTTTTTTTTTAAATTCCTGACTCGCCTATTGCGAACTAAGGCACCTCGACCTGAATAGATCTTTTGTGCCGTGAAACATCGGGATAGTTAGGCTAGTAGGTCATTTACCTTCCGTGCGAAATGGATAACACTACTAGCAGAGGATGTCTTTATGTCTTCCGAACTCAGTTGTTCTCTGAAGAAAAAGGTCCGTCTAATACCATTTAGGGCTGGACATTCACATAGGATGTGTTCAGCGCTTTCGTCTATCTCAAGACAAAGTCGGCATTCAGAGAAGTCAACCATTTTGATTTTAAAGAGGTGATACCTAAACCTGTGGTGCCCAGTTAGGTAACCTACAAGGTTTTTAAAATCATGCCTGTTTAGATTGAGGCAACTCTTGGCATTGTTTGTGAAGTGCTGAATGGCCCGTTTGGCCTGTCTTAGGTCTGGGGTGTCCACCCAATATGAGATACATCTAGTAAGCTCCCAGTTTTTTATAACTTCGTTAATTGCCGATTTGGAGGTGGGGCAGAAAGGTTCAGGTCCCATAAAGGGGGTTTCCCATCGCAATAGTGTATTTCAGGTTCGGCCCGTAAACGCCGGCTCCCACTCCCGACCCCATTTTAGAACCATCCGTATACCACTTAAGGCCGTTTTGGCTATTTGGTGAGTTATTGCTAACCCATACTTCTCTCGTAGGGATCTCCGTGGAGAACCTTCTGTTGAAGCATTAAGTTTTTTGTATGCGGTCTGTAACCGTTCAGTGCATTTCAAGTTCCGGGAGTTCAGAGAAAAGTGAAAGCAGGTGCGGATGGTCGCTAAGACTTAACTCATTAACTTATAGTTGACTTGCCATGCTGCGTATTGCCATTTTTTGTACAAAAATGTGCAGGGGTGTAAGCCCAATTATAGCTTCTATAGCAGCTGTGGGGCACGTCCGCATAGCTCCTGATATACCCAGGCACGCAAGACGCTGTACCTTTTTGAGTTTTAGGATGGCGGTCTGCTGGGTGGTCTAAGTCCACCATACTATGGAAGCATAAGTTATGATGGGCCTGACCATCATAGTGTAGATCCAATGAGCCATCTTTGGAGAGATTCCCCATGTGGTGCCATACATACGCCGACAAGCCCATAAAGCGTTGGAAGCTTAAGTGATTTTGCTGTTTAGATATGAGTTCCAGGTGAGTCCCTTGTCTAGAATAATTTTTTGTGAAAGGAACTATGACAGCCTTACTAGGGTTTATTGAAAGGTTTTCTCTAGAGCACCAGTCAAGGACTGTCTTAAGGGCGTTTCGCATACGCGATGTTACTTCGTTTGCTTCTTCACATCTAATGATGATGACTAGGTCATCGGCGTAACCAATTATGTTTAAGCCTAAATTACTTAATTTGTAAAGTAGGTCGTCGATGACCAGAGACCACAGGAGGGGTGACAGTACGCCCCCCTGTGGGCAGCCTCTTGCGGCTAAAACTGATACCGACGTCAGTCCTGATGTAGAAGTGATCAGCCGACTTTCGAGCATCGCTTTGATCCAGTTAATTGTAGCTTGGTCAATGTTCCTGTGGATCAAGGCATTTGATATCGGATTATATCCAGTGTTGTCAAAAGCACCCTCTATGTCCAGAAATGCGCACGGACTTAGAACTTAATTTATTTACGTTTCATTGTGCTGTCCCATACACGTTTTTGTTGTTGCATTTATTAATGATGTTTTTATTTTCATGTGATACATACTGAGAAGAAAAATACGAAGCATCTATGGGCCAGGAAAGCCAAACACACAACACAATAATGTTGTCAAACGACAGTGGCGTGGCGTCGCAACAACGTAAAAGGCAACACACCACTTTGAAGAACTGTGTTCTTGGGGCCGGAGAATGTTGGTGATTCAATATTGTTGTTATTTAAAGAAATAATTTTTATACTAAAATGTAAAAAATTAATTGTACTTAACTTTTGTGAACTAGCTAAAACCAAGTTTAACGAAAATTTATAGAATGTCAAATTCGACCTTAAATAATTGTTAAGGTTAAAACCAACATTGTAATTGTAAAACGAGCTTTTTCTTTGTCACGTATATATAACCGTCGCATATAAATCGCTTTTATGACTCGCAAATAAATCGTTTAATTGTAACGTTGTAAACGAAACTCTTTTCATTTTCTACACGCAACATTTTTGGACACAAACACAGGGATTCAACAACACCAGTTAGCTTATGAAAATCTTCGCCAAGCTAAGGCTAGAGCGAAAGCTGACTATGAAAAGAGCACTAAAAGTGTTTCGTTTAAGGTCGGTCAGAATGTGCTGCTCAAAAATCCGGCAAGGAAGAACAAACTTTTACCAATTTGGACCGGCCCTTTTGAAGTCGTAGCCACGAGCGGACCTGTCAATACGTCCATTAAGATAGGCAGGGCAGTGAAAAAGGTGTATAACAACCGACTAAAGATCTTTTATTAGATTTATAGAAAATATTTTTGAATAAAAAGTAAAAACTCTTAAGTCTAATCTTTAGACATTCGTCTACGTCTTCCAAACAATTTTAAAAGAGCAAGTTTACTATTTTATTTTTACTTACAGATCAAGCCAAACTTACATTATTCAATAATTTTACATTATTCAATAAATTTATTGTATTATTAAAACCTTAATTTTACTAAACTAGCGTTATAATAGGAATCAGATAATAAGAAGAATAATAACAAGAAGAATAATAAGAATAAAGAAAAAACTCAAAATAATTTAAGTAAATCGAATCACTTAAATTAATAAATCAAAAAAAAACTTAAAATGTATTTTAAGCTCTTCATTTTTATGACTTTCCTAAAAAATTAACAATTATTATTAAGCTCATAATTTTATTGTTTTCTCTAAATAATTAGGTTAAGATAACAAAATTCAAAAATTTCAAAAAAATATTTTGTTAAAAAATAGATCAATAATACCCGATTAAGCAAAAAAAATAATATAAAATATAGTTTCAGCAGTAAACAATTCGTTCAAATTGTAGAAAACAAGATATATTTATAGTTATTTTTTTTTTAAGTAAGCCAAATAAGAAAACAGGAGATGTATTAAAATCTCAATAGTACGCAGAAATAATATTTTTTAGATGTAAATTTAAAAATATCAATTTATAACCTGCTAAGTATTTTATTTATTTATTACAAAAAGTAAGTGTTAAGTTAATTGGCTGAAACTATTTGATTTATAAAAAGAAAGGAAATTGTGTAGTAACTTTTAGATTAATTAGAATGTCAGAAAAAATTTACCAAAAATTAATACCATTTTTCCCAACCATACACCCAAAGATTATCTTAGTTTTAATGTTTGCGCTACTACGCAAGGGACAAGCCGATGAACCGTATGAAATCGAGGAGCTCCAGGAAACTTCTCCAGTGTTGTTCGAAAGCATAGGACCAGCAGTCTTCTTCAGTGATACTGACCAAATTTACGCCAACAAACTACTCCACGATTCTTCGATTTGGGGAAACTTGCGAGAGGAACCTAAAACACGCTTGCCAGACGATTCAATCCGACGATTTTCGGCGGTATTGTGCACTAGTGGCTCAGGAGACAGCAGCTGAAATAGACAAATTGCGACGTGATGCCATTCGTCTAAGAAATATTTTCCATAGTCGCCACAGACGAGCCTTGGTTTTCATCGGACATTTCTCGAAATGGGTATTTGGCACAATGGACAGCAATGATGTCAACAAAATTTACAATCAATTAGAAATACTCGGCACCAAAGAAGAATCATCCTTCCAATAGATGCGGCGACAGGTCTCGGTGATGAGCTCAAATTACGCCAAACTGAGTAAACCAATTGGTCATTTAGCAGAAGTGGATAACATAACCTCTGGAGTCGAGCAGCTGAATGATGTCATGCTTAGCTTGGCCAACACAACTAGCGAAGAAATTGCAACGCTCCAGCTGAAGTCAGAAATTACTGCGCTGATTGCGCTTATAACATCCAAGGTATCCGAACTGTTCCACAGACAGTCAACGGAACTATCGATCATGGATGACCTCTATGAGAACATGTTGCATCCATTCATCTTGAATGAAAGCAGCATAAGCGTGGCTATCAAGACGTCAGCGTACAGTGGCAAAACAATTTTCGAAGACCTAGGCATTCTACACCAGGCCGCAAAAACATCTGCCTTTTCCAACGGAGGCACCATATTCGTAAAAACGGTTGTCCCGATGAAGGTCCCGTTCTGACATCTGGCTCAACCCAGTGTTTGGTGGAGCTTCTCCAACATGCTTCCACATCGATGAAGACCTGCAGATACACCGCAGTACCAGCAAACGAAGGCATTCTCATCAAAATGATGACTGCTAAGAATAAACCGCTAAGAATAAACCGCTGGAATCAATGTTGCACCTCACATCGGCACGAGTTTAGTTTGGATAACACTAAGCCATCTGCCCCTACGCATGCCCAAGCAATTCCATCCTACGGTGTCTCTGCAAGTTCCTGCGGCTCCGTCGTCATCATCGCATCGTATGCTCCAGTCAGTTTATTTTTATGTTAGTTATATTAGCTAAGCTAGTTTTAGTCTTATGGTTAAATGTTATTTTTAAATAAATAGATCCAGCCCGTCGGTTCTGGAAATTTAGTTGAAACTTTCCCACGAGGGGGAGGAATGTTGTGCAACGGTTAATGCCCTGACCCATATTTACCAAAAGGTGGTCAGAGGCATTGGCCGTAGTCTTTCACAACAGCGAACTCATCGTTGTCAGCGTAATACTCGCGGAAGTGCAATACGCAATGTTGCCAATGACTACATTGTTTGATTGCACTTTCGCAGTAACAATAAGGTCAAGCAACAATGACCGAATTGCTGACCTCCGCCGAAGGTTCCAACTGGAATGCGAACCGACGAGTCTGAGTTAAGCTACAGCACTAGTCGGGTGTTTTTATTTACGTCTTGGAACACATATTGTATATTATAACTTAATATAACATCTATTAACTTCAAGTGTATTTAGAATTTCACAGTTAAAGAATCTGCTCCCTTAAAAAGTGGCGTGGCATCCACCCCTTTTCAATTACATCTTTTTATACCCCATCCCATTGGATAGGAGGTGTATTAAGTTTGATTCATAGTTTGTAACATAGAGAAATAATCACCCCCCAAGATATTAAGGGCATATGATCGAGACCGAATTGTAAGTCGAATGAGCCATTTCCAGCCGTCCGTCCGTCCATCCGTCCATCCGTCCGTCTGTCGGTAGCTTTTTGGCCTTAAATTTTGAGCTAGGAACTTGAAGCTTAATATCTGTTCTTTCTAAGTCCCGAAGCAGTACAAGTGTAAAAATTTTCAAAATCCGCCCACTGACACGCCCACTTTACTTATTAGCATGAAAGTTCAAAGTAATCGTGGGAAGCTGAAATTTGGTACGCGGAACGGGTATGACTGGCATTGGAACGACTGGCTTCTGGACAACTCACACCTTCACAGTTCGCCACAATGACAACCCGCCATAGGACAAATGAACACGGGACAACGCGCCATAGGGACATCTCGCCTTCGACTCAAGTCGCCTTGACGCATATAATCTCCCTCAAATTTGCCCCAAATTGTATGGGAGTGGGAGCTAGTCCTGCAGCCAATCATAACGTGCCAAAATATGTCATTGGATAGATATTGTGTCAACAATAAATTGAAAATGCGGCTTGACCGAAATCACTTTGTAAAAAAAGTTATTCAGTTAGAATATTATTCGGGTTAGAATAAAAATGCGGGGGTGGGCGGAGTGTTGTGCCGTGGCGTAGTGGTTAGTGTGTGTGCTTACTACGCCGGAGGTCTGGGTTCGAATACTGCCATCGTCATCTGAATAAAAAAGACTTGTTCTTTTTCACGGCCCCCACCTCCGCGAGGGCCTGACAAGCCCTCCGAGAGTATCATTTGTCTTAAAAAACTTCTCAAAGTGCCGTTCGGATTCGGCAAAAAATTGTAGGTCGCCTTGTATGTAAGGAAATTAGCACACCAGCATACATTCTTGAGAAGTTGGCTCTGGTTCACCTCGAGCTGTTGCGCCACTCTATTTATTTAGAAAAAAAATGCTGTGTAGATTTTTTTTAAGAAAATGGCCTATATTACTTAGGTTTAATATTATAGGTAATAGTTAAAAAAGATCTTCGGTAAAATCGTACCTACTTGGCTTCATAGGGCTATGATTTGGCATAAAAATGAAGCTTTAAAAATTTCCCACAAAATGTAGATAGGTAGGTTAGTGCCTTGCCTATATTTCTGTATAAAAAAATGTTTGTTTGTTGCAAGGTTGTGACGCGGATTGAAAAGCTTTTCTGAAAAAATTCAGCAACATTTTCTCCAATGTTTCCAAGCAAGACTTTTAAGACGTGTGTGATTTATTGCAGACACGTAATCTTAACATTTTTTTGTAGAAAAATTGATAAGAGTAGCTTTAAAGTAGGTAAATATCTTATCAGATACCTACAATGAGGCTTGCTAGGAAATTTTTAACTGCGGCCTGAGGATTGAGGAGGAATGATATCTCCTTTTTAAAATCGGCCACAAATTGAATATAATCTTAAAGACAAAGTAATCGCAATACGTTTGATGTTATAATGTTGAGAGAGATTACAAAAGCTTTCGTGCCTTTTAATAAACCCTACAAAGGCGTTCACTTTTCATGCGTTCTGGTGCGTATTCTTGTAGGTACTGCGCCGTTTTGAAAAGTCTTTTCTGACTTTGAATATACCTACTTTCTAAAGAAAGTGGTTATTTCGCTTATTACATACCCTAAGCCAATTGCGAGAGTCATAGGTTTAAGCGTATCTAATCATATTTGATGCTTCATCATAACATTGGCCAACACACTTTATACCTTTGCAGAACTGGCCAAATATATAGATGTTCGAATTTTTTTCTTTTAATTTTTTTTTTTTTGTTTTTACACACACTTTTTGTATCTTACATTTATTTTATAAAAGTTTTGAATATTTAAGAGATATTAAAAATAATAATCTGTAGGTTTTTCGAATAATTAAAAAAAAAAACCCAACCAAAAGTTTTGGAGTGATGTATTCCGCTTGGCCAAAAAATAGGTGTGTTTCTAACTAATCATTAATTAAAGATTTTATTATTTTTTTTCTTAGTATTTTTTTTTAACATACCTACTCGGATAACCTGAATATACCTACTCCATAATTTTCCAAAACTTTTTGGATTCGACGTGGTATTGATCGAACCAATTTATTTTCTCGCACTTTTCATGAGGAATGGAATACCCTTCTTTTGCACACTGTTTCGCTCACAGGTGATTTCCATTTGTAACGAACTAACCTTAAATTTTCTTTTTAGTTCATTCCACAAGTTCTCAATGCTACCTATAAAGACCTGGAGATTGCCTTGGCTATGGAACAGCAGAGATGCTTTGATCTCGAAACCAATCTTTCATAAAACTCGGTCGTATGTTTTAAATCGTTGTGCTGTTGAAAATGCCATGGCATGACATTTTGTAAGATGTCCCTATGTCTATATTTTGTATTAGTGTTATTGACACAAAATATAGAACCGAGACGATATCAGGAAAAACAACCCGATACCATTCTCAATTTTCCTCCTCAATTTTCAACGGCCTCCAGTGCAAAGCGAGGATGGATTTTTTCCTTTACATTTAGGTAGGTACCTAGTGCCTTATCAAAAATGCCCATAGATATATCATATATGTATGTGTAGATATGTATTTTAATAATACCGAATTAATAATAATGCAGAAGGTTTAATTGGCCACAGGCGCGTGATAACTAAACACGTACTAAATATACGTAACCCCCTCCTAGGCCCGGCGAGAGAGGCAAACCCCGGGCCTGGGTTATACAAGGGGGCCCGTTAATGCAAAGAATCAAGCAAATTTGTTGCAGCGATGGATGGAACCGAAATTCGGGAGGTTGCATTAGATTGCGACAAAAAACACATTTGGATGAATCAGAAGATTTGGTGAATGAAATGGTTCACCTACAACACTTGTGCAAAGACAATTTCGAATGTGAGCTTTTGCCGTTTTCATAACTTAATGCAATTTTTGGCCAAAACTTAGAGGCGGGTTTTCCGAATACCTGCATATTTGCGTCTGCAGTGCTGAACTTTTCATTCAGTGTGCTTACCTACTCTATATGGTTTATACTAGGTGGTTGCATACATTTCGGCCTAAAACACCGCCTTTTTAACTCAAACAAGTGGAAAAGTGCAACAGTGGGTATGCAAAAGCTTCAATCCATCTACGACGGATTGCAAAATACCCGATCAAACCAAAAAGAAAACTGCCACGCCTCCGAAAAGTGGGCGGGATGTAAAAATATAACTGTTGAATGCTTCATACTAGGTGGTTGCATACATTTCGGCCTAAAACTCCGCCTTTTAGCTAAAAAAATCACTTTTTTTAACACCACGCTCACAAAAGTGAAGGCACATACAATATATACATAAAAGTTGGAAAATGCTAGTATCTACAGCTTTTGTCATAAAATTTTTTGTCAAATTTCATATATATTTATTGAAAAACAGTCATTTTAAGCTAAAATTCCTTAAAAAGTGGGCGTGGTCAATGAAAAAGCTAAAATTTTTTGGCTACCTTAAAGACAATTATAAGGCAATGTTACGTACCAAAAATGAATGCGCTAGCGCCATTGTACCATAGCTAAAATTTGCAAAATGTAATTTTTTAAATTAGTGATGGTCGCACATACAGGCCTGTAGTGGGCGTGTCTGTGGGCGGATTCAGCTTATTATCAAACCTAATCTGAAGGACTGGACTTCCAACCAACCCACGAAATTTCAGCTCTCTGCCTTAAAATTTAATGCCTAAAAGTTGTTTACATACGGACGGATGGACGGACGCACGGACGGACGGACATGGCTTAATCGATTCTCCTGTCGGTCCCATTCATATCTCTAAAAGGTCTAAGGGGTCTACGGTGATTATTTTACTGAATTACAAACTATACATCAAACTTAATATACCCTGGGTCGGGTATAAAAATCAAATGGACGTGTCTGTAAGCAGATTCAGCTAATTTTCAAACTTAATCTGAATGACTGAATTTCGTGCCAACCCACCAACTTTCAGCTCTCTAGCGTAACATTTAGGGCTAAAAGTTGTTTACATACAGACGGACGGACGGGCGGACGGACATGGCTTAATCGATTCCCCTGTCAGTCCCATTCAGATCTATAAAAGGTCTTATGGGTCTACGTTGATTATTTCCCTGCTTTTCTATACAACAAACTGAATATACCATGGGTAGTGTATAATCATCTATAATAAAAACTATTTAATGGTATAAACAAATTGTTGTGGTCACCAAATTTTTTTTTTTTTTTTTTTTTGTGGCAGGGCGAAGGGACCCGTCATCGCTCATCCCCCGGGCCCAGGTTTTCTCTTAATGGCCTTGTACCTCCCCATACAAGGTACATTTCCTTTTTCCTAACCTAAACCTAACCTGGAGTCCTTTCAACCCGCGAGGCGAGCCAATGTTGCGTGTTTTTCCAGAATTTAATTTTAAGAGAATAAGAATATGCAATAAAAATTTAAAATTATTCAATTATAGGTTTTTAACTTTCCCTTTCGCATCGTAGCCCCTCGCGCAACTTGTCGCTCCACTAAGCATAGGTGCTAGTTCCAGTGTTTTTCAACTATTTTTAGGGCCTATGCCCTGTAAACTAATCGAGTCAAAGAGAAGAAACACCTATACTTTGCAAAAAAATGAGACATCAGACCGACAATTTAAGAAGGTATTACTTGTTCAAAGTCAGGACACTGATAATATTAGCATTATATTAGCATAAAGAAATATGTAAGAAGAAATATTATACATGAATTCACCATTAAATTGTTTTACCTAAGGGGGTAAAAATGAGCGTTTATTCGCCAGAAAAATAGGTGGATTTTAGGGGAAAATTATGTAGTACACCCAACCTTATAGTCGAAGACAGCCTCGGGTTTACCGATGATGGCCAGTTAGGCCGAGGCCTAGTGCATCACATAACAGTGGCCACCACAAAAACTGCAAACATAATAAAACAACTAAATCAGCATTTAAAATAAAACCAGAGCTCAACCTTTCTTTTCAGTAATTTATTTTTCAATAATATAACTTTCAACGAGACAATACCGACATGCAGCTTTTATTGTTTATCTTGAAAAGGTATATGTTAAAGCCTGTGCCAAGCATTTGGTACCAAACCCATATTTTGCATAAAAATGGATGCGATTACAATTTTTATATATTTTTTTGATGAGATTAGATTTAATTTTACAACTTTTCTAAGAAAAACATATATTTCATAACAAAATCAATAAAGCTTGGCATTGCCGTCATGGAAATATTTTTTAAGTTTTCAAAGCGACTTGTCAAAAAAAATGGGATAAGTGCAAGGGTTCTGTAACGAAATTCTAAATACCCGACCATATACCACTTAACACCAGTTTTTTGGCCTTTATTCATATGATGTATGTATGTACCTATGTCAATTATTTGTCCCCCAAAATGGGTTTGGGCTTAAAATAAAAATCGGTTGATTCTAATCTCTTTAAAATCATGAGAGAATTATTGCTTAAGAAAAGCGAATATTGAAAAATTGAAATATTCCCAGTTATCGGAATGATAGCAAGTACTAGTTACAGTCTTTCGACTGAAAGTGGCTGGGATGACAACGTTGTTTCGAAGTCTGCCACAACTTCATCATCGTCCCCTTAGTGATTAGCTTTGAAATCAATTGTCATCTGTTAGCGAAGCGAATATTATTGTTTAAAATTACAGTTTTTTTTCCCTAAAAACGCCCCCTAAAATACTTTTATACTTACTTACTTACTTAAGGTGGCGCTACAGTCCGGGGTGGGCCTGGGTCTCAGCCAACAGGCTTCGCCAACCAGCACTGTCTCTAGCTAGCCGTCTCCAGTTTCGCACGCGAAGTTGGCTGAGGTCCCCTTCCACTTGCGTGCGCCACCTGAGTTTCGGTGCTCCTCTACCGCGCCGTCCCTGCGGTGTGTATTCGAAGATTTTCCGGGCCGGGGCGTTGGTGTCCATCCGCTCTAGATGACCCAGCCATCGTAGACGTTGTGTTTTGACTCTTTTGGCTAGATCGTATTGCTGTACCCTGTATAGCCCGTACAGTTCGATGTTATATCTCCTCCTCCACTCTCCGTCTATGCAGACGGGAGCGTTAATCGTCCGAAGAATTTTCCTCTCGAAGCAGCCTAAAGTGTTTTCATCCGCCTTTGACAGGGTCCATGCTTCTGCACCGTAAAGCAAGACTGGGATGATGAGGGTCTTATCTTAAATACTCTTATACGCGGAGTATAATAAATATACATAATAAATATGTATACCTAATAAATATATACGCGGAGCTCAATACTTTATATTTAACAAATTTAGCAATTGGTATCTTTAATATATGTCTTAGAATGTTTTTTCGATTTAGAGTGAATTTTCGGAGAAATGAGGTCTTTACATATCTTACTTCATAGATAGAGTTAAGGTCATTAATAAATAGCCTTCTGTGTAATAAATAGCTTAATAGAACCGGTTATGTGCAATTTTATATTATCAATACTAGAGAGCAAGACTGATTTAATGGAAATACTAAAAAGAATAAATTCCAAACGTGATATATTCGGTATTAATAACTCAATGGGGCTGACTAATAACCAAAGCATTAAGTTCTCTATTTCTAAGTGGGCAGCTTAAATTTAAATCTGGAGCTTAATCAAAATCGTACCAATAACCAATTTAATACTTTATGTAGTTAATGCAAAGTTTTTTCAAATCTAGTACGCTTTAAGTGTCAAAATCATTTTCAAAAGCAAACTTATTTCATCCATTTAGTTTTTTTCCCTTTCGCCCAGACTGCGGGATTGGTGGGCGCAGTTCCTGTGCTGGTGGTTTCCGTAGAAGATTTTGTTCGGTTAAATTTTGTAATTCGTGTCGTGGTGGTGAAGTTGGAAGTTGAAGTGGTCATGCTTTCAAAGGTGATGCAAAGAATTGGGTTTCAGTCATCACTTTGAGACGCATTGTTCGTGCGTGATTGCTAAATTCACAACAACCAACATTTTATGGAGGTTTTTGAATAAACATTTTTGAATTGATATTCGTACCAAAAACAAAGAAAAGGTTATCGTGTGTTTTAATTAGTATCCGTTGTTGCTGTACAAGTTCCCTTGTTCTTTTCCTGGCTCCTATTTTTTGTTAGAGTAAACTTCCTAATGAAGTGCTATCATTTAAGTTTTCGATTGCACTTTAAAAAAAAAATTAGATTAGTGCATTCTGAAAAGGCTTAAATTAAATATGTACATAGCTACATAAAGGTACAACTGATATAAGTTGGGCTAATTTTTATCAAAATTAACGTGAGTTGTTTTTGTTTTGATATTTAAATTTGTTTACGGCTTTTAAAAATGACGTTTGGCGAAAACGGGAATGAAGTTTAGTTCCAAAATACTGTGAACTTCACAAGTATCACGTTGCCTTGAGAATTTCAAATAAAATTTGCGATAGATGTCACATTTGTCTAAACTTTGGATTCAAATATCTTCGAAACAGAATACCCGATCCGAAATCGGCTTGAAATTTGAAGAACACCATACAATTCCCTTCTTTTCACAGATTCTTTAAACCAATTTGAAAAATAAATATGTCCTGATTTATGACAATTGATGTTTAAAGAGCCCTACAACACTAACGAAAAACAATGACCGGAAGATTTGCTAAACGCTCGATCAATTTCTACTGGGAAACACAAACATATGTAACTACAACCTGAGGACAATAAGAAACTTCGACCTGATGAGATGCAACTTGACAAACTCACAGAACCAAGTATTCTACAAAGGCCTTCAAATGTTTAACACTTTTCGAAGCAACATCAAAGACGGGACAAACCTTAGTTTGTTAGAAAAATATTTAACTACGTATATTAAATTAAGATATTGATAATTGGTAACTAAGATCTTATAACCTTTGAGCAGTTGTAAAGTTATTACAAAAACTAATTAAAATAAAAAACTGAAAAACTAAACTAACATGTCAAAAAGGAGCATGGTCCATAGTGTTTTCGCTCTGCACCAAAATTCGAATTCCTACGCCTTGTCTAGCTTCACCAAAATTCATTTTTAAACAAAATGTGAACTAGAGTCAGACTCACATTGAGGACAATTGTGGGCGTGGTTTGAAACGAAAAAAGAATCAAAAAATTTTTGAATTGGTATTCGTACCAAAAACAAAGAAAAGGTGTTTTAATTAGTATCCCTTGTTGCTGTACAAGTTCCCTTGTTCTGTTCCTGGCTCCTATTTTTTGTTGGAGTAAACTTCCTAATAAAGTGCTATCATTTTAGTTTTCGATTGCACTTTAAAAAAAAATTAAATTAATGCATTCTGAAAAGGTTTAAATTAAATATGTACATAGCTAGCTACATAAAAGTACAACTTATATGAGTTGGGCTAATTTTTATCAAAATAAACGTGAGCCGTTTTTGTTTTGATATTTAAATTTGTTTACGGGCATTGATGCCCGTTTTGCTAATTAAGTACCTTAAATCTTGATGCATAGAGTGAAATTTTAGTTCTTTTCCTTATTTTGTATTGTTTTATTGTACATTTGTGCTTGAAAATCTAAGTTCTTGTACCTTTGTACTTCTAAACCGAACATAGCGGAAACTCTCAACCATTTAATGTCAAACAATTAAAATTTAATACATAGCTTTCAGAACACTAAAATTTAGTGTACAGATAAGCGAAAAGCTGTCTACTTAAATTGTTATTGGTAGCGAGTTTTTTGGAAAGTAGGGGGCTTAAATTTTAGCTGTGTACTAAATTTCGTTATAAGTCAGGCCCATTAATTATAGACAACTTAGACATATCTAATGGGAAATAAATAAGTAAATCTTATTAATAAATCTCTGACCAAGAAATGCAAAGTCTCCCGATTAACTTATTACCTTCTTTAGAAAAAGTATTTGAAGAGGTGGTTTCTGAACAATTTATTGATTATATAGAAGAGCAAAACAAAATTCTGTGTGAAGAACAATCAGGATTCCGCAGTCGTAGATCCAGGGACATATAAGCCCTAGGATCCAGTGGGCAAATTAAGAAAACAGAAATTAAAAGCAGAAAATCAATTGTTAATTTACATATAAAAATACAATTTTACATAGTAAACGCCAAACATTTTCAATATGTTTTTTACTCCTAGAAGACCTTTTGATGTTTCCGATGTATCGAATAGGCGAAAGTTTTCGCACGGTCGTGGGCATAATCGTTGCCTCTGTCATGTTAAACAGGAGTTTTTTTAACTCTCGAAAGACCTTATCTCATGGGTTCATGGGTGAGTCCCACTAGTATCTACAGTCTACAGGTCCATGAAATTAGCATGTAGATATTTTCTCAAAGATTAGTAAAAAAGTTAACTTTTTAAGGCGGATAAGAAATAAAATAAATAGGATGTGTGCAATAAAAATTTACCACAAGATAATCTTGAACCACTTTGACTATTATGCGACGATACTTTTTATGTGTTATAAAGTGGTTAAGACACGCTTCTCAAAGCAAATTTTTATACCCATATATACTTTATACTAACCAGACTAAGTTTTATGTGAGTGAGACAAAGAATAACTCTTATGCCCGGTTTCACAGTGCAAGTTTAAACTCCGTTTAAACTCCGACGTTTGAAACGACGTTTGGTGAAAACGGGAATAAAGTTTAGTTCCAAAATACTGTGAACGTCACAAGTATCACGTTGCCTTGAGAATTTCAAATAAAATTTGCGATAGATGTCACATTTGTCTAAACTTTGGATTCAAATATCCTCGAAACAGAATACCCGATCCGAAATCGGCTTGAAATTTGAAGAACACCATACAATTCCTACAATTCCCTCCTTTCCACGGATTCTTTAAATTAATTTGAAAAATAAATATGTCCTGATATATCACAATTCATTGATGTTTAAAGAGCCCTACAACACTAACGAAAAACAATGACCGGAAGATTTGATAACATGTCAAAAAGGGGCATGGACCATCGTGTTTTCGGTCTGCACCAAAATTCGAATTCCTACGCCTTGTCTAACTTCACCAAAAGGCATTTTTTTAATAAAATGTGAACTAGAGTCAGACTCACATTGAGGACAATTGTGGGCGTGGCTGTGGGCCGATTTTATAAATTTTATAATTTGTCTGTACAAAATGAGAACCAACAACTAATAGGGTGCTTGATTTAAGTGAGTTCCCCGTGCCTCTCACTCTAAGGGTGTTTGATTTAAGTGAGTTCTCCGTGCCTCTCACTCTTAGGGTGGTTGATATAACTGAGTTCTCCGTGCCTCTCACTCTTAGGGTGCTTGATTAAAGTGAGTTCCTCGTGCCTCTCACTCTTAGGGGGGTTGATTTAAGTTAGTTCCCCGTGCTTCTCACTCTTAAAGTGGTTGATTTAAGTGAGTTCCCCGTGCCTCTCACTCTTAGGGTGCTTGATTTAAGTGAGTTCCCCGTGCCTCTCACTCTTAGGGTGCTTGATTTAAGTGAGTTCCCAGTGCCTCTCACTCTTAGGGTGCTTGATTTAAGTGAGTTCCCCGTGCCTTTCACTCTTAGGATGCTTGATTTAAGTGAGTTCCCCGTGCCTCTTACTCTTAGGGTGCTCGATTTTAGTGAGTTCCCCATGCCTCTCACTCTTAGGGTGCTTGATTTAAGTGAGTTCTTTGTGCCTCTCACTCTTAGGGTGGTTGATTTAAGTGAGTTCCCCGTGCCTCTCAATCTTAGGGTGGTTGATTTAAGTGAGTTCCCCGTGCCTCTAACTCTTAAGGTGGTTGATTTAAGTGAGTTCCCCGTGCCTCTTACTCTTAAGGTGCTTGATTTAAGTGAGTTCCCCGTGCCTCTCTCTGTAACGCAATTTATTTTACTACTAACCAATGTGGTACGAGCCGCGGACAGATATTCATCTGCTGGTGTTTCTGAATAGCGGCGAATCACATTGAGCAGCATTTGGTTGCGGTATTCGTACCTCGCTGTAGAGTACAGCGGTATATTTTTTCCTGCGCTTATATTGAGTGCGATTGCATTGACTCGGACTTGCTTCAGCTTTAAGGCCTCAATTAGTTTAAAAATGTTCGGATGTTGGCACGAAACCGATTTTTGAAAAGAATTATGCCACGACTCAAACGTGGACTGTATCTGTGCCGACCCACCCATCTCATTTCAACATAGTCCAAAAAGCTCTGGTGCTGTTCTATTTGCCCATACAACACTAAAAAGCTGTCAGCAAGTTCCTCGTATCGCTGTAAGACATCAGCAGGTTCGCAGAAACACAGAGCTATAAATTTTTTTTAATGTGGGTGTGATAGGCACCATCGACACCATAGCGAGCTGTCAGACCTAGCTCTTGCAGTTTTCTTCTAACTGCTTCGGCGAAATGGAAGAAGCACACGTATATTGTGGTAGTGGGGCATTTCTGGCGAATTGCATTTTCGGCAGCCTTTTCGAAATCGATTACGAAATCGGTTGGCGAATGGTTGCCGACGCCAGACGAGCTTGAAATTAGTTCCAGCGCCCGATTATATGTCTCCTGGGTTTTGTTGGTTAGAAGACAGTACACGAAAGCTAAAACCTTATTTTCTACCATGCCGTGAACTACTCAAAGCTGGTAAAACATTTCGGGACACACTTTGAATGTGCCGCCCGCTAGCAGGTTTGACAATAAGCAAGTCGCAAAGAGTCAGAATGTGCCCCAAGGATTATAATCCTATTTGCAGATTCGCTTCCTGTATCCGCTATGAGAAAACTTTCGGACAAAGCCGTCAGCGTTCTCATGCTGGATTCAGGAAGCACTATTTGCGACCTGTCATGTGGAATTTGAGCCTGGTTTAGCTTCCTCCGTGCTCTGCATACAGATTTCTCCAGCGACACTCCTTAGTAGAAACTCCTGCAAGGGCGCTATTTATAATAGCCCTTGGAGCTTCTACTGTGGTTCCCGCCGTATATTTTGCGAGAACTTGCGCTACCTCGCAGACAAATGGAGACGGGGAATGGTTATGCTCGTTTGTCTGCAGCACATTTTGCTCTTCAGTTAGAGCTCTTCCGCGACACCCCAATGATCGGTGCTTTTCGCAACGCCAGCTTGTTTTATTACTTTTGGTAATAGTTTTCAAATAAATATAGCCTTGTTATATTAAACGAATTTTAAGAAAACAAACGCTTAAAAAATCGAATTAGAGAGTCAACCGCTTTACTTAGAACTGCTTCACTTGAATGCGAGATCGAAAGAGCGCAAATCATGCAAATAAAAATTTAAATAAGATTTTATTTGATTTAATTGAATTTTTTATTTTCTGAACAAATTTTAACCTGCATACATATAAAGTTTAAAAAAAAAAATTTAATTTAAGTATTTTTAAACCCTTACGCGGTTCTGTAAAACAACCCATAGTTTCTTGAGACCATTCTTAGTTTTGTAAGACCATGCATTCTGGTGCACAACAAAACCATGCCTGGTCCTAGAAACCGCTGATGGTCTTAGAAAACTATAGATAGTCTTAATAAATCACAATTGTTCATACATTATACAAAGCCTCGCATGGTCTTACAAAACTATAAATAGTCTTAAGAAACTATAAACAGTCTTGAGAAACCACAGATAGTCTTATAAAAAGCTATAAATAGTCTTAAGAAACTATAGAAGGTACTTAAGAAACTTTCAATAGTTTTGAGAAACTACAGATGGTCTTATACAAAACTTTGCATGGTATTACAAAGCTATAAAAAGTCTTAAGAAACTTAAGAAAGTCTTAAGAAACTAGAGAATATACTTAAAGACACTATCAATAGTCTTGAGAAACCACAGATGGTCTTATACAAAAATTTGAATGGTCTTAAAAAGCAATAAATAGTCTTAAGAAACTTTAGAACGTCTTAAGAAACTAGGGAAGATACTTAAGAAACTATTAATAGTCTTAAAAAACAAAGATGGTCTTATACAAAGCATAGTCTTACAAAACTATATCTAAATAGTCTTAAAAAACCACATAGGCTCACAGGGCCTTATAAAACTAGAAAATATTTTTAAGAAATCACAGAAGGTCTTTAGAAACTATCAATAGTCCTAAACATGGGCGAATGCAGAAAAAAATTTCGGAGGAAGGGGCTTTCTTATAAAAGGGGCTTGCTTATAAAAGTATATTAAATATTAATAAACAAACCTTTGAAATAATTAGGTAGTGGTTATTTTATAGTATTTTTGGTGGGTGGTCACGAATGCAGTTTCCAGTCATGTTTTTCGACGAACCTGCAGGCGTGACACATTGTTACACATTGATTGAGCGAAAACGAATCCATCCAATTGTTCGTCTGGCAAATTCAGGGTTTGTGCACGCCGCAACGCGAATAATACTGGTCTTACTTTTAAACAAAGTTTGGAAGAAATATAAGTTAACTTACCACCTGCTTGTGCTTTCTGCAATACTGGGCATATTTGCGTTTTTTACTGTCAATGACAGCTGATTAAGGGGAAAATGTGACATTGGAACAAAAAAGCACAGCCTACTAGTATTTTTGGGGTTCTCTGTAGACTAACTATACAAGTCTTAACCGAAAATAATGTTGAGTCGAAATTAAGAAATGATGTGTAAGTAATACCATATTTTCGCCAGACAATAACCTGCGATTATCATAGATCTTCAAAATTTTACAATAAATCTCAATACAGGGTTTTTCCTTATTTGATGGCAATACTTTGGGATATGATTTTTGGGCATAATTGAATACAAAAATCGTTGCACAGTATGGGCCTAATTATAATTTTTATATCATTTATGGGAAGTTTAAGAAAACACCTACTTTGAGGTACCTTGACCCATACTTACACAAATATCTCCGCCAATACAGGCACTTTATTTAGGCTTTAGATTTTAGAAGAAAAATTACTTCTTTTAACTGCTTTAAAGTAAAATTAATATCGTGTTCAACTATTTATTATACCCAGGGTTTAATATATAGTTGTTATTATACTCAGGGTTTGTTATATAGTTTGTTATATAATTTGTAACGAAGACCCCTAAGACCTTTTAGACATATGAATGGGACCGACAGGACAATCGATTAAGCCATGTCCGTCCGTCTGTATGTAAACAACTTTTAGGCCTTAAATTTTAAGATAGAGCTGAAAATTGGTAAGTTGGCTGGAACTTCAGTCCTTCAGATCAAGTTTGGAGATCAGCTGAATCTGCCTACAGACACCCCCATTACTACAGGCCTGATGTGCAACCATCTCTAATTTTAAAATATACTTTTTTCAAGTTTAAGCTTTGTTACAAATGCTAGCGCACTAACTTTTGGTATGTAACATTGCCTTGTAATTGTCTTTGAGGTAGTTGAAAAAATTTGGCCTTTTCATTGACTACGCCCACTTTTTTAGGATTTTTGCTTAAAATGACTGTTTTTCCATAAATATAGATGAAATTTTACTAAAAATTTTATGACAAAAGTTGTAGATATTAGCATTTTCTAACTTTTTTCGCAATATTTTAATCGATAGATTATTATCAGAAGAAATTGTCCATCTCGTATGGGCCGATACACTTTTGGTTACACTTAGTGACACTTTGGTGACACTTTTGGCTAGGTCGGTGTTGCTTACACAGTTTAGTGGTCTACCCCCTTCTCTACTCTTATACAGACGGGTCCAAGAAACCACGCAAGGGTTTTGGGGTCAGTGCAGCCTTAAGCAGCCAAAAGCTTGGTTTGCCTTTAACAAACCAAGCTTTTGCAGCGTAACTTAGAATTGGGATGTTGGGAGTGTTTTAACTCTTCAATTCCCGCAGTGAATAGGTGACAAAAGTTTGTGATTTTTTTAAATATTAAAATGAAATATTTTTAAATTTATAACGCTACTTGTATGATCTCTTATCTTATTAATCTATGAGCTTTTTTTTAGCAGAGCTGACTTTAAGTCTTCTATCAAAAAAATCAATTGTTTAGGGCGGTTTTTAATTTTTTTTCTAAGCAAAGGGGTTTGCTTTGGTTTGATGGTAATAATAATGCGAAAAGATCCAATGATGTGGCTTTCATTTATTATAATCCATTGTTTGAATATCAAGCTACTAATATCAGTATGGTTTGCCAAAAAAGTAAATTGATTTGTGGACCAAACTGCTATCAAAACATTTAATGTCACCTATAGGTCACTGGGCGTAATTTTAACTTTTTTATTATATTCCGATCTTGCACCAACGACAAGCGTTGCATAGTTTTGAGGCGAGATGGGAAGAGATTATTATTATGTTAATTGTTTTTTCCATCTTGAAGATGGTAATAATAAAGAAGTTACGAAAACAAAGCCAACCTGCCCATTTTCCTGGCATTGAAACCCAAAAGCTTGTAAGTACTCCTAAATGTTAGCGAGCAGTTTCAAAAAAAGCTTTTTCAGATCTCAGTAGGTTAGCTATGACAGTTCTGGCTCAAAATTTGGCGAAATTTTTCTAAGTCGCTCATCTTTGTCTGGGTGTATGCAATGATTTTGTGCTTTTGTGTTGTGCCTGTGGGTATGCAATGATTTTGTGGTGTGTCTGTGTGTATGTAATGATTTGTCTAAGGGTATGCAGCAATTTGTGTTTTCAGTGTATGGATGGCTAGTCAGTCATCTCATAAGAAAAAATATCATTGGGGTACACTTTGGAGGATGAGAAATTTGAGTGTGATGCATTCATCTGTGGCGACTATCGGGTGCAGCATTCGCGGAGGGGGTGGTTTGGAGTATGTTGTGAAGAATGATTCAAGTACGGTGGCTAAATAAATGTGGTGACGCTTAGCACCGGCGGTGGGTATGATTGATGATAAGAGTAAGTGAGTCAAGGATAAAGTTGAATGTGCTGGATAAGGTATGAAGGTTGATATGAGAAAGTGGATCAAGGTTAGGGTACTATAAAAGGTGAGGACTAGACGGACATAATGGATAAATGGCATACATCAAGGAATGATATATGAGAGCAGAACTCAAGAAATAGTCTTGCAAGTAACGGAAAAAAGAAAGGGGTGTTTCAATTAAATGCATCAATAGACATACTGAAAGGCGTATAATAAAATTCAAGTTGACTGCAAAGCCCTTAAGAAGAGTTTTGAGGATATTGTGCAATATATTTGCAAAACCAAAATGTTTTGGTGTAAAGTGTTGAGGGAGGGTGAAAAACTATGTACTTGCGAAGCTGGTTGGACAGAGATAAATTTCTCGGCTGTGTTGTTTTACAGGGCGATATGTGAGCTTTATGCTACTCCTAAAGTTGGGAATAACTGCCTTATTTTTCGTTAAAGGAATGGTGAATCAATAGAATCCATTGCGAACTGTCAAATGAAACTTCAAGTATTTCAACATGTCAAGTTACATGTTATAGGAGGTGAAATAACTATGTATGGAACAGATTTATCAAATTAAAAGGCTAAGAGGAAAACAAATCGATTTCCTATGGGTTGCCCTTTTGGCGACTATGTTGAAACCTTAAGATTGGTTACATCTGAAGGTCGAAGGTCAAATAATCGAAAAGCTAGGGCTAAGGAAGAGGAGGGAACTGATGTGACAGAGACCACTTCGAGTTAAAGGATATAAGTATCATAAGTGATGTGATGGTAGCAAATTTTTTTTTCTGAGGACTATAATTCACAGTAAGTGTTAAGATTTTTTGGTTTAAATGTAGCAATTCAATTTCTTTGAATTATTTCAGCGCTTCCCTTCACCGAAGAGAGACTTATGAATACTAAAAAGCTTTTCATCACTTTATCAGTATTTTCAATCCTTCCGTTTCAATCCTTCTTAATGGATTACCGCTCGAGTTTGATTTAAGAAATAAAAGTCAAATGGAAAATGTAACTTTTGCCTTAAGCTTACCCAACATTTCGCTTACTGACAGTTTCATCAATCAATAACAACAAAACCACAAGCAACCCATCTCTATATAATGATATCATAACTCCAACGACGGAAAAGATGAAAAGGAAAAAATTTGTAACTGTACACAAGGCGATTGAGGGATTTAGGCAAGATTTGATAAAGAAAGAAATCGAAATATCTGGGATAATTGAGAGCAAGGAACCTTTTTATAGGCACTTTAAATTGGAATTGGATGAAAACAAAGAATTTACTATTAGGTGTACTTATGATAGCAACTATAAACGTCGTTCTCTGGCCATTTCATGCTTCGAATATCGTGAATATGAACAAGAAAGAATTTTAAGTAATGGAGAAATTGAGCTCTTTACAAACCAGGAACTACAGCTTGACCCCAACGTGGAATTAGTAAATCTCAAATCTATGAAGCAGACCTATGCGATGACTATTTTATAAATAATGTATATACAACTTTTAGTAAAAATAAAAATGAACAAAATCAGAATATATTAAATAATTTGTGTTTTATTGATCCATGAATTGTGATCGGATGGAAAACCCAACCATTTAACATAAACCTTATCATTTTTTGTTGCAATAATTTTTTCTACTAGAAATGTGTCGGGATACTCCGATTCTTGTAGTTCCTCAGCATAGAAACATCCACTTATTGGCTGACCTTGAAAATCTTCAAGAAGATATGTAACCGAATTTGTCAACTTAATTTTTCTTATCTTGAATATTTCCGTCGACCAATTGGGAGTGTAACCTTTTTCAAAAACTTGTTTAAACTTGCTCACTCGAACATTGCTACCAACTTTGAATTTTCCCTCCGGGGCGATTTTAATTCGATTGTACATGGTTGATAAAATCTCTTTTTTCTTGATTCTTATTTTCATCCACTGGTCGTCTTTTTATAGTTCTGTGTATAGAGTCGTTGTATGCATGCATCAGGTCCTTATAAATGGGTAATTCCCGTTAAAACTTGTAATTCCCGTTAAAACTGAATTCCTTCTATATTTTTTCTTTAAGCGTGCGATTGAAGCGTTCAACAATCGACGCCTTTAACATGCTGTATGTAGAGAAGTGATTAATGTTGTATGTCTTCATCAGACCTTGAAAGATGGTGTTGAAGAATTCTTTGCCATCATCTGTTTGTAGGTTTTTGGGTGACCGATTTGAATCAATAAAAATTGATCTCATTGCTTGCGTAGCCGCCAATGCGGTCTTATGTTTCAAAGGGACCACCCATGCATACTTAGAAAATGTATCAATTACGGTTAGTAAGTAGTTGTACCCACTATTAACATCACTGTAAGGTATCATTTCAATCAAATCCACTTGCCAAAGATCATCGAAGCCTTTAATGATAACCCGCCGTCTAGAGAAATTTCTTCGAGCAGGCTTGTGCAGCTCATCAGCAACATTTCACTTACTCATCTTTGAATGGAATGAATGCAAACAAACAAAGTTTTAGATTTTATTATTTATTTATTAATCATTCTTTTATAGTGAGACATCAATTTCTTAATTCTAAGTAATTCTAAGCTTTTATCAAGCATAAAGCAAGCGCAAGTATCAGGTCCTGCTTTGCACACATTCGAAGACCAGGAACAATTCAAAAAATGACATCCATATTTAGATTGAGTTGTAGTCACACTTTCAAACTGCCTCAGAAATGATATGCAATCAATAAATTCATGATAATGCTCCTCAAGAAGTATGTGTTGACCAGCTTTCATGAAATTTAATAGATCATCTAAAATCAATCCCGTATTCACATTTGACATGTTGATCAATTTACGTTCAAACTACTACTGAATCATCCATTACCTCAAATCGGGCCCCAAGAAGTTGATTTGGTCTTTACATAGGGTTTATTATCTGCTACATATTTTTTAAGTTAATCCAGAAAGTATTTTCCAAACGAATTGAGTATTTCGAGCGTTTTCAAATTAAGCTCATCAGCATACAATCTCAAAGTTTTATCGGTTTCTTCTAATTTCACATCGAGAGTTGAACGACATTTTTTTAAAATAATATCAGTTGCGCTATCAACATATTTCTTTGTTGTCGCAACCTCATCATTCATTGGTTCGTCAATGTTTTTCAATTGTTTGTGCTGGCCATCAAAAAATCCATTCTTGTTAAGCTTCAACGTTTTCGTGATTACATCATTAATGGTATCCGCTAGTGAACTATAATTTCCTTCAACATATTGTTGTAGTATTAATATAGTTTTATCTTGAAAGTCTATACGATCATCTATGTACTCTTTATTGCATGCTTGCCTTGGGTTCACAAGTAGGCCAACGTTGTTTTTTGGATTCAAGATATGAATTTAAGAGGGCAACAATATCGTAGGGATAAGGAAGGTGGTGACCAAGTTCGGCCCAAAGATAGTTGCAGATCTCGGTAACTTTGAAGTAAGTTCTAATTTTTTTTTTTAATTAAAATTTTTGTTTATTTTACTCTTCAGGCCTTCTTACCAGAGCGCTATACGAAAATTACAGATGAAACAATTGTGGATATAAATAATGGTGGATTCGTCCTCATATACCTCAGGCCATGGGGGCGCTCTGTGGCTCTGAAAATTTGTAGGGAAATCCCGCATTCACAACCATTTATGTATAAACTGTAAATAATAATAAAAAGCGAAAATAAATAAATAAATGTATACCTTAAAAGTGTCTATTTGCGTGCTCATTTGAAACGAAACTTTTTTTCAGCCTTTTCAGTTTTCAGCTTCTGTAGTCGCGACAATTGTCCACTGTTTTGAACAGTGTGTTTATTTTTGAAAGAAATTTTTTTTAATCTTTCTAGGGTTAAAAAGTGAATCAAAGTTTTCAACTCCGTCTGAAAAAGCGTTTATGCCCTCGTTTGAAATCAATCAGCTCAAGTGAAAACTAGCTAGTAGACCGCCTTCCCTTCTGAAAATAAATTTATTGTATATATTAAATCAAAGAATGCAAACAGTTGATGTATTTATTAATTCATATTTATTTCATTTAAAAGACACTTGGTTTGGTTTGATCAATTCATAGATACATTTTAAAATATAGGTATACATAATATATTAATATAAAACTTATTTATTTAGAATCTTTTTAACAGTTTAATTAATTGGAATATTTTTATGACCCCACGCTAACGTTTTATATGAATTCGTGCAAAGATACCTTTTATCATCATGCGAGCTAAGTGCAATTTTTTTGACTAATTGAGCTAACATTATGAGCTTTCGAGCGTATTAAATTTTGTATAATTTTTTTTGATATACCACCATTCAGACACTCAGTATAGTCATCGAAATTCAACTTCGTTTTTATGACATAGTTTTTTACACCCTTAGATTTTTTTATCTCATTTTTGGCATTATGTACGCGAGTTACGTTATCTATTAATTCCCACAGTCCATTTGTCAATCAAAATGCTGACATACTTGGTTGCAACGGAAATACTCCAGACATCGGCTCGAATACCTTCGCACAAATCGATTGCAAAGACTTCGAGCTGATCAAGCAAAAGTATGTCGGTTCAAGGTTGTAATGCAAAACAAGCACTGCGGATATTAATGATGACGCAACAAATTCGGCACAGTGATAGGGCTTAGATTAAGTATAATTTCAAATGAAAGAAATGTCACTCCGAAGAGTAAAGACAAAAAATATAATAGAGTATAATTTTTGAAATCTCCGAAGAGATTCGTGTTTTACTTTCAACAGACTTGTAACTGGCGCAGTCATCGGTGTATAGCTCCGAAGAACTATACAAAAATAAGAACCTTACGATCAATACCAATTTGAATTGTCCAAAGAAATTTAAGAACATTGATAGTGTTTCCGTACCTACGATCATTATTTTTTGAAGTGTTACCAATTTGAATTGTCCAAAGACAATAAGTAGAAGTATAAGAACAGTGATAGTGTTTTGTATGCGGAATAAGCTCAACGAACTTTTTGACCGCAACAGAGATATGAGTTCAGTTGAAATGGAGGAACTCAGGAACGAAGTACTCCAGATGCGAAGCATCATTATGCAACAGGAGCAACAGTTGGGCCAATACCAACAACCAATTTAAGATGAGCAGCAACAACCCCAAGGATCAGGACAACAACATCAGATATTTCAACTAAATCCCGAGAGTGTTTTGACGCAGTTCAGGCACTTAAAGTCATTTAAGGGAACAGACGATTATCCCTTATCGTCATTCGTCAAATCTGTGGAGACGACAGCTTCATTGTGCAACTCTAACCTTCAGCTTCGGTACTTCGGAATGCAAATAATCATCCATGAAAAAATCCAGGGAGAAGCAGGAAAATGCATCCGGCAACTAGGAGATAATCCTGATTGGAGCAGCGTAATATTAAAACTAAGACAACATTTCCAGCCCCATAGGAGTTATGCAGAAGTTTTTAACTATTGCCGTGCTGTTAAGGTATGTTATTTAAGTGAATTATTTGCCGAATTTAGGAACATAAGTTTTCAACTAAACGAGATGTTTGAATTTGACGATAGGAAGCCAGCCATTTATAGACCTGAGAACGTAGATAGGGACCTTACAGAAATTTTAATTGAAAAAATCAACGGAAACATTAGGGCTCATATAGAAGAAAATTCCACCATGATCTCAATCTACAATAAATACGCCAGATTGAGACTGTTAGATGATTTCCGATGTGTAGACTTTAATCATAGGAAAATAAAACCACAAAAAATCACGAATCAAAATTGGCGGACCACCACAGGTACAAATAGGTCGGCTAGTTACGATTGGAGTAATAATACTCCTCGTTTTTATAACTCTGGGCATGCTTTGAACGGCCAAAGTGCAGAAAACAATCGATGCTCAAATCAAAGAAGGTCCTTCCAAAATTCGAGGATTTTACATAATTCTCACTTAAGCAATCAACATTCACATCAGGGAAATTCGTTTAAAAATTCAAAAGTAAATAATCGTTTCAACAAACAATATCCAATCCAAAGGAACCCTTCTCAAAAGTCAAGGCTCTCCCGAAATAACAGTAGCACTGCGGAAGAGATGATGTCAGTGGGCAACATTCAGGAAGCCGCAGTAAATTTTCAAAACGAGCCTCGGAGCATAAACTACAAATAGTTGTCTTTACAATAAAAAACGAAAAAATTAAGTGTCTCATCGACTCTGGTTCGACGACGAGCCTTATAAGGCCAAATATCTCTAGAGATTTTCAGGAAATTCCTTTAGAAAAACCAGAATTATTTTCAACAATAACTGGGATCGGTACAGTTGCGAATAAAATAGTTACTCCAATTCCACTTGAGTTTAATACGGAAGGAACTATTACTTGGAAGGTTGTAGATTTAGGCCAAAGAGATTATGATGCAATTATAGGCCAAAATGTATTGGAACCTTTAGGCGCTAAATTAAATTTAGAACAGAAATATCTGGATATTAAAGGAAATAAGATGAACCTTACAAGTGATCGATTTCCAATCGATTCTGAACACATTCAGAATTCCTTAGACTCAGTTTATTCCTCAATAAATTACATCAACTTGGACCATCTTCACAAAGTCGAAAAAAATAAAGTTCAACAGCTAGTGGAAGATTATAAGGAACTCTTCTTTGCTGAGGGTGATCAATTAACATTTACCCATGAAATCCAACACGAAATAGTGACAAATACAAATAGCCCTACTTATTCGAAGATAGAATAATAGATACCCGAAGATCCATGAACTTGAAATAGAAAAACAAATCAAGGACATGTTAGACCAAGGCATAATAGTCGAGAGCAATTCTCCATACAATAGTCCTCTTTGGATAGTCCCAAAGAAAACTGACAACTCCGGACAACATAAGTGGAGAATCGCTATCGACTATAGGAAGCTCAATGAAGTGACTGTGAGCGACAAGTTTCCAATTCCTTATGTTGAAGGAATATTAGATAAATTGGGAAAGTCGCAATATTTTACAACACTCGACTTAGCTAAGGGATTCCATCAAATCTTAGTTAAGCCTGAGGACAGAAAAAAAACAGCTTTTTCAACACCTTTCGGTCATTTCGAATACGTAAGGATGCCATTCGGGCTCAAAAATGCCCCTTCAACATTCCAGCGACTTATGAATTCAATTTTAAGAGGGTTTATAAACAAGATTTGTGTCGTCTATATGGATGACATTCTTGTTTTCAGTACGTCTTTGGAAGAACATATGAGCAATTTGAAAAAAATCTTTGAAACATTAAAAAAGGCTGGAACTAAAAATTCAAATAAATAAGTGTCAATTTCTTAATAGAGAAACCGAATATTTAGGCCATATTCTCACTCCACAAGGAGTTAAGCCAAATCCGGAAAAAATTAAATTCATTCAAAACTTGAAATTACCTACCACGCAAAAACAAATTAAGTCATTTCTAGGTGTTACCGGATTTTACAGAAAATTTATTAAAAACTATGCTAAAATCGCATTCCCTCTCGTGAAATATTTAAAGAAAAATGCAAAAGTCAATGCCCATGATCCAAACTACATCGCCTCATTTGAAAAACTTAAGTCTATCATAACAGATTATCCCATTCTTAAGTACCCAGACTTTAATAGAAGATTTAAGCTAGTGACAGATGCAAGCAACTTCGCTTTGGGAGCAGTCCTGACACAGTCCATTGCCTGGGACGTGAAATATTTTCGGCCTTATTTATTTGGCAAAGAATTTCCAAATTTCCAAATTTGGCAAAAAATTTCCAAAAATCAACCTATTAAATGGTTGCAATCCAAAAACATTGGTCAAAATATTAATCCAAGGCTGCAACGATGGTTGATACAATTAGGCGAATACGATGCTCAGATAGATTACATTAAGGGCAAGGAAAAACAAAATAGCTGATTTCTTAAGCAGAATCGATCAAAACAGTAATGAAATAAATATGTTCGAAAACCTCTTTATTGAAAACACTGAAGAGCATATAAACCTAAATGAATCTCTAGAAATCTCAACCGTTCACTCTCAAGAAGAAAATAGTAATGACCACATCATAGATCAAAAAGAATTCGAAACCGAAATCGTCTTTAATCATAAAAGAATCTTTATTGACAAAACTGACATACCTGACAAAATATCTGACATTGTCCGAAGACATGTAACCAGAGGTAAAGTTGGAGTTTACTGCGAATTAAGTGATCACCTTTACAATGTTGTGCAGAAAAAAATTAATCGAACTGAGGAACCCCCACCTTAAATTCGTTAAATAGACCTTAAAGATGAAGAAGAGGCCTTGAAACAAATATCTTTTTTCCACAAACTAGAATCAGGTCACTCGGGGATAATAGCAAATTATGAAGGGATGAAATCTAAGGTATATTTTCCAAACCTTAAAATTCTAATCAATAAGGTAATAAGCAATTGTGATATTTGTACTGCTGCGAAGTATGACAGAAATCCAATTAAAAATAAATTCAAAGTTACAGAAACGCCGACCGACATAAATGAAATAATTCACGTAGATGTTTATACAAATAGTAAGCACAATTTTATAAATTTTATAGATAAATTTTCTAAACATGCTGTCAGCTTTTTACTTCAAGGCAAGAACCATAAGACGTTAATAGAAAAACTGAGACAATTTATATCAATTAAGGGGAAAATGAAAAAACTAGTTTTCGACAACGAGTTCAATAGCATTAATGTGAGACAATTCTGTAAGGATGAAAGTATAGAAGTACATCTCGTAAAGCCGAATAATCAAACAGTAAATGCGGACGCAGAAATATTGAACAATTCCTTAACCGAAAGAATTAGAGCACTTAATATAGAAAGTAAAATCCCCATCACAGAACAAATGTTTAAGGCAGTAGAATATTACAAGCATTCATTTCATTCTACAATTAAAGCTAGGCCTATAGATGTCCAAAATCGTACTGTCGATGCCAAGGTAGTTAAGGACAAAATAGAAAAGAAAAAGAATAGTTCCATTAACAAGCTCAATAATAATAGAGAGGACTATCATAAAACTAGGAAGGAGGGATTCATAAAAAATTATGTTAGCCTTAGGCACAAAGAACAACCAAAGTTTAGGAAATATGCATTGAAAGGAGTGCATGAAAATAAAAATAAACGACCGTTAAAATTTGCAGGTAACCATGACATGGATGCTGGTCCTAGCAATAATCCCTCTTAATCAAGGAACCCTCGTTATAGAAAGGATCGATTCGGGATTAGGGTTTGTGGAGATCAAAGTCGACGAGGTGGAAATTGTAAATAAGTTCGACACTATCCTACATATTATTCATCCTCATGAAATTCTTGACATTATGTCGGAACTTGAAAAGAACATATACGATCTCAATTTTACAGAAGGAACTTCACTTACACAGCAATTTTTTTCTATGAAAAACCAAGTTATGACACTTTTTCCCAATAGGAACAGAAGAGGACTTGTAAATATATTAGGGAAAGGGCTAAAATGGCTTTTTGGAACCCTTGACGAAGATAATAAGATTGAGATTGAAGAAGAACTAAAAGCTAGGGAAGAAAATAATCATAACGCTATTAAGGCAATAAATAAGCAAGTAAAAATCAATGAAAATTTTAACAATTCTTTCACTTTTATAAAAAGCATTCTAGAGTCAGACAGAAATAAAATTATTGACGAGCTTAGTGATATAAGAGATTTCGAAAAACAGCTCAATGAAAAAGAAATGTATTTAGAGCAACAACTCAGAATTAATGTGTTGAAGGAACGAATAGATCAGATCCAGGACAATATCGTTTCGGCTAGGTTAGGAATTGTACACCCAAGTTTACTAAGTAATAAGGAAATACATGAACACAAAATTGATTTACAAAAACTAAGTAGCATAAGAACTGGTTTGGCTAGATATGCAAATAATGCTATAATTTTTGCAATCAAAATCCCGACGGCTATCTTAAAAACTGATAAAAAAACTAATTGTTCCAGTTGCCAACTTATATAATAAACAAATTGATGAAGATCTAGAATATATTGCACGGATTCAAAACAAAACTTTTACTTTTCAAAATGATTTGATTCTATCAGAGTTAAAACTTAGCACAAATTGTATAATAAAAAGAAATTGTAAATTAATCAATAGCCCGGATGAAGAAATTATTGAAATCCGAACCGATTTCTTAGTATTAAATAACATAAAAAACAAACGATTTAAAAGTACATGTGACGAAAGAAATCTTGTCCTTTCTGGTAACTACATTATAAATTTCACAAATTGCACTATAAGAATTGGAGAAAATCAATTTAGCAATAAGATGTTTGAACTAGTAGAACGATTTATTGTGCCTTATCACCAAAATTTAACTGTAATTCAAGATATGTTAACTTTTGAAGAAATAAAATTAAAATATGAAAAGAATATCGAAGAAATTACAGAACTGAAATTTCACAAAATTGTAAACTATAGCATAGGATTAAGCTCTTTAGCCATTATTGTAATAGTTGTTATATTTATAGCTTATTTTATAAAAAATGTACAATTTAAAACAAATCAGGAGAATCGAAAAACTGGGGAAGGAGGAGTTACGTTATCTATTAATTCCCACAGTCCATTTGTCAATCAAAATGCTGACATACTTGGTTGCAACGGAAATACTCCAGACATCGGCTCGAATACCTTCGCACAAATCGATTGTAAAGATTTCGAGCTGATCAAGCAAAAGTATGTCGGTTCAAGGTTGTAATGCAAAACAAGCACTGCGGATATTAATGATGACGCAACAAATTCGGCACAGTGATAGGGCTTAGATTAAGTATAATTTCAAATAAAAAGTGAGTCTGATTGGTCACTCCGAAGAGTAAAGACAAAAAATATAATAAAGTATAATTTTTGAAATCTCCAAAGAGATTCGTGTTTTACTTTCAACAGACTTGTAACTCGCGTGCTGCATACATTTTTGATCTAAGACCAACAAATTCACTCATAATGCGACCATTGTTCTCATCCTTCATTAGCCCGAGTACTTTCTTATTTACGAGTGGAATCCCCCAGACATTATCTTCAGGATAGTCACTAGTGTCAAAGTGCGTGTGACAATTCCTTTTTATAACCTCATATAAATCGGGGCACGTTACTTCATAAATAAGAGAGTCTGTGTCAGTGTAACATATGGGACAATTTTCGGCAAACTGTGGAATCATGTAGTCATAATGAAAACTGTACAATGTTGTCTTAGCCAAATCAAGAACACACATTCCCACATATATTGGTTTATTCAATAAAATGTCTGTTTTATTTAACTCAATCACAACCAAATTTTGAGCAGAAATTGATGAAGACTTAAATTCGGGCTTACTTATCAAACTTTCAGCACCATATCTACCTGCCCACTTGGTAACCAGTTTGACATCGCTTCGCTTTCGAACATTCTCCATAGTTTTACCGAAAACTGCATTATTCATCACTTTATACAGATTTTTTTGAAATTAATTTTTGGCTGATGCTCTCAATTTTGTATTCAAATCAATGAATGACTTAAGCCAGAAGGATTGATCGAATTGTAAAATTTTATAAATTTTTTTTAGTTTCAATCCATGCTTAAGAACCTGCTGTAAATTGCGGAAGTGGATAACATAATTCGATTTATCATAAAGAGTCGCCATTAATTTAGGATCTTTTGAGCTTGGAGCACTGTGACCATCGTGTAACTCAATTGGATACTCTAAGTCCACTTCTAGTATGTAACCAGTACTAGAAATAATAGGTATGTTTTCAACATTAAAGTTTTCACAATTCTTAATCCATTTAAAATTACGATGAGGTAGAGATTGTACCATTGCCCAACCATATTGGTTATTAACGTCAGCATACAATAGATACTTTGCCTCCTGTGACGGATCATAGTCAGGTAAATATTTATTGTTCGCCTTCGAATACCTTTTGGAACAAATATAGATCTGAATATTCTCCCAAGTTATTTAACCCGAATTCACGCCAGACTGCATGAGCATGATCATAATCAGTTTGACTAATATCTGAGTCAGACAATTTATTATAGAATTTTGTTATATCAGGCAAGCTAGTTTCTAGAAATTTGTTAAAGTGATTAAAGCAGCTATATGGGTAAACACCCTTTCGCTTTAATAAATCAAACTGTGTGTTTGAAATATCCAAAAACTCTTTTCGTAAATGAGGAAATTCTTTTAAATTGGATGCAAGTGTGTCTAAGCTGCTACCCATAAATTTAAATGAATCAATAAACCTAAATTTTACTGCGCTTCCCATCAAGTGTTTTGTGAAAGAAATATATATCGCTCTTTATTGGCGGGGAGCAAAATCACTCTTTCCTCTAAATAAACAGCAAAGCTTTTTATTATGAAATGCGAATCATAGCCGGATAGATTATGAAAGATCACAGGCACAATACTGCTTGTTTGAAAATTTAGATTACATTTTGATTGTGCAGGCCCACGATATTCTCCTGTAAAATGACAATGATCTCTAACTTTCTCATCACGACAAAGTGATTTCCCGCAAATATGGCAGAGCGTTGCTACATCAAAATTTCTCAATTGATCATGTGATAAACTATCCATAGGTAATGGGCATTCAAAAACAGTTTCAACATCTTCAGCAAATTGTGCTAATTCAGCCGTAAACCATTCAATACAATCAGTACCACGATAAGCTTTATAAAATGATAGTGTGGGGTCGTAGGAGCATTTTACATAATAGGCTATACTACACGGTATATGATTTTCATACACTCCAATTTATCATCATCATTATTAATATCATTTGCATCATCACAATTAATTAAAATACATTCTAAATCAGCGTATATAACAAACGGTACATCAAGCTTATATCTAAAATTCTTAAATTCTAGCCATGATCTATCTTTTGTAGGTAGTCTTATTCTTGAAGTTGGCCCTGGTTCACCTCGAGCTGTTGCGCCACTCTATTTATTTATTTTAGTCTTATTCTGCAGGAATTCGATTCCCTACAATTCCTGCAGATTCCATGTAGATACAATTTACTACATGGTGCTCTAATGCACATTTTTTTATTGAAATAATGCAAACAACGATCGCATATATACTTCTGACTATCATGTTTGGATACCTGGCGCGATACTAGCCTAGATAAGTTTTTTATCCAAACATAATGGTATGATATATATGTATCATCATCCATATACTCATCGTAATCATCATTTTCATCATTATAATAAACATTTTGTATCATTAGTACATAAATGTGTTTTTCTAACTTATTGTTCGTAAGATAGCATGGCACTACCTTAAGAACTTTTTTATGGTACTCCTTCACTAGTTTTAGTATATATACATTGATAGATATATTGTTTCATGCTTCAAACTTTGAAATATCCCTAATTTTCATTGGAAATTGTATATTTTTAAAACTAAGTATACTTGCATAATGAGGATATGATGACATCCGATCAGAGTTATGCGTTGGAGGATATAACGCTGAAATTACGCTCCAGGCAAAACATGCGTTATCATCATTTCTAACATTGACGCATGCGTGCTTCAACTTTATTTCCCTTGGTAAGTCGATGTATGATGATCCCAATAGTGGCGTGTATTTGTTGATATTCAGCACCAAATGTACTATTCTCGATAGCGCCCAACCGCTATCCTTTTCTTGGAACTCTTCAAGCATTGTCAATATCGGTGATTTTAGGTGTTCTTCATACCAATCGCTCAGTTTTGTTGTCACGTTGAATAGGGCTGTATTTTTCGTATTTAAATACTTTAGTTCGCACATTTCATTTCATTCCTTCACAATCTTAAACTCCCCACAAAAAGTTGCATTTATTTTAACTGCAAAATGCTCCCTTAAGATTTTCACTAAATGCTCACAGATGACTTCACAGCACTCATCCAGAAAATCATTAGGCTCTTTATATGCTAGGTTGATTAGCACCCCAGTTTCTTATTCGACACCATCCTCCCATTGTATCATAGGTCCAATTGAGGTTGATTCTTCCGATATTGGTTTAATAGTTTCAGTCGCTGATGATGATGTTGATGATGGAGATGCTCCTGCACCCTCCCCTCTCTTCTTCACACCTTGCGCTACCGATTTCACTCGCTTTAACCGTGCGCGGTAAGATTGCAGCAAACATAATCCATTGCAAACGTACTGTTTTTCATGAATATTTTTTGCTTTAATCAGGTTTTTCCGCAGCACATTAATTTTTTCAGTACATTCATTTACGCACATAGCAACTCTTTCTTGCTTGTCAACTTCTGACTCAAACAGGAGCTTCACTTTTTTTGACAATTTGCCGAATATTATCATCCATTTTAATTTCAATAGATTTCTTTGAAACTTAACCTTGAAAAATTAGCACCGTGTCACATTGATTTCTAAAAAAACAACTAATTTATTTTGGCTGCCACAAGCTTAAGAATATGAACAAAATATTTTGAGCATGTAAGGTCATGTCAGTTCAACCATATTCAACAAATTTATGCCGCAATATTACATCTTATACCATAACCGCAAGTATGAATGTACTTTCTTTATTGTGAAATCAACTAGTTAGTATACCTATCCTTTCTAAAAATAAATTTGTGTTATTGTTTCTTGTAGATAAAATAAAAAATTTTAATACTTGAGTTGTATCATAATCACTTTAGCCTTGACTTACTTACTACATAACCCACAAGATCAGTTTATTAAACCTCATATAAAATTTCATAATGGATCACCAGCCCAACTCCTCATAGTATTTTATACACCTTATCCAGAACATTCAACTTTAGCCTTGACTCACTTACTCTTATCATCAATCATACCCACCGCCGGTGCTAAGCGTCACCACATTTATTTAGCCACCTTGAATCACACCTACTTGAATCATTCTTCACAAATACTCCAAACCGCCCATTTTAAGAAAAACTGAGGGGCGTAAAAATAAATTTTCGATGAAACATTACTAATGCTATGCAGAAAGATGAAACTTGACTTAAAAATCTATATATATATATATATATATAAATGAATTCTTGTATGTTTGTTTGTCTTACTAATTATTTAAAGTTATTTTCATTCCAGTTCGAATTGAAAATTCAAAGCTTTAACAGGATAATGTCAGCCGGGTCAGCTAGGGCGGGTGTCAACTGTCTGGCAGGCGCCTGTGGCCATATACGGATATGTGAAAGTTACACTCTTTTTAACCTTTTTCCCTATAAATTCTAAGCTAATCGAGACCGACCGAATTTTTAATAGCATATTCGGAATCGGGACACCCAAATCCATATATTAGAATAAAAAAATCCAACGTATTCCACTCCATAAGAATTCCAACGCATAAGAAAACTTTTTGATACAATGATAATGCCATTGTCATGCTTTAGCGGGACCAAGGGAAATATGGATTGATTCAATTTTGTTTCAATTCTGTTTCGATATCAAAAAGAATTTGTTATAATAAAAAAATTACGTATTTGAAATAGTTTTCATTCCAGTTCGAATAGAAAATTCAAAGCTTGGATAGGACAACGTCTGTCGTGTCAGTTAGTATATATAGTTACGGCGCTAACTGACGTCACACCTACCCAAAACCCAAACAACATCCTGAACGGATACAGTAATCGCAAGTTGACATTCGTATGAGTCAGTGCATGCATTAAATCTTTCATGATGACACCGTTAGATGTCATCATCTATTAATTAACCTTGATGCCATTTCCTATGAGCACCATTCTTTGTTTTCACAGGTGTGCTCATCTATTAACCTTGATACCGATGCCCTAGTTCTTATCGGGAAGTGTGCATCGTGAACGGATTTACAACTACACATTTCCTATGATCTGCAACCGTATCATAGATGGACTTACTCCTACGCATTTCCTATGATCGCCACTCTTTGATTATTCAAGTTTGCATCATAGATAATTGAATTTGCACTCGATTCCTGTGCACTATGTTTTCGTTTATCCAAAGTGTCCATTTATTGCTAAATTGACACTTTCGTTAGATCGTATTGCAAGAGCGATTGCAATACGAATTTCATCATAAGCCAACTATAAAAGGCCATACTCAAGTTCAGAAGTTTTTAGTCTTAAAGCTAGTTTCAAGCTAGTCCTAATACTCACTTTCGACAATAATCAATTAAATAAATATTCTGACTTCCCCCCACCAGAGGTAAGGGGTCGGAATATTATAAAGAAATGTTATAAAGAAATAAAGTTTGTGTTTCATTTAAAAGGTCCCGTAGATTGGACCTAAACCAATCTATTTTTTTTGTTACACCCACCGCTCGGGACGTAACTGGCGCAGTCGGTAAACCGAAATCCGACTTAAGCCTATATAAGATTTCTATTGTCGGTAAAGTTCGATCGTCGATATAAAAAGAATCGACCCTCGGAAACACTCTTTTTAACCTTTTTTCTCTATAAATACTAAGCTAATCGAGACCGACCGAATTGTTAATAGCATATTCGGAATCGGGACACCCAAATCCATATATTAGAATAAAAAAATCCAACGTATTCCACTCCGACCTACAGTAAACTTAATGCCATCATAATGAATTTACTACTACAGAAAAAAAAAATTATACAAAATTATTATGCCACAAAAAAAAAAAAAAAAACAGTTCTCAAACAAATAAAATAAATTTATTTGTTTTAAATAGTCGCTAAGTTCAAAAACTTAAGTTTTTTTAAATTACCCGAATTTTTGGTCAATTTTCTTTATTTTTTTGCCCTAAGAACCTTCCACAAAGCATAAGAAAACTTTTTGATACAAGATTAATGAAATCGGTAAGTAATGCCATTGTCATGCTTTAGTGGGACCTAGGGAAATATGGATTGATTTGATGTTGGCAAAATCAGTATTTCAATTTTGTTTCGATATCAAAAAGGATTTGTTATAGTAAAAAATTACGTATTTGAAATAGTTTTCATTCCAGTTCGAATAGAAAATTCAAAGCTTGGATAGGACAACGTCTGTCGCGTCAGCTAGTATATACAGTTACGGCGCTGACTGACGTCACACCTACCTAAAACCCAAACAACATCCTTAACGGATACAGTAATCGCAAGTTGACATTCGTATGCGTCAGTGCATGCATTAAATCTTTCATGATGACACCATTAGTTTTAAGCTAGTCCTAATACTCACTTTAAAAGAATCGACCCTCGGAAAATTTTTTAAACGTCGAAAGATTAAAATAAGTGCTTAAGGTGCGCGTAAGCCATCAGTAAAATAATAAAATTTCGATAGTCCACATTAAAAGAGTTGACCCTCGAAAGACATTGCTATCCAAGATATACAGTGCAAAAGTGCACCGAGCATATTTAAAAGCATCAGTAGCAGTACATCAGCAGCAGCCACCCTTAGTAATACGTATTTGAATCAAAAACAGTAAGTATATTATTTTGCTTCAAGACATTTTTATTTTTCTCTGATATTAAATTAGGTTAGGTTAGGTTAGGTTGTTGGGCTGATGGAGCGAGGTGACCCGCGCTCCTCATCGCACTCAGGTCTATTTAGACCCATTGTGATACCCAATGGGGGATAATCCTAGTTGTGTGGATGTTCCGCTTCCTTCTTACGCCGTGTTGAGTTCCTGGAGCCACCTTTTTGATTTAACATAGCTGGAAAGAGATGTTAGTGGTGCGTTTGAAAGTTCTGAGATGTCGTGGAAGAAGTAGCTTCCTAAAGTTCTTTTCCTCAACTGACTTAGACTGGGACAGTGGCACAAAAAGTGAGGTGTGTCCTCGCAGCAATCCATATCGCCACATCCTCTGCAGAGGATATGATATTAAAAAATAAAAATAAATAGAGTGGCGCAACAGCTCGAGGTGAACCAGGGCCAACTTCTCAACAATGTATGCTGGTGTGTTAATTTCTTTACATACAAGGGGACCTACAATTTTTTGCCGAATCCGAACGGCACTTTGAGAAGTTTTTCAAGACAAATGATACTCTCGGAGGGCTTAGAGGTCAGACCCTCGCGGAGGTGGGGGCCGTGAAAAAGAGCAAGTCTTTTTTTTCAGGTGACGATGGCAGGATTCGAACCCAGACCTCCGGCGTAGTAAGCACACACACTAACCACTACGCCACTATGGTAGCACATCTAACTACCACAATGCCAACAGACCAGGGGCGAACGCAGGAAAAAATTTCGGGGGGGTTTTCAAAAAATATGATTGAAATACGTTTTTGGCTACTGCAAAAAAAGAAAGAAAAGACACCCAACACCGACGTCTTTGACAAAACATCACCATCGAGGGACTTTGTCTATCTGGGTTCCGCTATCAATTCAGACAATGACACCAGCGCTGAAATCAAACGAAGGATAGCTCTTGCCAATCGCTGTTTCTTTGGGCTAAGAAGGCAATTGAGTAGCAAAGCCCTCTCTCGAGCAACTAAAGTGTCCATGTATAAGACCCTCATCATCCCAGTCCTGCTTTACGGTGCAGAAGCATGGACCCTGTCAAAGGCGCATGAAAACACTTTAGGCTGCTTCGAGGGGAAAATTCTTCGGACGATTAACGGTCCCGTCTGCATAGACGGAGAGTGGAGGAGGAGATATAACATCGAACTGTACGGGCTGTACAGTGATACCGACCTAGCCAAAAGAGTCAAAACACAACGTCTACGATGGCTGGGTCATCTAGAGCGGATGGACACCAACGCCCCGGCCCGGAAAATCTTCGAATCCACACCGCAGGGACGGCGCGGTAGAGCAGCACCGAAACTCAGGTGGCGCACGCAAGTGGAAGGGGACCTCAGCCAACTTCGCGTGCGAAACTGGAGACGGCTAGCTAGAGACAGAGCTGGCTGGCGAAGCTTGTTGGCTGAGGCCCAGGTCCTCCCCGGACTTTAGCGCCACCTTAAGTAAGTAAGTATGTTTCTGAAATTGAACCGCAAACAATTAAAGCAATCAACGGGGATACAGGAATAAGAATAACAGGAAAATTTGAGACCATCTTTTTTAGAGAATTTGGGGATGATGACCCACCATTAGATGTCATCATCTATTAATTAACCTTGATGCCATTTCCTATGAGCACCATTCTTTGTTTTCACAGTTGTGCTCATCTATTAACCTTGATACCGATGCCCTAGTTCTTATCGGCAAGTGTGCATCGTGAACGGATTTACTCCTATGATCGCCACTCTTTTCCTCACGCATTTCCTATGATCGCCACTCTTTGATTATTCAAGTGTGCATCATAGACAATTGAATTTGCACTCGATTCCAAACCGTTCTAAACCGTGTAGATACGGTTTGGAACCTTTTGCGTTCCATAGAAAATGTCCCACTCGAAATTTGGGCACAGGGAATTAGGAATACAGTAAAAGGTAGGCCCCCAGATAGACCTAGGCTCTATGGCAACCCAGATTCATGGGAAGAAATTAAGGCTATTTTAGCTAGACATATCGCGGATCATAGAGATGAACGAACGCTCTATAATCAATTAAGCCTTCTTCGCCAAATAGGTACACTATCCAAATTCTTTGACTAAAATTTTGGAAAAAATAACTGCTAATTAAATAATGAAGAAAATAGCAAATTAAGTGGAATAGTAGGTAACTATGATCATCTTTTTAAGGAAGAGGGTCAACACCTTACATTTACAAATACAATTAAACACGAAAAAGACTGCAGATGAAAACCGGTGTATGCAAAGAGTTATCGATACCCGTACGTTCATAAGCAGGAGATCCAGAATCAAATTAAGGAAATATAACTTTTAAGGCTTTGGCGGTTGTTAGACATAATTTTAAAGGTTTTGGGATATACCGCGTTAAAAAGAAAGTATGAGTGCAAACCGTACTCACCCCGAACGTTTCGCTTAATGTAACTTAAGAACTAATCGGAAGCAAAACCATAAATCTAAAATTTAAAAGCCTCGAAAATTTCAGATTCAAAATTTATCCAGCTAACTTTTACGTTTTCGTCCTTATCACAATGACTACGATGACAATACTGACCTTACATGGACAAAAATTGGACATTACAAACTTAAACCAAGGACTAGGTTACATTATGATTAGAGATACGGAAATTCAAGTTATCACCCATTTTAAGAAGATATTGCATAGCGTAGAGATGAGTTCTTGGGAAGATAATCTAAATTTTATTAGAGATAATATAGACAAGCTTAATTATACTGATCAGTACCCAGCAATGTTGCATAATTTCAATTCCTTAGAAGAGGAAAAACTTAACTCCACACCAAAGACCTAAAAGAGGATTGATAAATATATGGGGTAAAGGATTAAAATTATAAGCAGGAGTCATGGACTCGGATGATGTCGGAGGGTCGAAATAAGAGAAAGATTATCAGTTATTGAAGCTAATAATGGAAATATTACTACAATTTTAAATTTACAATTTTAAATTTTAATAATGTAATGAAAAATATAACTAATCTTATAAATATTAAGCAAGAAAAAATTAATAAACAAATACATGACATGTATAAGCTAGTAAGCACAAGCTTGAGTGAGCTTGAACACATGCAAAACATTTTCCAAATTCAAAACGATATTCAGTTACTCAGAGAACAGATTAGGAAAATAAAAGATAATTTATTGTTATGTAAATTAGGTGTCTTAGCCAGAGACCTTTTGACAACCGAAGAAATAAGAAAATATAACATAACTTACAGAGAATTAAAGAATATCAAAAGTTCTGTTATTTTGCATGATGGTAAAATAATTTTTGTAATAATGATTCCAAATTATGAAACAGAAAAATATTATAAAACATTTATTGAACCTATTCCAAATAAAAATGAATTGGAAATAGAAACAAATTATAATATTGTTATGTTAAATAAAAATAATGTATACGAATATAATGAATCACCAATTATTATTAAGAAACAATTAAAATTAATCACAGATTTCACAAATATTAAAACAAAAACCTATTTGTAATTTTAAAATTAATAAAGAAATAGAAATTAAGCAAATAACAAACAATGTAGTTATAACTAAGAATATACCAAATGTAATTCTGAAACAAAATTGTAATACTTTGATTCAAAGATATGTGGAAATAATCTTATAAATTTTGAAGATTGTGAAATAGGTATTAATGGTCTTGAGTATGAGAATGTAATAATAAGTGAAAATTTCGTAATACCAAACTTTAATGACATAAAAGTTAAAGATATTTCGGTAAATGTTACTTTACCACAAATTCATTTTAGTAATATCAAAAATCGCGAGATTATAAAAGAAATCAAAGCAAGACATTTCGTGACCGAAGGAATTACCTTCAGCACAATTATCCTAATTATCGTGGGAAATATAATGTTCCTAGTGATCATAATTAAGGCTAGGAAAAAGAAAAATACACACAATACAAAAGTCAATATTGAATTAAAAACCCTGGATTCTCCGGAGTTGAATCTTAAGGAGGGGGAGTTACGGCGCTGACTGACGTCACACTTACCCAAAACCCAAACAACATCCTTAACGGGTACAGTAATCGCAAGTTGACATTCGTATGAGTCAGTGCCTGCATTAAATCTTTCATGACGACATCATTAGATGTCATCATCTATTAATTAACCCTGATACCATTTCCCATGAGCACCATTCTTTGTTTTCACAAGTGTGCTCATCTAATAACCTTGATACCGATGCCCTAGTTCTTATCGGCAAGTGTGCATCGTGAGCGGATTTACTCCTACACATTTCCTATGATCTGCAACCGTATCATATATGGGCTTACTCCTACGCATTTCCTATGATCGCCATTCTTTGATAATTCAAGTGTGCAATTCGAGTGTGCAAGAATTAACGGGTAGGGACACTTATGTTGCTCGAAAGAAGAGCAGCGGTTGGCAAGGGTCATTAGTGAGATTGTCTTAACTTAATTTATAATGAAGCCTGGGGTATAGACAAATTCCCTATAACTATTTACCTCAAAGCTGGAGGTGTCTATAGAAAAACGTTTATATTGGTTATCTCTTGATGACAGCGTAATCCGTTTATGGTTATCCTAATTCACTGCTTAACTCATATTCTCCCCTTCCGGCCTTCCGTATAAACTTATAAAATCCTCCGGTAAAACTTCAATACAAGAGTTATTCAGTATTCTTTCAACTATAATGCTAAAAATGTTTCAATTCTTTTTTACATCAAATTGAAACAAGATCCAACGGTAATTGAACAAAAAAAGTCATTTTAAATTTTTAAAATGGTAAAAAAGGCCAAGAAAACGTAATCGATTTTAGAAACGGTAGGCAATTTTTTTCATGCGCGGCGAGGGTGTTGGCTTGAATGTGTCATTGAGAAATCCATTCGAATTAGAAGACGCAGTTGATAAATTAATTGAAGCGATTCAAAACGCTGCGTGGACAACACTTCTTTCCAAAGTACAGAAAGAAGTGATGACGGTTTTAGTAAGTGTATTCATTGGATAATAGCGGATGCAGTTCATCTTATTACATAAAAAAAAGTTATAACAGTTTTAAAATAGCAAATGATTTTCTAGTTTGCGTTAAGAACACTTACAGTTGACTAAATAAAATGATGCTGCTAGGAAATATGTATACACATCTACCTATCGTTACTTTTGAACCACTTATTTTACATCAACCAAATTTGAGGCCATCTCAACGACATGAAAGTTAGCCAACATAATACTTAAATTAAAAGAAAAAAACAATAAACACTTTTTTAAAGAAAGCAATGTAAAAAAATTAAAGGAAAAATTTGTTGCCAGTATTTTAGATTAATGAAACTAAAGAATCACCCAATTGAAAAACCAGTAGACCGCGCACTACGATAAAGTATACAACAGACTGTAAAATATATCCAGAAATAACTGACGGTCTTTTTTAGCAGTCCGTTAAAAAAATGGAAAAAGGACCTTTTAGGTTAGGGCTACGTTGTCCATCCGTCCGTCCATCCAATCGTGTTTTAACTGCTGAACGGTAAGTCGTAGAAAAATTTGGTGTACTTTTAAACTGCGGAAATAGTCAGAGGATCCAGCGAGGGCAGTTTTCTTAAGCAATAATAACGGTTTAATTACAGTTTCAAATTTCATGGGAAAATGGATTAAATGTTTTCAATACTTTTTATAAGAAGATAAACAGGCAAAAACAAGAAAAGCGAAAAAACAGAACTCCAAAAACTTTCATTACAAAACTTTAATGAAAAAATTAAATTTTTCCAAAATATTAAAAAGTTTTTGAGAAAGGAAAAAAGTTACGAACAACATTTGAAAACAATTTAAGAGAAATTTTACCAAGTTTAGTGACAAACATATGGGTACAGGTACACAAGGTAGACAAAGATTTTTTGTAGTGTGTGAAAAACTTACTAGGGGCGGCATAATTTGGGTCTGCCCAGGGCGACCGCAACCCACGCTACGCTACTGTGTTTTAAGGATTTGAAAATTATAAAAATTAGCTGCCAAACGGTATAAAGTATAGCTTTGAATTAAATAATGGACACAGCTCATCTTTTGAGATTTCATGTAAATCCAAAGCAAACGTTGAATATTCCAAAACTTCAAAGATTTGCCTCAAAAACGTAAAAATATTTTCGAAAGCGATTTTTTAAAGGTTGCCTGTATATTGCGACTAATGCAGCATCATCAACATTCTCTAATTCTTAATGATTTGTAATGAACATTGAACTCTATTTGTAACGCGAAAAGATCCGTCAAAAAAAATTTTTATACAAAAACATATTAAACGTGAACGTCATCTTACTTGATGCTCACTTCGCTTTTAATAATTCTTAAGAGAACAACTTGATAAATACTTTTTTTTATAAACGAAAAACGCGCGTGTGTAAGGGTGCACCTATACACATGTTTCATGTGCGCATGCAGTCGCGGTGATATACTCACGTGCGTGCCCATGAGATGGAAACAACACACGCCAATCTCACTTATGTTTTCATGCGGTTCTAAAAAATACTTATTGTAGGGTGAAATTGTCATATAATATGGATGTTACTCAGAGTGTAAAATAAACTTATTTTTGTATTTATTATGATAAGACTTTGCCAAAAATTCGTTAAAATATAATCCTGTGCTGCTCGGGAAAATCGAGAAAATGTGGCTTTTCATCAATTTTCTGGAGCCTTGAAATGCTTTTTACTTAATATCCTGGATTCTAACAGCGCTAAGATAAAAGATCAACTAGTGGGAGGGTTACAATCCGCCTAGGCGAATCGTTGGTTACCCCATCCCAATTGACCACTGTCAAGCTCCAAAATGCGTCAAAAATCTGGGTTGTTAAGTTTCAGTTCCTATTAACTTTAATTGTGTTAAGAATTGGCCAGTTAAGAATCTTCTTTCTTAAAATAGGGGCGTGTCATCAACCCCTTTTCAATAACATATTTTTTTTTATCATATTTTTTATCAGATGCAATATACATGTGTTGATAGCAGTTTTATATTAGAAATTTGAGTTTTTACTAAAAAACGCCCCCAAAAGTGGGGGTGGCAAAAATTTATTCGTTTTAGTTGATAGCTTACGCACATATCTGAACATTTTATAGTGCAAGTTTTTTGGATTTAAAGCGAACATATCAAATAAAAAAATTTATTGGTATGCATATTAAATATGACCACTCCTACAAGGGGAATTTTTTTTTAATTGCCAATCACAATTCACTTAAAGGAGGATATTGCATACCAAATTTCAGCTTGATACGACAACTTTGATTTCTTATGCTAGCAAGTAAAGTGGGGTGCCGTGGCGTAGTGGTTAGTGTGTGTGCTTACTACGCCGGAGGTCTGGGTTCGAATCCTGCCATCTTCACCTGAAAAAAAAAGACTTGTTATTTTTCACGGTTCCCACCTCGCGAGGGTCTGATAAGCCCTTTGAGAGTATCATTTGTCTTGAAAACCTTCTCAAAGTGCCGTTCGGATTCGGCAAAAAATTGTAGGTCCCCTTGTATGTAAAGAAATTAACACACCAGCATACATTGTTGAAAAGTTGGCCCTGGTTCACCTCGAGCTGTTGCGCCACTCTATTTATTTATTTATTTAAGTAAATTGGGCGTGTCAGTGGGCTGATTTTAAAAAATTCTACACCTGTACTGCTTCGGGACCTAGAAAGAACAGATATTAAGTCTGAAGTTCCTAACTCAAAATCTAAGGCCTAAAAACTACGGACAGACGGATGGACGGACGGACGGACATGGCTCATTCGACTTACAATTCGGTCTAGATCATATGCCCTTTGGTCTTGGGGGTCTACGGTGATTATTTCTCTATGTTACAACCTATGAATCAAACTTAATATACCTCCCATCCTATGGTATGGGGTATAAAAAAACAAGTATGTAAATGCAAGAGTTCGTCTGTAACGAACTTCTAAATACCCGACCCTCTTTAGCCATTAACACCAAATTTAATTTTTTTTTGGCTGTTTCTTGTACTGAATTTCCTGAGAAATCAGGTTTTCAAAGATTTCAGATCTTAAAAGTGGGCATGTTCACCAGAGTGGGCGGTCCAATTTTTTTCTAATTCAAGGCTTCTGGTCGATATTGCTCTCCACCAAAATTTGAGTTCATATGTTTTGTCTAGCTTGACCAAAACGCATTTTTAAATAAAATGTAAATTTGAGGTTGTCTGACATTCAAGCCAATTGTGGGCGTGGCTGTTTGCGGATCTTCTCAATTTTCATACTTTGTCTGTACAAAATGAGAACCAAGCAACGCTGCAAGTTTCAGTTTCCTAGCTCAATTGTCAAGGCTTCAAAACTGCATACATACGGACAGACGGACGGACATGGCTTAATCGACTTACCTGTCAGTCTCGATCATATCTCTAAAAGGTCTTAGGGGTCTACGGTGATTATATCACTGTATTACAAACTATGCATTAAAATTAATATAGCGTCGGTCAGGTTTAAAAATTTAAATACCCCGTCCCAATTGAGCACTGGCACTGGGTATCCAGCGATTCGTGTTTATTGTTTTGGTTTAAATCATTTTTTAATCATTTTTCAAAAGTGTAATTTTTTGGTTTAAATCATTTTTATACCCCATCCCATAAGATAGGAGGTATATTAAGTTTTAACATACTTTAAATATACGTTAATATACGTTAAAATAATAATGGTAGACCCCCAAGACCTTTAGGGCATATGATCGAGACCGAATTCTGAATCAAATGAGCCATGTCCGTCCGTCCGTCCGTCTGTATGTCATATGTTTTTAGGCCTTAAATTTTGAGCTAGAGTGCTTTCTAACTTTTATGTGCATATTGTATGTGCCTCCGCCCACTTTTGTGGGCGTGGCGTTAAAAAAAGTATTTTTTTTAGTTAAAAAGGCGGAGTTTTAGGCCGAAATATGCAACCACCTAGTATAAAGCGTTCAACAGTTATATTTTCTTATCCCGCCCACTTTTTGGAGGCGTGGCAGTTTTCTTTTTGGTATGGTCGGGTATTTTGCAATCCGTCGTAGATGGATTGAAGCTTTTGCATACCCACTGTTGCACTTTCCCACTTGTTTAATGCTATTTTATCTAAATTAAAGTCTATAGTACAATATGTATTATATAGTCTACTTATGCGGGTTACAGGCTCATGCTTCCCATAATTTGTCCTATGTTTAGAGACATTCAAAAGATGTAAGTGTCGGAAGTTATAGAATCCTCCACGAAACTTAAAAGTTACACAAAAAAGAAGGTCAGGAGCATCAATACGTCCTGAGATAAGTTCTGATATAAAGATTAAGTCTTGGTTTATCCGCCTTTGAGATAAGGTTTCCATATTGAGGAGCTTTATGCGGTGCTCGTAAGAAGGCAAGATAAAAGGGTCTTCCCATGGAAGGCCTTTAAGAGCAAAACGGATAAACCTTCGTTGTATTGCTTCAATACGATTTATTTGATTGAGTTGATATGGTCCCCACACCTGTGAAGCGTATTCCAGGCAATAAATAATGGAGGAAAGCTTATAGCTTTTAGTTACAAGACTATTATTTCATGCGAAATCATATCAAGAGCCTTGGAAAAGGCTCTTGATATGATTTCGGTGAAATATGCAGTCAACTTCGTTCCGATTCTCAATAGTTGCAGAGCATTAATTGAGGAAGGAGAGAAGATTGGTAACTGTCGATTTGTTTTTTACAAAGCCATGTTGCTTTGTTGAAATAACATTGCGACAGTAGAACACTGTCACAAATTACTTGTTCGAAGAGCTTTGGGATGCTTGAAAGCTTAGCTATAGGTCTATAGTTGTTAATGTAACTTCTGTCCCCCTGCTTAAAAACTGGCGTAATAATTGATCGCTTCCAAACTTCGGGAAATGCACCCAAGGAAAATGATAAGTGGAACAGGAGAAGGAGATGTATTGCTAGGGAGTCCTTATATTTTTTTTAGGACAATGGGCGGTATTCCGCCTGGTCCAGAGGAGTGATCGTCATTTAACTCCAGAGTCGGAATTTAGAAACAGTATCTAAATTTATAGGAATATTGTTAAAATTAACTTGAGAGGTGTTCACGAGATATTTGAAATAATCATAATCGATATTTAACGGTGCATGCCTAAACGATTTGGAAAAACCCCAGCAAAAGAGTTGCAGATGGTATTGCTGTCATTTAATGAGCAATTGTTGTACTTGAAATTAGCCGGGTAACCGTCGGTTTTCTTTTTAGCGTTTACAAATTTCCAAAACTCTCTGGGTTTGGTTTTAAACGAGCTCCCAATTTTGGACACGCAGTTGTCATATAGCTCATTGGAAAGCAGTTTGAATTGGTTAAACAAACACAAATAAGTATCAAAATCAGTTGAGCACAAAGTATAAATGTATTTTTTCCAAGCTCTATTACGTCTGTTACGCTACATTCGTAATTCATTTGTGTACCATGGATGAGAATAGGTAATGTTTTTAATTAGCGTTAATGGGACAGTTTGTTCTATACAAGTGTTAAGTTTACAATAGAAAGCTTCTACTGCAGCGTTAATGTCTAGGGAGCTCGCTGTTGCAATAAGATTTATACTGTTCAGCTTATTCGATAATAACCGAAAGTCGGCCTTTCGGTAGTCGTATACATATGAACTGTCAAATGAGCTATTATGCTCGTGTATGTGGCAGTTCAAGTCAAGAAACACATCCAGGGGAGGATGGTGAGTGTTTTTTTTAGGAATGTTGCTAGCAGACTGACAAACAACAGTACTAATTGCGTCAGATGAGAAAATTAAATCGAGAATTCAATTTTTAAAGTTTGGAATACAGCTGACTTGCTGTAAGTCAAATGAGATAATATTGTCAAGCTTGTTTAAAGCAAATTGAGGAGAGGAACGAGACGGTGTGAAGTGAGTTTCGTCTTCCGATGTGACCCATTTTAATGGGCTAAGGTTCGATTTTATTCCGATCCTCTCGGTGAACAAGGAACTCTTCATTGAAGAGTTCTGAAGTCAGAAGTGCTGGCATTTAGCCAAGTTTCAGTTAATGCAATAACGTCGTGAGGAAGTCATAGAATTTTTAAAAATATCATCAGTCTTGTGCTTGCTACGTATCAAGCGAATATTTTGATAAAAGAAACTAAGTCTGCCACTTAGTTTTTGGAAGAGCGTTAGGAGGAGAACGCTGTAACTTTGTGATGCGTTGTGTGAACTCTTTGACCAATGTGTTGGGGGGCCATTGTTCCTTACTGCCAATTGAATCAAAGCATTCGGGCGAAACAATAATTTTAAACAAGGAAACGAAATTGTTTGGCTTACTAATCTTTGAGCAAGATACCGAAGTTTCCGAAGGTATAAGTTACTGAGATGTCAAATGGCGAACCACATCTTCAGCGGAAGTTTCAGGCCTTAGCTTGGAAACAAAAACAGTTTTGGGCTTAGGAACTGACTGTATAGAACCATTACCAGGAGTAGAGATCGCAACTTCAGCTACAGATGCTGTTGGGGCTCTTGTATAAGCTGCAGTAGTTGGTGGATTATTTGCATTATTTGAGCTACTAGAATCATCCAACGAATAATTAGGGGGAGCAATATTTTTGGAATTTTTGTTTTTAATTTGGCTACGAGTATTGGGTCGTTTACGCAGAAGGTTTCGATCTTTGCCTTACACACACCATATAATAGATAATAGAGTTCTTGACTGAATTTGACTAAAACGAAATTGGAACACGAAAACAAAGATAATGAACATATCCCGTGTTGCCATTAAACATTGTGACAAATGAAAAATAAAAATAAATAAAGTTTCTATGTAGGTACTCTGACTAAACAATTGTTTAAAGTTTTTTGAATTTTACTGCAGTTTTTATTTATAACATGGATTATGAATCTGCAGAGACCTACCAATGAATAATTGTACGTTTAATTCGAATTTGGCTAAAAACATACAAACTTTATTTGGTTGCATTTTTACAAAGGCAGAGCTCTGGTAACACTCACTAATAGTTTATTTATCTCATGATACGTTACATGCGCTAATATTGAGTGTAATAAAATAAAATAATATCTATGGTTGTGCTTATCGTAGGGAAGCCGGGGGCCCCTAAGGATATTATTTGTCGATAAAATCTTTTAAAATGTGATTTTATATGCAGAACATATTTATAGGGTAAAAGATTTATTAATTCGTAAATGCATAAAAGAAAAATGATAAAAAAAATGTAATTTAAAATGTTTTATAAATTTATAATTTTGACTTTTGATATTTTGGCGGTGATTAATCGACATTGTTAAAGTTTTTAGGATATATACCGCGCTTAATTAAAAGTGAGATCTCAAAGAAAATGTAAAATGGAAATTTTCATTGAGCGTGGTCACCGGGAAACTGACTAAATTTACTTATGGGCGATTAGCACTACGCAGGTTGTAGCGGTGCGTAGGCGGTGAAATGCTCTCCTGTTGATGTGTTTGATGTAAATGGGCGCAAGCAGCGCTCACAATATCACTTGGTGGTACAAGCCTATTTGGGATCGACCGTGTAATGTTTATTTTGGGATCCCAAGTTTGAGAAAGTTTAAAACAGTCATCTCTATTGAAATTTTGGTGGCGTTTTATTTCAATAGCCTCTCGATCAAAGCGTATTCAATTATGTTCGTTCGGATTATCTATAGGACGTGCTCGCATATAGCCAATTTTTCCCGCTGACGTTTGCTGACAGCACTGATATGCTCCTACAAGCGGGTGGCGATACTTCGTCTTGTTTGCCCAACATAAGACGACCCACAGCTACAAGGGACTGAATGTACGCCAGGTTGCCTGTGTATCACCTTTTTTTACCCGACCGAGGGTATAATAATTTTAATGCGTAGTTTGTAACACAGTAAAATAATCACCGTAGACCCCTAAGACCTTTTAGAGATATGATCGAGACCAACATGTGAGTCGATTAAGCCATGTCCGTCCGTCTGTCCGTCCGTCCGTATCTGTGAAGTTTTTAGGTTTTTAAAATTGAGTTAGGCCGCTAAAACTTGTAGTATATCTTGGTCTTATTTTGTACAGACAAAGTGCAAAAATTAGTTAAATCCGCCGACGGCCACGCCCACTACTGGCTTCAATGTAAGACAACCTCTATTCCAAATTTTCTTTCAAAATGCCTTTCGGTAAAGTTAAACCAGGCGTAGGAGCTCACAGTTCGGTATAGAGCAATAACGGCCCAAAACCGCTAAGAGGGCAAAATTGGACCGCCCACAATATCGACCATGCCCACTTTTAACATGTTAGATCTTTAAAACCCCGATTTCTCGTAAAGTTGACTCGAAATTGAAAAAAAAAACAAGTGGGAAAGTGCAACAGTGGGTATGCAAAAGCTTCAATCCATCTATGACGGATTGCAAAATACCCGGCTATACCAAAAAAAACTGCCACGCCTCCAAAAAGTGGGCGGGATATAAAAATATAACTGTTGAATGCTTTATGCTAGGTGGTTGCATACATTTCGGCCTAAAACTCCGCCTTTTCAACTAAAAAAATCACTCTTTTTAACGCCACGCCAACAAAAGTGGGCGGAGGCATATACAATATACACATAAAAGTTAGAAAATGCTAATATCTACAGCTTTTGTCATACAATTTTTTGTCAAATTTCATATATATTTATTGAAAAACAGTCATTTTAAGCTAAAATCCCTTAAAAAGTGGGCGTGGCAATAAAAAAGCTAAAATTTTTTTGGCTACCTTAAAGAAAATTACAAGGCAATGTTACGTACCAAAAATGGATGCGCTAGCGCCATTGTAACATAGCTAAAATTTGCAAAATTTATTTTTTTTAAATTAGAGATGGTCGCACATTACAGGCCTGTAGTGGGCGTGTCTGTTGGCGGATTCAGCTTATTTCTGAAGGACTGAACTTCCAACCAAACCACAAAATTGCAGCTCTCTGTCTTAAAATTTAAAGCCTAAAAGTTGTTTACATACGGACGGACGGACGGACGGACATGGCCTAATCAATTCTTCTGTCGGTCACATTCATATCTCTAAAAGGTCTTAGGGGTCTACGGTGATTATTTCACTGCGTTACTAACTATACATCAAACTTAATATACCCTGGGTCGGGTATAATTACATAACAAATAGTCAAGATATTACTATTTGCTAGGTTTGCTCCATACAAAGTTTTGAGCTCCGCCCACATTTAAGGGGCGCGTTTTTCTGCAATAATTTTCGGTTTTAACGCATTTTGTCATGATTCTAAGGCAATAACAATTAATTGATTTTTAGCCCAGACCCACTTTTAGGGGCGTGACCTATACAAATAATACATGAATTCGAGACAAAAAAATTAAGATTTGGTGTTACACGGTATATAGGGTCAGGTATATAGAAGATTGTCACAGACAAACTCTTGCACTTACCCACTTGTTTAGAGGTAAAATGATTGATTTTATCCGGTATCGCTTATAGATTTTACCCACTCTATCGGTGATACCCATCATATATGGCAAAAATGTTTTTTTGTCCACATCTTTGCCGTCCATTTCCCGGGCAAATTTGAATTCCATGATCTTTGTTTTTTTCGAATATCCATTTGATTTGAGGACGTTGTCGGCAGAAATCAATTCAGCGGCAAGATATTCGATGTCACATATTCTGTGTGCACGCTGTATTCATGTTGAGACAATGGATCGCAAATTTCACGGATGGTGGTGGGAAGTAGCATGTAGTTATCTGCTCGCGTGTGTCCTAATGTGGCATCCTGCTGCTCCCACTTTTAATTAAACGCGGTTTATCTTAAAAACTTTAACAGTGTTTATAAATTTGATTGATTTTGCCCATTGTGCCCGGTGCTGGGGCAGAATGGACATGGGTTTGGCATGATGGACGTGACAGTGAACTGAGTTAGGTACTACACGAGCAAATGTGGCTGCTTTCATGGTCGACATCATTTTCTTCAGCGCAACAATGGCTAGTTCTTAAAATTCTTTTATTTAAAAGCCAAACTTATGCCCCTCCATATCTTTAAGTAGATGTCTTTAAATTCTTGAATGAATATAGATATTCGTCTAAACGAATACCTTAATAATTCTGAAAGAAAAATACGAATGTAGCATGCGCACAAAATGAATGGGGCATTATAGGACCACATGCCCATTATGCCCCGTAGCTGTTTTTTATGATCTGTAAAAATCTCTTTTCAAACTTTAAGTTTAAGACAAATTAAAGCATTTTTACAAACAGTAAAAACATAAACATTATTGTATAATAATTAATACCAACGGATAACTTTAAAACTGCACCAAAATAACTGCAAATTAATGAAAAACCGTCTTTTAACAAAAACACACAGCGCATTCAATTTCCCCTAAATTGGCATTGGATCTCCCACTTAACTCAAAAGAGAAATGTTTAGGGTGCCTGTTTTGCGCCGGGTACCTGGTATGCCCTGCCTTCCCCTACTTTTATGTTTTACCTTGCTTAGGTAGGCTAGGCAGGCGTAGTAGGTGTGCACAATAATATCGTCTCTCCAGGCGGTTGTCTTTGTCTTGTCAGTTCAGTTTCAGTCTGCTTTAAGCAGTGAATGAATAAAGTTTTCTCTTAAGCTAGCCAATTAAAGCACCTTTAAACCACGGGATGAAACAACTTAATGGTTGGTCCATGCAATACCTACTTACTATTTATTAGGTCTGTTTGCCTTAAAATGCATACTTACATTCAAAGATATGTATTTCAGTGTATTGTTCCGAACGATGTTTATGATAAGTAATCACTCGTTTCTCAATTTGGGCCAAATTTTAGTGAGATTGTATGCGTCAAGGCGACTTGAGTTAAAGGCGAGTTGTCCCTATGGCGAGTTGTCCCGCGTTCACTTGTACCATGGCGGGTTGTCATAGCGGCGAGTTGTGAAGGTGTGAGTAGTCCAGATGCCAGTCGTTCCAAGGCGATTTGAGAAATTTTTGCATTTGTTCTGCTTCGCATGACGTGGACCTTACGTACGAAGTTTCAGCACCCTAGCTCAAAATTTAAGGCCTAAAAACATGTGACAAAAAGGCGGACGGACGGACATGGCTCATTCGATTCAGAATTCGGTCTCGATCATATGCCCTTAAGGTCTTGGGGGTCCACCATTACTATTTCACCGTCTTACAAACTATGTGACAAACTTAACATACCTCCTATCCTATGGGATGGGGTATAAAAAGGGATTGCTATGGAATGCCCTTTTGACCTTTGAGTTACATCCATATTCACCTTAAGTTTGGTTTATTTTTACTCTACTATTAAATTAAGACGATTTCGGAAAGAGCGCATTATAAATTCACAAGTGATAAAGTGCGGCAATGAAAATAACATCGGCGTATTTTCAAGCGCATGAGTTAAAATTATTTTTCTATGCCCAATCCCTTAAGGGCAGGAGGTATAATAAGATTGATTCATAATTTGTAACATAGAGAAATAATCACAATAGACCACCAAGATCTTAAAAGCATATAGTCAAGACCGAATTACAAGTCGAATAAGGTCTGTCCGTCCGTCTGTCTATCAGCAGCTTTTATGCCTTAAATTTTCAGCAAGGAACTTTAAACTTCATATTTATTTTTTCTGGGTACCAAAGCAGTAAATGTGTAAGAAATTTTGAAATCCGTCCTTTGACACGCCCACTTAACTTACTACCATAAAAAATGACAACTGTCGCAGGACGCTGAATTTTGAAATGCAGTGTCCTTGCTTAAGTGTATTGGGATTGGCATTTAAAAAAGAGTGAAAAACGCCCCCATGTGGGCGTGGTCACATTTCATTTGCAGTCCTACAAACGGCATCTTATTCATTATTATTTGCTTGAAATCAAGAAAAACTTGCATTATGAAATGTTCCGCCCACTAGTTTGTAAAGAAACTAGAATTAAGATCAAGGGATTTTAAGGGATTAAGATCAAGGGATTTATTGCTAATAGTATTATGTATTCTCTGCAGCAGTATCTTGTATATTTTTATACAAATAATATATAAAATACAAAATATTCCAGTATTTTGTATTTTTTTTGCAGTTCAGTAATCTTAAAATAGTAAACTATTGTAATTACTTTGTGGTCATACTGTTTGCAAATCATCAATATGCCTTACACACACCATAAAATAGATAATAGAGTTCTTGACTGAATTTGACTAAAACGAAATTGGAACACGAAAACAAAGGTAATGAACATATCCACTGTTGCCATTAAACATTGTGACAAATGAAAAATAAAAATAAATAAAGTTTCTATGTAGGTACTCTGACTAAACAATTGTCTAAAGTTTTTTGAATTTTACTGCAGTTTTTATTTATAACATAGATTATGAATCTGCAGAGACCTACCAATGAATAATTGAACGTTTAATTGAATTTGGCTAAAACATACAAACTTTATTTGGTTGCATTTTTACAAATGCAGAGCTCTGGTAACACTGACTAATAGTTTATTTATCTCATGATACGTTACATGCGCTAATTTTGAGTGGAATAAATAAAATAATATCTATGGTTGTGTTTATCGTAGGGAAGCCGGGGGCCCCTAAGGATATTATTTGTTGATAAAATCTTTTAAAATGTGATTTTATATGCAGAACCTATTTATAAGGCAAAAGATTTATTAATTCGTAAGTGCATAAAAGAAAAATGATAAAAAAAATGTAATTTAAAATGTTTTCTAAATTTATAATATTGACTTTTGATGTTTTGGCGGTGATTAATCGACATTGTTAAAGTTTTTAGGATATATACCGCGCTTAATTAAAAGTGGGATCTTCAAGAAAATGGAAAATGGAGATTTTCATTGAGCGTGGTCACCGGGAAACTGACTAAATTTCCTTATGGGCGATTAGCACTACGCAGGTTGTAGCGGTGCGTAGGCGGTGAAATGCTCTCCTGTAGATGTGTTTGATGTAAATGGGCGCAAGCAGCGCTCACAATATCACTTGGTGGTACAAGCCTATTTGGGATCTACCGTGTAATGTTTATTTTGGGATCCCAAGTTTGAGAAAGTTTAAAACAGTCAACTCTATTGAAATTTTGGTGGCGTTTTATTTCAATAGCCTCTCGATCAAAGCGTATTCAATTATGTTCGTTTGGATTATCTATAGGACGTGCTCGCATATAGCCAATTTTTCCCGCTGACGTTTGCTGACAGCACTGATATGCTCCTACAAGCGGGTGGCGATGCTTCGTCTTGTTTGCCCAACATAAGACGACCCACAGCTACAAGGGACTGAATGTACGCCAGGTGCCTGTATATCACCTTTTTATACCTGACCGAGGGTATGATAATTTTAATGCGTAGTTTGTAACACAGTGAAATAATCACCGTAGACCCCTAAGACCTTTTAGAGATATGATCGAGACCAACATGTGAGTCGATTAAGCCATGTCCGTCCGTCTGTCCGTCCGTCCGTATATGTGAAGTTTTAAGGTTTTTAAAATTAAGTTAGGCCGCTAAAACTTGTAGTATATCTTGGTTTTATTTTGTACAGACAAAGTGCAAAAATTAGTGAAATCCACCGACGGCCACGCCCACTCCTGGCTTCAATGTAAGACAACCTCTATTCCAAATTTTCTTTCAAAATGCCTTTTGGTCAAGTTAAACCAGGCGTAGGAGATCACATTTCGGTATAGAGCAATAACGGCCCAAAACCGCTAAGAGGGCAAAATTGGACCGCCCACAATATCGACCATGCCCACTTTTAACATGTTAGATCTTTAAAAACCCGATTTCTCGTAAAGTTGACTCGAAATTGAAAAAAAAACAAGTGGGAAAGTGCAACAGTGGGTATGCAAAAGCTTCAATCCATGTATGACGGATTGCAAAATACCCGACTATACCAAAAAAAAACTGCCACGCCTCCAAAAAGTGGGCGGGATATAAAAATATAACTGTTGAATGCTTTATGCTAGGTGGTTGCATACATTTCGGCCTAAAACTCCGCCTTTTCAACTAAAAAAATCACTCTTTTTAACGCCACGCCAACAAAAGTGGGCGGAGGCACATACAATATATACATCAAAGTTAGAAAATGCTAATATCTACAGCTTTTGTCACACAATTTTTTGTCAAATTTCATATATATTTATTGAAAAACAGTCATTTTAAGCTAAAATCCCTTAAAAAGTGGGCGTGGCCAATAAAAAAGCTAAAATTTTTTTGGCTACCTTAAAGAGAATTACAAGGCAATGTTACGTACCAAAAATGGATGCGCTAGCGCCATTGTAACACAGCTAATATTTGCAAAATGTATTTTTTTAAATTAGAGATGGTCGCACATACAGGCCTGTAGTGGGCGTGTCTGTGGGCGGTTTCAGCTTATTTTTGAAGGACTGAACTTCCAACCAAACCACAAAATTGCAGCTCTCTGTCTTAAAATTTAAAGCCTAAAAATTGTTTACATACGGACGGACAGATGGACAGACGGACATGGCCTAATCAATTCTTCTGTCGGTCCCATTCATATCTCTAAAAGGTCTTAGGGGTCTACGGTGATTATTTCACTGCGTTACAAACTATACATCAAACTTAATATACCCTGGGTCGGGTATAATTACATAACTAATAGTCAAGATATTACTATTTGCTAGGTTTGCTCCATACAAAATTTTGAGCTCCACCCACTTTTAAGGGGCGCGTTTTTCTGCAATAATTTTCGGTTTTAACGCATTTTGCCATGATTCTAAGGCAATAACAATTAATTGATTTTTAGCCCAGACCCACTTTTAGGGGCGTGACCTATACAAATAATACATGAATTCGGGACAAAAAATTTAAGATTTGGTGTAACACGGTATATAGGGTCAGGTATATAGAAGATTGTCACAGACAAACTCTTGCACTTACCCACTTGTTTAGAGGTAAAATGATTGATTTTATCCGGTATCGCTTTTAGATTTTACCCACTCTATCGGTGATACCCATCATATATGGCAAAAATGTTTTTTTGTCCACATCTTTGCCGTCCATTTCCCGGGCAAATTTGAATTCCATGATCTTTGTTTTTTTTCGAATATCCATTTGATTTGAGGACGTTGTCGGCAGAATTCAATTCAGCGGCAAGATATTCGATGTCACATATTCTGTGGGCACGCTGTATTCATGTTGAGACAATGGATCGCAAATTTCACGGATGGTGGTGGGAAGTAGCATGTAGGTATCTGCTCGCGTGTGTGCTCTTTCGTTGTACGGTGTGTCCTAATGTGGCATCCTGCTGCTTATATCTTAAAAACTTTAACAGTGTTTATAAATTTGATTGAATTTGCCCATTGTGCCCGGTGCTGGGGCAGAATGGACATGGGTTTGGCATGATGGGCGTTACAGTGAACTGAGTTAGGTACTACACGAGCAAATGTGGCTGCTTTCATGGTCGACATTATTTTCTTCAGCGCAACAATGGCTAATAATGGCTAGTTCTTAAAATTCTTTTATTTAAAAGCCAAACTTATGCCCCTCCATATCTTTAAGTAAATGTCTTTAAATTCTTGAATGAATATAGACATAATTTTAAAGGTTTTGGGATATGCCGCGTTAAAAATAGAGTATGAGTGCAAACCGTACTCACCCCGAACGTTTCGCTTAAGTTACATTAAGCGTGTTCACCGGGAAACTGCCTAAAAATGCTTATGGCGATTAGCACTACGCAAGTTGTAGCGGTGCGTAGGCGGTAGTGCTCTCTCGTTTACTCGTTGTTGTGCATCAGGTGGCTGAGAGCAAACAGTGCTCACTGTGTCGCTGGGGCTGGTTAGCCAATTCGCAATCGACAGTGATGAGCCGATTATTGGATCCCATGTTCGCGACAATTTGAAACTCTCGTCGCGATTGAAATTTTTGTGGCGTTTTATCTCAATCGCTTCACGAACAAGCCGTTGGATGTAATGCAACTCCCGAGCCAGTATCTTAGCCTGGTTAAATCTGATCCAATGGTGTTCGTTGGGCTGCTGATTGCTCAAAGCATTTATATGCTCTTTTAAACGGGTCGAAATAAACGGGTAAGTACGGTTTGCACTCATACTTTATTTTTAACGCGGTATATCCCAAAACCTTTAAAATTATGTCTAACAACCGTCAAAGCCTTAAAAGTTATATATGAATATAGATATTCGTCTAAACAAACGAATACCTTAACAATCCTGAAAGCAAAATACGAATATAGCATGCACACAAAATGAATGGGGCATTATAGGACCACATGCCCATTATGTCCCGTAGCTGTTTTTTATGATCTGTAAACATTTATTTTCAAACTAAAAGTTTAAGACAAATTAAAGCATTTTTACAAACAGCATTAGTTTGCATTGATTGATATATAATAATTAATACAAAATTGATAACTTTAAACTGCACCAAAATAACTGCTAATTAATGAAAAACCGTCTTTTAACAAAAACAAACAGCGCACGTTCAACTTTTATTCAAAAAACTTTTATTCAATTTCCCCTAAATTGGCATTGGATCTCCCACTTAACTCAAAAGAGAAATATTTAGGGTGCCTGTTTTGCGCCGGGTACCTGCTATGCCCTGGCTTCCCCTACTTTTATGTTTTACCTTGCTTAGGTAGGCTAGGCAGGCGTAGTAGGTGTGCACAATAATATCGTCTCTCCAGGCGGTTGTCTTTGTCTTGTCAGTTCAGTTTCAGTCTGCTTTAAGCAGTGAATGAATAAAGTTTTCTCTTAAGCTAGCCAATTAAAGCACCTTTAAACCACGGGATGAAACAACTTAATGGTTGGTCCATGCAATACCTACTTACTATTTATTAGGTCTGTTTGCCTTAAAATGCATACTTACATTCAAAGATATGTATTTCAGTGTATTGTTCCGAACGATGTTTATGATAAGTAATCACTCGTTTCTCAATTTGGGGCAAATTTTAGTGAGATTGTATGCGTCAAGGCGACTTGAGTTAAAGGCGAGTTGTCCCTATGGCGAGTTGTCCCGCGTTCACTTGTACCATGGCGGGTTGTCATAGCGGCGAGTTGTGAAGGTGTGAGTAGTCCAGATGCCAGTCGTTCCAAGGCGATTTGAGAAATTTTTGCATTTGTTCTGCTTCGCATGACGTGGACCTTACGTACGAAGTTTCAGCACCCTAGCTCAAAATTTAAGGCCTAAAAACATGTGACAAAAAGGCGGACGGACGGACATGGCTCATTCGATTCAGAATTCGGTCTCGATCATATGCCCTTAAGGTCTTGGGGGTCCACCATTACTATTTCACCGTCTTACAAACTATGTGACAAACTTAACATACCTCCTATCCTATGGGATGGGGTATAAAAAGGGATTGCTATGGAATGCCCTTTTGACCTTTGAGTTACATCCATATTCACCTTAAGTTTGGTTTATTTTTACTCTACTATTAAATTAAGACGATTTCGGAAAGAGCGCATTATAAATTCACAAGTGATAAAGTGCGGCAATGAAAATAACATCGGCGTATTTTCAAGCGCATGAGTTAAAATTATTTTTCTATGCCCAATCCCTTAAGGGCAGGAGGTATAATAAGATTGATTCATAATTTGTAACATAGAGAAATAATCACAATAGACCACCAAGATCTTAAAAGCATATAGTCAAGACCGAATTACAAGTCGAATAAGGTCTGTCCGTCCGTCTGTCTATCAGCAGCTTTTATGCCTTAAATTTTCAGCAAGGAACTTTAAACTTCATATTTATTTTTTCTGGGTACCAAAGCAGTAAATGTGTAAGAAATTTTGAAATCCGTCCTTTGACACGCCCACTTAACTTACTACCATAAAAAATGACAACTGTCGCAGGACGCTGAATTTTGAAATGCAGTGTCCTTGCTTAAGTGTATTGGGATTGGCATTTAAAAAAGAGTGAAAAACGCCCCCATGTGGGCGTGGTCACATTTCATTTGCAGTCCTACAAACGGCATCTTATTCATTATTATTTGCTTGAAATCAAGAAAAACTTGCATTATGAAATGTTCCGCCCACTAGTTTGTAAAGAAACTAGAATTAAGATCAAGGGATTTTAAGGGATTAAGATCAAGGGATTTATTGCTAATAGTATTATGTATTCTCTGCAGCAGTATCTTGTATATTTTTATACAAATAATATATAAAATACAAAATATTCCAGTATTTTGTATTTTTTTTGCAGTTCAGTAATCTTAAAATAGTAAACTATTGTAATTACTTTGTGGTCATACTGTTTGCAAATCATCAATATGCCTTACACACACCATAAAATAGATAATAGAGTTCTTGACTGAATTTGACTAAAACGAAATTGGAACACGAAAACAAAGGTAATGAACATATCCACTGTTGCCATTAAACATTGTGACAAATGAAAAATAAAAATAAATAAAGTTTCTATGTAGGTACTCTGACTAAACAATTGTCTAAAGTTTTTTGAATTTTACTGCAGTTTTTATTTATAACATAGATTATGAATCTGCAGAGACCTACCAATGAATAATTGAACGTTTAATTGAATTTGGCTAAAACATACAAACTTTATTTGGTTGCATTTTTACAAATGCAGAGCTCTGGTAACACTGACTAATAGTTTATTTATCTCATGATACGTTACATGCGCTAATTTTGAGTGGAATAAATAAAATAATATCTATGGTTGTGTTTATCGTAGGGAAGCCGGGGGCCCCTAAGGATATTATTTGTTGATAAAATCTTTTAAAATGTGATTTTATATGCAGAACCTATTTATAAGGCAAAAGATTTATTAATTCGTAAGTGCATAAAAGAAAAATGATAAAAAAAATGTAATTTAAAATGTTTTCTAAATTTATAATATTGACTTTTGATGTTTTGGCGGTGATTAATCGACATTGTTAAAGTTTTTAGGATATATACCGCGCTTAATTAAAAGTGGGATCTTCAAGAAAATGGAAAATGGAGATTTTCATTGAGCGTGGTCACCGGGAAACTGACTAAATTTCCTTATGGGCGATTAGCACTACGCAGGTTGTAGCGGTGCGTAGGCGGTGAAATGCTCTCCTGTAGATGTGTTTGATGTAAATGGGCGCAAGCAGCGCTCACAATATCACTTGGTGGTACAAGCCTATTTGGGATCTACCGTGTAATGTTTATTTTGGGATCCCAAGTTTGAGAAAGTTTAAAACAGTCAACTCTATTGAAATTTTGGTGGCGTTTTATTTCAATAGCCTCTCGATCAAAGCGTATTCAATTATGTTCGTTTGGATTATCTATAGGACGTGCTCGCATATAGCCAATTTTTCCCGCTGACGTTTGCTGACAGCACTGATATGCTCCTACAAGCGGGTGGCGATGCTTCGTCTTGTTTGCCCAACATAAGACGACCCACAGCTACAAGGGACTGAATGTACGCCAGGTGCCTGTATATCACCTTTTTATACCTGACCGAGGGTATGATAATTTTAATGCGTAGTTTGTAACACAGTGAAATAATCACCGTAGACCCCTAAGACCTTTTAGAGATATGATCGAGACCAACATGTGAGTCGATTAAGCCATGTCCGTCCGTCTGTCCGTCCGTCCGTATATGTGAAGTTTTAAGGTTTTTAAAATTAAGTTAGGCCGCTAAAACTTGTAGTATATCTTGGTTTTATTTTGTACAGACAAAGTGCAAAAATTAGTGAAATCCACCGACGGCCACGCCCACTCTTGGCTTCAATGTAAGACAACCTCTATTCCAAATTTTCTTTCAAAATGCCTTTTGGTCAAGTTAAACCAGGCGTAGGAGATCACATTTCGGTATAGAGCAATAACGGCCCAAAACCGCTAAGAGGGCAAAATTGGACCGCCCACAATATCGACCATGCCCACTTTTAACATGTTAGATCTTTAAAAACCCGATTTCTCATAAAGTTGACTCGAAATTGAAAAAAAAACAAGTGGGAAAGTGCAACAGTGGGTATGCAAAAGCTTCAATCCATGTATGACGGATTGCAAAATACCCGACTATACCAAAAAAAAACTGCCACGCCTCCAAAAAGTGGGCGGGATATAAAAATATAACTGTTGAATGCTTTATGCTAGGTGGTTGCATACATTTCGGCCTAAAACTCCGCCTTTTCAACTAAAAAAATCACTCTTTTTAACGCCACGCCAACAAAAGTGGGCGGAGGCACATACAATATATACATCAAAGTTAGAAAATGCTAATATCTACAGCTTTTGTCACACAATTTTTTGTCAAATTTCATATATATTTATTGAAAAACAGTCATTTTAAGCTAAAATCCCTTAAAAAGTGGGCGTGGCCAATAAAAAAGCTAAAATTTTTTTGGCTACCTTAAAGAGAATTACAAGGCAATGTTACGTACCAAAAATGGATGCGCTAGCGCCATTGTAACACAGCTAATATTTGCAAAATGTATTTTTTTAAATTAGAGATGGTCGCACATACAGGCCTGTAGTGGGCGTGTCTGTGGGCGGTTTCAGCTTATTTTTGAAGGACTGAACTTCCAACCAAACCACAAAATTGCAGCTCTCTGTCTTAAAATTTAAAGCCTAAAAGTTGTTTACATACGGACGGACGGACGGACGGACATGGCCTAATCAATTCTTCTGTCGGTCACATTCATATCTCTAAAAGGTCTTAGGGGTCTACGGTGATTATTTCACTGCGTTACTAACTATACATCAAACTTAATATACCCTGGGTCGGGTATAATTACATAACAAATAGTCAAGATATTACTATTTGCTAGGTTTGCTCCATACAAAGTTTTGAGCTCCGCCCACATTTAAGGGGCGCGTTTTTCTGCAATAATTTTCGGTTTTAACGCATTTTGTCATGATTCTAAGGCAATAACAATTAATTGATTTTTAGCCCAGACCCACTTTTAGGGGCGTGACCTATACAAATAATACATGAATTCGAGACAAAAAAATTAAGATTTGGTGTTACACGGTATATAGGGTCAGGTATATAGAAGATTGTCACAGACAAACTCTTGCACTTACCCACTTGTTTAGAGGTAAAATGATTGATTTTATCCGGTATCGCTTATAGATTTTACCCACTCTATCGGTGATACCCATCATATATGGCAAAAATGTTTTTTTGTCCACATCTTTGCCGTCCATTTCCCGGGCAAATTTGAATTCCATGATCTTTGTTTTTTTCGAATATCCATTTGATTTGAGGACGTTGTCGGCAGAAATCAATTCAGCGGCAAGATATTCGATGTCACATATTCTGTGTGCACGCTGTATTCATGTTGAGACAATGGATCGCAAATTTCACGGATGGTGGTGGGAAGTAGCATGTAGTTATCTGCTCGCGTGTGTCCTAATGTGGCATCCTGCTGCTCCCACTTTTAATTAAACGCGGTTTATCTTAAAAACTTTAACAGTGTTTATAAATTTGATTGATTTTGCCCATTGTGCCCGGTGCTGGGGCAGAATGGACATGGGTTTGGCATGATGGACGTGACAGTGAACTGAGTTAGGTACTACACGAGCAAATGTGGCTGCTTTCATGGTCGACATCATTTTCTTCAGCGCAACAATGGCTAGTTCTTAAAATTCTTTTATTTAAAAGCCAAACTTATGCCCCTCCATATCTTTAAGTAGATGTCTTTAAATTCTTGAATGAATATAGATATTCGTCTAAACGAATACCTTAATAATTCTGAAAGAAAAATACGAATGTAGCATGCGCACAAAATGAATGGGGCATTATAGGACCACATGCCCATTATGCCCCGTAGCTGTTTTTTATGATCTGTAAAAATCTCTTTTCAAACTTTAAGTTTAAGACAAATTAAAGCATTTTTACAAACAGTAAAAACATAAACATTATTGTATAATAATTAATACCAACGGATAACTTTAAAACTGCACCAAAATAACTGCAAATTAATGAAAAACCGTCTTTTAACAAAAACACACAGCGCATTCAATTTCCCCTAAATTGGCATTGGATCTCCCACTTAACTCAAAAGAGAAATGTTTAGGGTGCCTGTTTTGCGCCGGGTACCTGGTATGCCCTGCCTTCCCCTACTTTTATGTTTTACCTTGCTTAGGTAGGCTAGGCAGGCGTAGTAGGTGTGCACAATAATATCGTCTCTCCAGGCGGTTGTCTTTGTCTTGTCAGTTCAGTTTCAGTCTGCTTTAGACAGTGAATTAAGTCGTATGCACTACTGTTTTTTTTTTAATATCCGCCCAGTTTTCTCTTAAGCTAGCCAATGAAAGCACCTTTAGACCACGGGATGAAACAACTTAATGGTTGGTCCATGCAATACCTACTTACTATTTATTGGGTCTGTTTGCCTTAAAATGCATACTTACATTCAAAGATATGTATTTCAGTGTATTGTTCCGAACGATGTTTACTTAAATTGTTAATCTAATTAAGTTACAGAAAAGCTAGGTTTTTAGTGAATAACTTTTTTAACAAAGTGATTTTGGTCAAGCCGAATTATAAATTATTGTTGACAATCCAATGATATATAACATTGTTTGCAGGACTAGCTCCCATTCCCATACATTTTTGGCCATTCTCCTTTCTTGTCGAGAAAGCTCCCGCTTAAAAAAAAACAATCTACACAGCCTTTCTAAACCAATCAAAAAACAGTTGCAAGACAAAGCAGACTCAAAATTGACTCCACACCTCCCCATAAATAATCACTCCTTTCTCAATTTGGGGCAAATTTGAGTGAGATTGTATGCGTCAAGGCGAATTGAGTTGAAGGCGAGTTGTCCCTATGGCGAGTTGTCCGCGTTCACTTGTACCATGGCGGGTTGTCATAGCGGCGAGTTGTGAAGGTGTGAGTAGTCCAGATGCCAGTCGTTCCAAGGCGATTTGAGTCGACACGTTGGTACGCGTTATCCTCGCTTAAGTATATTGTGATTGGCATTTAAGAAAAAAGCGAAAACCGCCCCTTGTAGGCGTGGTCATATTTAATATGCATTCTAATAAACGGTTCTTATTTGACATATTTGCTTTAAATCCAAAAAACTTGCACCATAAAATCTTCAGATACGTACGTAAGCTATCAACTCAAATGAATAAATTTTGGGGGCGTTTTTAAGTATAAATCAAATTTTTAATGTGAAAATGCAGTCAAGACGTGTATATCACTTCTGATAAAAAATGTAAACAAAACTAGTGGGAGGGTTACAATCCCCAATCCCAATTGACCACTTTCAAGCTCCGAATTGTGTCATTAATCTTGGTTGTTAAATTTCAGTTTCTATTAACTTCAACTGTATTTAGAATTTCTCAGTTAAAGAATCTTCTCCCTTAAAAAGGGGCGTGACATCCACCCCTTTTCAATAACATCGTTTTTTATACCCCATCCCATAGGATAGGAGGTATATTAAGTTTGTTTCATAGTTTGTAACATAGGGAAATAATCACCGTAGACCTTTAAGACCTTTAGATCATATGATCGAGACCGAATTGTTAGTCAAATGAGCCATGTCCGTCATTGCCGTCCGTCATTGCCGTCCGTCATCAAGGATTGCATTTTCACAAAAATTTGGCTTATGCTTAAAAACGCCCCCAAAAGTGGGGGTGGCAAAAATTTATTCATTTCAGTTGATAGCTTTCACACATATCTGAACATTTTATAGCGCAAGTTTTTTGGATTCAAAGAAAATATATCATATCAAAAATGCTTAATAAAATGCAAATTTAATATGACCACGCCCAAAAGGGGGCGGTTTTTACCCTTTTTTGAAACGTCAGTCACAATACACCTAGGCGACGATAACGCGTACCAAATTTCAGCTTCCTACGACAATTTTGAATTTTCATGCTATTAAGTAAAGTGGGCGTGTCAGTGGACGGATTATAAAAATTTTTACACTTGTACTGCTTCAGGATCTAGAAAGAACAGATATTAAGTTTCAAGTTCCTAGCTCAAAATTTAAGGCCTACAAACTACCGACACACGGACGGACGGACGGACGGACGGACATGGCTCATTCGATTAACAATTCGGTCTTGGGGGCTAACGGTGATTATTTCTCTGTGTTAAAAAGTATGAATAAAACTTAATATACCTCTTATCCTATAGGATGGGGTATAAAAACGATGTACTTGAAAAGGGGTGGATGCCCCGCCCCTTTTTAAGGAAGAAGATTCTTTAACTGAAAAATTCTAAATACAGTTGAAGTTAATAGAAACTGAAATTTAACAACCAAGATTTATGACACAATTCGGAGCTGGAAAGTGGTCAATTGGGATGGGGTATCCAACGATTCGCCTAAGCGGATTGTAACCCTCGCACTAATTATACCCCATCCCATAGGATAGGAGGTATATTAAGTTTGATTCATAGTTTGTAACATAGAGAAATAATCACCGTAGACCTCCAAGACCTCAAGGGCATATGATCGAAACCGAATTGTTAGTCGAATGAGCCATGTCCGTCCGTCCGTCCGTCCGTGTGTCGGTAGTTTTTAGGCCTTAAATTTTGAGCTAGGAACTGGAAACTTAATATCTGTTCTTTCTAGATCCCGAAGCAGTACAAGTGTAAAAATTTTCTAAATCCGTCCACTTTACTTATTAGCATGAAAATTCAAAGTATTCCTAGCAAGCTGAAATTTGGTACGTATCCTCGCTTAAGTATATTGTGATTGGCGTTTAAGAAAAAAGCGAAAACCGCCCACTTGTAGGCGTGGTCATAATTAACATGCATTCTGATAAACGGTTCTTATTTGATATATTTGCTTTAAATCCAAAAATCTTGCACCATAAAATCTTCAGATATGTACGTAAGCTAGGAACTCAAATGAATAAATTTTTGCCACGCCTAATTTTGGGGGCGTTTTTTAGTATAAACCAAATTTTTAATGGGAAAATGCAGTCAAGACGTGTATATCACTTCTGATAAAAAATGTAAACAAAACTAGTGGGAGGGTTACAATCCGCTTAGGCGAATCGTTGGATACCCCACCCCAATTGACCACTTTCAAGCTCCGAATTGTGTCATAAATCTTGGTTGTTAAATTTCAGTTTCTATTAACTTCAACTGTATTTAGAATTTTTCAGTTAAAGAATCTTCTCCCTTAAAGAGGGGCGTGGCATCCACCCCTTTTCAATTACATCGTTTTCTATACCCCATCTCATAGGAGAGGAGGTATATTAAGTTTGTTTCATAGTTTGTAACCAAGGTTCGTAGAGCGATAAAATATGATTCGTTCTCTCTTGAAAAGTTCGCAAAGGAATTTAATTTTTGATTCGTTAGCGAGCTTTATCTGTAAAATATGATTCGTTCCCGAATTTATCACATGCGAACTATTGCAGATCCGTTCGCGAATCGTTCGAATAAGAAAAAATGTCACTTTGCATGAATGTTATTGTATAGTATATTTAGGGTAGGAGCTGGAGGAATCCATAGTAAAGGTGAAGGATCTCATTATTGGCTTCTGCCGGGCAAGGAACTCCAATGAATCCAAGGAATTCTGAAGGCAGTGGCCAGGAGCTAGAGAAATCCCTTATTAAAGTGGAGCATCTCATTTTTCACTTCTGCCAGGCAAGGAACTCCAATGAATTCAAGGAATTCTGGAGGAAGTGGCCAGGAGCTGAAAAAATCCCTTATAAAGGTGAAGCATCTCATTTTTGGCTTCTACCAGGCAAGGAACTCCAATTAGCCCAAGGAATTCTGGAGGAAGTGGGAAGGAGCAGGAGAAATCCCTTATAAAGGTGAAGCATCTTATTTTTCACTTCTACCAGGCGAGAAACTCCAACGGGCGAATGAATTTGGAGCAATGGCAAACATTTTTCGCGATCACCATACAAACTTTAACGGTCAGTTTTAAATGAAATTAACAATTAACAAATAAATATTTCAACTGTCGGAGCCGCAATCAACACTTGAAATTAAGCTGAACGAACGAATACTTGACAAAGAATGATTCGTTTTAAGGGTCTTTACGGATCCTTATCGCGAGCGAACTATATCTTACCTGAATTTCTTTTTTCCGATCTCTCACGAACGAACTATACAGAAAAAAAAAGAATATAGTTTGTTCGAGAGCGAACTATACATTTTCAAAGATCGAATATTTTATAGTTCGCGAACTTTATTTGAGAAGATGGATAAATTACGATAGAGATCCGTATTTGATGGTTCGCGAGCGATATTTTACGAACCCTGTTTGTAACATAGAGAAATAATCACCGTAGACCCTTAAGACCTTAAGGGCATATGATCGAGACCGAATTGTTAGTTGAATGAGACATGTCCGTCCGTCCGTGTGTCGATAGTTTTTTAGGCCTTAAAATTTTAGCTAGGAACTTGAAACTTAGTATGTGTTCTTTCTAGGTCCCGAAATAGTACAAGAAACTTTTAAAATACGCCCACTGACAGGCCCACTTTACTTATTAGCATGCAAATTCAAAATTGTCGTAGGAAACTGAAAATAGGTACGCGTTATCGTCGCTTAAGTGTTTTGTGATTTACATTTCAAAAAGGCAAAAAATCGCCCCCTTTTGGGCGTGGTCATATTCCATTAAGCATTTTTTATTCCACATATTTTCTGTGAATCCAAAAAACTTGCGCTATAGAATGTTCAGATATGTGTGAAAGCTATCAACTGAAATGATTAAATTTTTGCCACGACCACTTTTGGGGGCGTTTTTAAGTGTAAACCAAATTTTTAATGTGAAAATGCAATCAACACGTGTATGTGATATACATGTATATATATTATCACATATTATATTCTGACAAAAAATATAAACAAAAAAACGATGTAATTGAAAAGGATGCCCCTTTTTAATAGAAAAGATTTTTTAACTGAGAAATTCTAAATACAGTCAAAGTTAATAGAAATTAAATTAAACAACCAAGATTTATGACACAATTCGGAGCCTAAAAGTGGTCAATTGGGATGGGGTATCCAACGATACGCCTAAGCGGATTGTAACCCTCCCACTAGTTTGTTTAAATTTATCAGAAGTGATATACACGTGTTGCTTGCATTTCTACATTAAAAATTTGGTTTATGCTTAAAAACGCCCCCAAAAGTGGGCGTGGCAAAAATTTATTCATTTCAGTTGATAGCTTTCACACAAATCTTAACATTTTATAGCGCAAGTTTTTTGGATTCAAAGAAAATATATCATATTAAAAATTCTTAATAAAATGCAAATGAAATATGACCACACCCAAAAGGGGGCGGTTTTTACCCTTTTTCGAAACGTCAATCACAAAACACTTAAGCGACGATAACGCGTACCAAATTTCAGTTTTTTACGACAATTTTGAATTATCATGCTAATAAGTAAAGTGGGCGTGTCAGTAGACGGATTATAAAATTTTTTACACTTGTACTGCTTCAGGGCCTAGAAAGAACAGATATTTAGTTTCAAGTTCCTAGCTCAAAATTTAAGGCATAAAAACTACCGACACACGGACGGACGGACATGGCTCATTCGATTAACAATTCGGTCTCAATCATATGCCCTTGGTCTTGGGGGTCTACGGTGATTATTTCTCTATGTTACAAACTATGAATCAAACTTAATATACCTCTTATCCTTTGGGATGGGGTATAAAAACGATGTAATTGAAAAGGGGTGAATGCCAGGCCCCTTTCTAAGGGAAGAAGATTCTTTAACTGAAAAATTCTATATACAGTTGAAGTTAATAGAAACTGAAATTTAAGAACCAAGATTTATGACACAATTCGGAGCTGGAAAGTGGTCAATTGGGATGGAGTATCCAACGATTCGCCTAAGCGGATTGTAACCCTCCCACTAATTATACCCCATTCCATAGGCTAGGAGGTATATTTAGTGTGATTCATAGTTTCTCATCATCACCATCATCATTTTCGAATGCCGCTTATCCTTTAAAAGGGTCGCGGAGCGAGGGTGGCCAAATGGTCCTTCCATCTTTCTCGATCCTCCATTACCAACTCAAGAGACTCCGGCGCAATCCCCAGGCGGGACCCAGAGAGGTTCTTTACCTAATCCCACCACCTGTTTCTTGGCCTACCAGGGGGCGACGAACTCTCATCGTCCTCAAGAATCTCATTTCGGCAGGTGGTACCCGCGATCTAATTCTTTCGGTCATTACCCAAATTTCATGACCATAGATGAGGGTCGGAACGAACACTCAATTAAAAACTGGGATCTTTGCTTTCACTCCAAGCTCAGCCTTCCTGATGACCGGCCGGCGCAGTTCCTTTAATATTGCTCCAGCTAGGCCAATTCTACAGGACAACTCATTATCAATCCTCCCATCTTTCGTGAAAAAGACCCCGAGATACTTAAACTTCTCCACCTGTTTTAATGTAACTCCAATTATGTGCAGGGTACATTGCACAGGAGTTCGGGAAACAACCATCACTTCCGATTTGTTCACGTTTACTTTCATCCCAGCATCACCACAGACGGCTGCAAACCTATCCAGTGCTCGTTGAAGCTCCTCTTTGGATGATGCAAGGATGCCCAAATCATCTGCGAAAAGCAGATGGCTCATCCTATTGCCAGCCAATTCGAAACATTGCTCGCCAGTCCATATATGCTATGAAAAGATTTATGACACAATTCGGAGCTTAAAAGTGGTCAATTAAGATGGGGTATCGAACGATACGCCTAAGCGGATTGCAACCCTCCCACTAGTTTGTTTATATTTTTTATCAGAAGTGATATACACGTGTTGATTGCATTTTCACATTAAATATTTTGTTTATGCTTAAAAACGCCTCCAAAAGTGGGCGTGGCAAAAATTTATTCATTTCAGTTGATTTCAGCTTTCACACATATTTGAACATTTTATAGCGCAAGTTTTTTGGATTCAAAGAAAATATATCATATTAAAAATGCTTAATAAAATGCAAATGAAATATGACCACACCCAAAAGGGGGCGGTTTTTACCCTTTTTCGAAACGTCAATCACAAAACACTTAAGCGATGATAACGCGTACCAAATTTCAGCTTCCTACGACAATTTTTAATTTTCATGCTAATAAGTAAAGTGGGCGTGTAAGTGGACGGATTATAAAATTTTTTACACTTGTACTGCTTCAGGGCCTAGAAAGAACAGATATTTAGTTTCAAGTTCCTAGCTCAAAATGTAAGGCCTAAAAACTACCGACACACGGACGGACGGACATGGCTCATTCGATTAACAATTCGGTCTCAATCATATGCCCTTAGGGTCTTGGGGGTCTACGGTGATTATTTCTCTGTGTTACAAACTATGAATCAAACTTAATATACCTCTTATCCCTTGGGATGGGGTATAAAAACGATGTAATTGAAAAGGGTTGGAAGCCACGCTCTTTTTTAAGGAAGATTCTCAAGAATAACCTTCAGAGTTAAAAGCTGGTCGGTTGTGCCTCTGCCAGGCCGAAAGCCACACTGTTCTTCCCGTAACAAAGGCTCGATTACAGCTCTGGAACGCGTTTCCAACACCTTCGCGAATATTTTTTCCGGAAGACTCAAGACAAATATGCCCCTATAGTTGACGCAATCTCTCCTGTTCCCTTTTTTGAAAATGGGCACTATAGCTCCCGTTTGCACAGGATATAGCTTCCCAATCGCTTGGTGCCTTCCCGCTATCCCAAGCCACCTAAATGACGCGTGTTAGCCATGTAACATCCTCTTTACCCATAGCCTTGAGCATTGCTGGCCGGATTTCGTCAACTCCAGCAGACTTGCCAACTTTTAGCGATTTCATCGCTTCAGTGACTTCATCTACTGTTGGACTTTTCTCCGCCCTTATCTCGTCAGCATTGGGAATGCCATCTTCAGTGCCCTGTTGGGGGTTGAGCAACTCCGAAAAGCAACTCCGGGCTGGAGAAGTTGAGTTTCTACATTGGATCCACGCAATGTAGGCTCTCTTCTTCTCTCTGATGGCTTCTTGAATTCCAGGCGTTTTAAACCAAGCAGTTCTTTTCTCACTACCAGCCGCTACCCCAAGCCGCTTCACTCCACAAACATTTCCTGCAGAGGCAATGACTGCCGATAAAAACAGCTGCCATTCCTCCTCTACATTCAAAAGGTCAGTTGGAATTTGTTCAAACTTCTCCGAAACATGCTGTGCAAAACGCTCCCTGAAATCAGAGTCAGCATCCTGCAACCTTTCCCACCGTATGCGGGTCACCAGTCTTGGTTTTCGCCTGGGTGGCAAAGGAATACTGTCACTGAAAAACAATTTACACAGCACTAAGTGGTGATCAGTTGACAATTCAGCTCCCCTGAAAACTCGAACATAACAAATCATTCTTTGAACACACGATGGTACAACAAAGAAATCAATCAGTGACTTCTGATTTAAACTGTGCCTGTACCATGTGTATTTGTGAATGTCTCTGTGTGGGAAAAAGGTGTTCATGATGGACAAGCCATATGCACAGCAAAAGTTCAACACTTTCCCTCCGTTCTTGTTTTGATCCCGGCCACCGTGCCTCCCAATCACACTCCTCCAAGTACTGTCGTCTGTACCCACATGTGCATTGAAGTCACCCATCAGGAGAAAGAAGTCCATTTCTGCCATTCTGTCCAGGGCAGCATCAACTTCGTTCAAAAAGGACTCATACTATGACTCTCGATTTAGTGCATAAACCTGAACCAGACCCAGAGTTGATCGTTCAAGCTTAAGCTTTAAGATCAGAATCCTTCCTCCTAACGGAATGACATCGAATACATTTTCTGACAGCCGGGGGCTTGTGAGTATCCCCACACCCGCCTGTGCAGTCATGTGATTTGGGACGCCAGACCAGAAGATCTTCCACCCATCCTCGAAGTCTTTGGTTCCAGAACCCTTCCACTTAGTTGAGGAGATGCCAGTTGCATCGAGCTGATACTTTTTGGCCTCCTCAACCAGTTCAAGTTCCTTTCTCGTTAGCGACGAGACATTCCACGTGCCAATTTTGGGTTGGTGCCGTTGTCGATTTGTAGAGTGTCCAGTCCACCTAAGCCCTCATTTTGACATGGCGCTGTCCCCCTCTGCCCCCCGTAATGGATAGCGACACCATTGACGAGCTGCTCGGAACTTCTTCGGGTTTAACCCGGTCGGATGCCGAGCGGGACCTTCCGACCACCAAGCGCTCGCATGCTGACATAGTTTGTAACATAGAGAAATAATCACCGTAGACCCTCAAGACCTTAAGGGCATATGATCGAGACCGAATTGTTAGTCGAATGAGCCATGTCCGTCCGTCCGTGTGTCGGTAGTTTTTAGGCCTTTAATTTTGAGCTAGGAACTATAAACTTCATATATGATCTTTCTAGGTCCCGAAGTGTAAAAATACAGGTACAAGTGTAAAAATTTTCTAAATCCGCCCACTTTACTTATTAGCATGAAATTTCAAAGTAATCGTAGGAAGCTGAAATTTGGTACCGTAGGAATTTGTAATCGTAGGAAGCTGAAATTTATCCTCGCTTAAGTATATATAGGCATTTAAGAAAAAAGCGAAAACCGCCTCCTTGTAGCCGTGGTCATATTTAATATGCATTCTAATAAACGGTTCTTATTTGATATATTTGCTTTAAATCCAAAAAACTTGCACCATAAAATCTTCAGATATATACGTAAGCTATCAACTCAAATGAATAAATTTTTGCCACGCCTAGTTTTGGGGGCGTTTTTAAGTATAAACCAAATTTTTAATGTGAAAATGCAGTCAAGACGTGTATATCACTTCTGATAAAAAATGTAAACAAAACTAGTGGGAGGGTTACAATCCGCTTAGGCGAATCGTTGGATACCCCATCCCAATTGACCACTTTCAAGCTCCGAATTGTGTCATAAATCTTGGTTGTTAAATTTCAATTTCTATTAACATCAACTATATTTAGAATTTCTCAGATAAACAATCTTCTCCCTTAAAGAAGGGCGTGGCATCCACCCCTTTTCAATTACATCGTTTTCTATACCCCTTCCCATAGGATAGGAGGTATATTAAGTTTGTTTCATAGTTTGTATCCAAGGTTCGTAGAGGGATAATATATGATTCGTTCTCTCGTGAAAAGTTGGCAAAGGAATTTAATTTTTGATTCGTTCGCGAGCTTTATTTTTTGGTTCGTTTAGAAATTAAATTCGTTTTGACGAACGAATCAAATCTGTTGTGATCTGTAAAATATGGTTCGTACCCGAATTTACACATGCGAACTATTGCAGATCCGTTCGCGAATAGTTCGAATAAGAAAAAATGTCACTTTGGATGAATGTTATTGTATAGTATATTTAGCCGGGGACCTACAATGAGCCCAAGGAATTCTGGAGGAAGTGGGTCGGAGCTGGAGAAATCCATAGTTAAGGTGAAGCATCTCATTTTTGGCTTCTGCCAGGCAAGGAACTCCAATGAATCCAAGGAATTCTGAAGGCAGTGACCAGGAGCTGGACAAATCCCTTATTAAAGTGAAGCATCTCATTTTTGGCTTCCGCCAGGCAAGGAACTCCAATGAATCCAAGGAATTCTGGAGGAAGTGGCCAGGAGCTGAAAAAATCCCTTATAAAGGTGAAGCATCTCATTTTTGGCTTCTACCAGGGAAAGAACTCCAATTAGCCCAAGGAATTCTGGAGGAAGTGGGAAGGAGCAGGAGAAATCCCTTATAAAGGTGAAGCATCTTATTTTTCACTTTTACCTGGCGAGAAACTTCAACGGGCGAATGAATTTGGAGCAATGGCAAACATTTTTCGCGATCACCATACAAACTTTAACTGTCAGTTTTAAAAGAAATTAACAATTAACAAATAAATATTTCAACTGCCGAAGCCGCAATCAACACTTGAAATTAAGCTGAACGAACGGGTACTTGACAAAGAATGATTCGTTTTATGGATCCTTACGGATCCTTATCGCGAGCGAACTATATTCTACCTGAATTTATTTTTTCCGATCTCTCACGAACGAACGATACAGAAAAAAAAGAATATAGTTCGTTCTAGAGCGAACTATACATTTTCAAGGATCGAATATTTTATCGTTCGCGAACTTTATTTTTTATGGTTCGTGAGAAGATGGATAAATTACGATAGAGATCCGTATTTGATGGTTCGCGAGCGAAATTTTACGAGCCTTGTTTGTTACATAGGGAAATAATCACCGTAGACCCTTAAGACCTTAAGGGCATATGATCGAGACCGAATTGTTAGTCGAATGAGCCATGTCTGTCCGTCCGTGTGTCGACAGTTTTTTAGGCCTTAAAATTTGAGCTAGGAACTTGAAACTTAGTATGTGTTCTTTCTAGGTCCCGAAATAGTACAAGAAACTTTTAAAATCCGTTCACTGACAGGCCCACTTTACTTATTAGCATGAAAATTCAAAATTGTCGTAGGAAGCTGAAAATAGGTACGCGTTATCGTCGCTTAAGTGTATTGTGATTGACATTTAAAAAAAAGGCAAAAACCGCCCCCTTTTGGGCGTGGTCATATTTCATTTGCATTTTATTAAGCATTTTTTATTCCACATATTTTCTTTGAATCCAAAAAACTTGCGCTATAAAATGTTCAGATATGTGTGAAAGCTATCAACTGAAATGAATGAATTTTTGCCACGCCCACTTTTATTGGCGTTTTTAAGTATAAACCAAATTTTTAATGTGAAAATGCAATCAAATTGCTGGATCCCAATTTTCGGCTTAAGAATATCTTTGTTAAGATATTCTTAAGCCGAAAGAATATCTTATTCTCTCTCTCTATTACCAAAACGTGAGAGGTCTACGAACTAAATGCTCCAATCTCTTGCTGAGTGTTAACAGCTGCTCTCACGATGTTATCGCCATAACAGATGCGGGTTTAGACGATAACTTTGGCAATGCCCTTATTTTCCTTTCCTACTTTGCGGTTAATCGTTGCGATCAGACACCTGACAACAGCATCTTCAAACGTTTTGGCGGTGTTTTGATAGCCATCCGCAAGCTGCTTAAGCCTGATGAAGTCTACCTCAACGATTTTGCAGACATTGAGATTTCATTTAATTTCATTTATTTAATTATAATGGTATGTTTATTAAGATTTATCACCTTTTTTAGTACTGAGTGTTATATATAAGCATTGATAGTTTTTGCTGAATTAAAGTAATTAAAAACTAAATTAACAATTATAGCAATGATTAACTTAACCTATGGATTATTAGTATAAGGGACGAATAGTAAAAAGATTTTACATGTATAAATAGAAGCAAGGTGTAGTACTATTGCGGGCGAGTTGAGGAGGAAAAATGTTGAAAGTTTGCACTTTTAAAATCGGATCTACTAGATAAAGCTTTAATTTCCATAGGTAATGAATTCCAGAGTCTAACAGTGTAAATAAAGAATAAACAAGAGGAGTTCAGGTAACTGCAACGTAATGGAATAAGGCTAACGGTTCTTGCGGACCGAGTGAAATTGAGCCTGTTATACAGGTAAGACGGACACTTCTTATGAATAATTTTGTGTAAGAATATACAGTTTCTGGCATAAATGTATTCTTGTAAGGTACAACCAAGTAAAGCCCTAGCATGTGCTGAAACATGGTCATGTCTACGGATGCAATGAATGTAACGCACAGCATCATTAAAAGCAACTTGCAGTTTACGCTGTGATAACGAGTCAAGATTACTTTAAACAACTTCAGCACATGAAATAATTGGTAAAATTAGTGTTAAAACTAGATTTCTTCGAAGTTGCAAGGTAGTGTAGTAAGCACTGAGCCACAGTTTGCGAAGGCATGCATATATACGACCAATCACTAAATTAGTTTGGTTATAACTACTAAGAGTTCAATTAATGACATACCCAGGACTGGTTATAGTTTCAACAATTTCGATCTTGCTATTATTTAGATAAATATCCGATAAAATATTCAGGTAAAATATTTTATTGCAAATAGGGATGATTTGTGTTTTATTTGGGTTCAAAAGTACTCCATTTGACACTGACCAACTATAAATATTTTTAAGTTCCTCGTTTAAAACAAAAAGGAGTTCATCTTAATCTTTATAGCTTTTTGCTAGATGGAGTTGTACGTCATATGCATAGAGGTGAACTGAAGAATATTTGCACACTGATGGAAGGTCATTTATAAACATGCTTAATAGTATATGGCCCAAAATTGAACCCTGAGAAACACCTTGCGCAATAACCCTTTGCGGCCGACCAAAAAAAAAACTGCAAACTAACTTACACGCCCTTTCACTAACGCCAAAATTGTTTTTCAGTTTCCAACCTAGGATTGAGTGATTAACTTTATCAAAGGCCTTTAAGAAGTCCAGCAGGCAGAGTAACGAAACAGACCCCCCTCTCGAAGTCCTGTTTTATTTCCTCCAGCAAGTTCACCATCGCTGTGGAACAGCCGGATTGCCGGGGGCTCAGCAGATTGTGCAATGATAAATGCTTTGTTATCTGCACTGACATTATCTTCTCTAAGACCTTTGACAAGCACGGTAGGATACTTACAGGTCTAAAATCAGCAGGGAATGATGGGTTGACTTATTTAGCTATTGGCAAAACGCTTGCAATTTTCCAACAATGTGGAAAGGTTGAGGTGGTAATACACCAGTTGATGACATGCGTGAGATGGGAGACAATTTGTGGCAATACAAGTTTAATGAAACGCATAGGTATTCCATCCTCACCTTTAGAGTCACACTTGACCGCTGCCACGCAATGAATAATATCCTCTTCAGTTGCTACTACAAAATCGTCCAATCTTGGCACAGTTAGATTTTCGTTTTGGCTGAAGTCAAAGTTGCAAAAACTGGGACCTTCACCAACAAAGAAATTGTTTTGCTCGTCAAGATCTAGAGTACGTTTGGCGTCACTGGTAGATCTAGAGGCACCGATTTGACGAATATTGCTCCAAAGTTTTTTAGTCGGTAGGGAAACATTTAATTTGGAAGCGTACAAATTTTTCTTAGAAATTCTCACTGTAGAAGTCGAGTAGTTATGTGCCGCTTTGTACTCAGACCAGGTTCTAGTATATGCTTCCATTTACTTTACAACTTCTTACGCATTTTTATGGAGCGAACTACTTCAGGAGTGTACCATGGACATACTCTGTTTATAATTCTGACCGTCTTCGTTGGAACACATTGATCAAACAATTGGGTCAGAATTGTTTGCAGAAGAGAGACTTTTTTATTCGCATCAGCGCTCAAATGGCATAGCTCCCAAGGTGCTGAAAAAGTAGCAGCTTGGAGGGCAAGTAGGTCAATTGAGCTAAAATCTTTATAGGTTAATGTATAAGGCACAACAGTTTTAACCAAATTCACATCATATGTACAAAAAAGTAGATCATGATCAGAAATATCAAATGATAACTGATCGAACAGTAGGACACGAGACGGATTAGCGACAATGAAAAGGTTGAGGAGGCTAGGTAACCTGTTTTCAGCGAAACGGGTAGGATAACTAGTGTTGATAATCTTCATTCAGATGACACTAAGTCTTTAATTTGAAAGGAAACCGAGTCTTCTTTTAACAAGTTGGCGTTAAAATCGCCACTGATTATAGTATGATCATAGTGTGCACAGTATTCCGAGACAATAGAAAGCAAGGGAAGTGAGGAATAGCTTCTCTTTTTTTGTAAGCACAAGCAACTAAACATTAAGTATTGCAGTCTTGCAATTCAACAAGAATATATTCAATACCATCGCCCATAGATTTATTGATTACATCACATTTAATGTTGGACTTACAATATATTGCTACTCCACCACCAGTTGTATCAGTTACTCTGTCATTCCTAAAGATTTCATAACCAGGTATTTTATACGACGAGTCAGGTACTTTTGGCTTAAACCAGGTTTCACTTACACAAATTACATCAACGCAGGAATTCGAAAACAAATATTTTAGGTAGTCTAATTTATTAATAGCAGACCTTTAACCCCTAATAAGACTTAGCAAGAACATTTATCATAATGTACGTTGATTTTTCATTCACACTGTATTGTTTACTCAAAGCAGATGCAGCCATTAAAAGTAAATATATATATATAAAAAAAATAAAAATAAAAAGTGCATTCAAAAAACAGGCGTTTGTGGACAACGTTTGTGTAGAGAAGGAGAGGAGCAGAAAATAAGAATCAAAACAGAGAAGTAAAAAACAATAAATATACCTAATAAGCCTACTAGTTTATAAGAGACCTAATTTCATAGTTGTGTCGCAGCAGCAGTAAGTAGATCATCTGTGCATTCGATTGGAAGGCTTTTCCCATCCGCTGACTTCTTGACATAAACACACCCAACACAAGGAGAGGAGCAGAAAATAAGAATCAAAACAGAGAAGTTAAAAACAATAAATAAGCTTACTAGTTTATAAGAGACCTAATTTCATAGTTGTGTCGCAGCAGCAGTAAGTAGATCATCTGTGCATTCGATTGGAAGGCTTTTCCCATCCGCTGACTTATTGACATAAACACACCCATTTCTTGCGTAAACGGCAAACAGTTGTTTTTTCCGCTTGAGCGCAAGTGCACTGCTCAAGAGAAATCTGGTTTGTCACGGTAGACTCTCGTTGAGTTAACAGCTGGTCCCCGAGTCAATTCCTAGATTGTGGAGACGTAGTTCAGTTGCATTGTGCTTACGATAGTTTGCGGCTGATTTAAGAACAGCGTTTCGCTCATGAGAGTTGGCGAATGAAAGTTGGTTCTGATGAAAGTTACCTGTCCCGCTGCTACACACCACTTATTCCAGAAGATGCTCCTCACCCATCATTAAGTATTTTTTCAAATTTTGATTCATTTGATACCAATAATTTTCAATCATTTAATTTCGATTTTAAAAATATTACTTTCAATGATATTTGTGAAGAGCTTAAGAATTTCGACTGGAGCCCTTATTTTTCACTTGAAATCAGCGATTTTTGCATTGTTTTTTACCAAGGAATCAATAATGTAATTTTTTCCTATGTCCCTGTAGTTTGTGCTAAGGTAAGTGCTGTACACCTTTCTCCATGGGATAACAATTTAACTCGTCACCTAAAGGTTTTAAAAAACAGAGCCTTTAGAAAGTGGCGCTGTAGTTTCATTGACGAGGATAATATAGTATATAGAAGCTTAAAATTTCAGTTCAAATCCTCTCTCTGTAGAGCTTAAGAGGTGTATCTGAACGGTATTCAAGACAGTCTTTAGTCAAGGCCTGAGATTTTTGGAATTTTATAAAGTCCAAAAGTAAAAGTGATGGTTAGTCTTTTAATGGGCAGTTTTCTAATTCTCCAGTACTATCTGTAATAATTTTAGATAATTTTTTCAATCGGTTTACTCAAATCATGAATCAGTGATTGATGAAGAGTTTTTTAGCCTTATAGGTGCTTCGCAGAGTCCAATCTTCAGTCTTATGGATATTTCAAAAGAGGATGTTTTGGCTGGCATGGTCGGCTTAAAATCATGCTTTAATCCTGGGCCTGATGGATTACCAGCAGGTTTTCTTATAAAATGTGCTGTTCCTTTACACAAAATTATTTGCTTAACCTGTCCCTTAAAACTTCCACGTTCCCAGCTGTAAGAAAAAATTCCTATATAGTCCCCATTTTTAAATCTGGAAGGAAAAACAAATTTGAGAACTAAAGAGGCATCTGTAAGAAATCTTGTATACTGTACTTCCACTGTAAGTCATTAATTTGCAATAATCAACACGGCTTTGTAAAGAAACGCTCTACCGCAACGAATCTTCTTTTGTTTTCAAACTTCGTTGTAACTGAAATCGGCAAAGCAACCAAGTTGATGCCATCTATACGGATTTTAGTAAAGCATTCGATAGAGTCGACCACAGACTTCTTTTTTATAAGCTAAAAAGACTCGGTTTTCCTACTTATCTTTTACAATGGCTTTCTTCTTTTTTAAAAGATCGATGCCAGTTTGTGAAATTCCAAAATAAGGTTTCTGAAAAAATTTTCGTCACTTCTGGTGTACCTCACGGCAGCCATATCGGTCCCCTCTTGTTTATTTTATTTGTAAATAACAACGTTAAATTTTTGCCAGAATGTCACTTGATAATGTTTGCCGATGACTTTAATTTGTTCGTGTCAAGCAAAGAAGTCTAATGTTTCATTCGCCTTAATTTCTACCTTCAAAGATTTTATTTGTGGTGCAATAAGAACTACTTGTCTCTTAATGTCAATAAGTGTTCAGTTATTACCTTCTCTCGATGTAAATCACCCCTGACATTTACTTATACCTTTGGTGGCATCGTGATTCCTCGTGTACATACAATAAAGGACCTTGGTGTCTTCTTAGATGCAAAGCTTTGTTTTAACGAGCATATTGATTTTATCATAAATAAATCTAACAGAGTTTGGGGAATGATAAGGCGTTATGCCTATGAGTTTTCTGATCCATATGTTGTAAAAACCTAATTTGCTCTTTCGTTTTCTTTTGTTCGTTCGATTCTAGAATATTCATCTGTAGTTTTGTGTCCATACTACATGGTCCACATTTCAAGGATTGAATCAATTCAAAAAAGTTTCCTTAGCTTTGCGCTTAGAGGGCTGCCTTGGACTGCTTTTAATAGCCTACCGCCTTACCGATCAAGGTTAAAGCCCTTTAAGCCTTCAACCTCACGAGGTCAGAAGAACGGTAGCAAGAATTTAATTTCTTTATAGAGTACACATTGGTGAGATTGATTCCTCTGACATCTTAAGCCTCCTTAATATTAATATCCCATCAGCAAACTTAAGAAATAACAATGGTTGGCTGGAAGTACATTGGACCAGATCAAGTTTGAAAATTAGCCGAATCCGCCCACCGACACGCCCACTACAGCCCTGTATGTGCGACCATCTCTAATTTAAAACCAGTGAGTAAGTGCTACAGTGTGTACGCAGAAGTTACAGTCCGTAAAACGGACCGTTGAATACCCCATCCTATTCCACATTGTAAAATGTTTCGTTATTTTTTGACATTTAAAAGTAATGCAAACTTCGAAAAGGATCGTTGTCCAACCGCCCTAATTACACAGATATTTCCACAGATATTTCCAAGTTACACTTAAATTTACGTAAAAATGCAATTTTAAGTTTGTCACATTGTTTGTAACACGGTGAAATAATAATGGTAGACCCCCAAGACCTTAAGGGCATATGATCGAGACCGAATTCTAAATCGAATGAGTGTCCCTCTGTAGGTCACATCTTTTTAGGCCCTAAAATTTGAGCTAGGGTGCTGAAACTTCGTACGTGAGGTCCAAGTCATGCGAAACCACGCAAGTGTAAAAATATTTGAAATCCGCCCAAAGGCACGCCCACAATCGGCCTAAATGTGCAACTACCTCCAGAGTTTTCAAATCTGTAAGGCGTTCTAATACCTCCGTTTTCGGCAGACACCTTGACGACTGCGTCATTTCCAATGACGCCGGTACGGAGGTTTAAGTTGCATCGACTCAACCGGCTTCAGTCCGATAAGAGGTGCGACGAACTAAGCGCTGCCCAGCCCGATTCCAGTGGTGGTGTGAGCATACAGCAAACCGTGCCGAAGGATGCAAGGCTGAGGGCTAAATCAGCCACGAACGAGCTCCTTCAAGTGCCCTTGGCAAGGCTTGTCGTATTATTGCCTTATCCCAACAAAACCGGCTGTTTTGCGGATGTACGTTTTCCCTACCGGCCTACTCGTGGGACCAACTATGAACATTTCAAACAAAAAATCAAACGAAAATACCATTGAGGCTTGCCATCACCCAATCCTAGCGGGCGCAACGGCTACGATCACTGAGACGACCAACACTACGACAACGACGACGACTAATACTTCACGTCAAAGGACAGGACGTGAGACAAGGAAGGTGGAGAAACAGCTCTACAGGCTGAGCATCGACGGCGACGCCTCCATCTCCCTTACGGACACGGACTCAACGTCTTCCGCTTCGGAGGAGTCCTCCGTCCTCCTTCCACTAGGAGGAGGGGTCAACTCGCTTCGAGAGGGCCCTCTACAAAGCCGTCTACCTCGAAACCGATGTCCAAAAGACCCAAGAGGGTAGGATTTGCTCCGAGAACTGGAGACTCCTGAGAGCTCAGCTTTCTTCAGGCATTCTTCAGCACTGTCTGGCCAATCCTACTTTGCCACCTCCTACCTTTATGGGGCTGGCGTCAGACGGGTGTCAAACTCCTAATGAGACCTCTAATGAGACCTCTGCTGACAACACCAAGTCGGCGGTCTCAGAGGTTGGCGCTGTTTGGCCCGGTGCTAAGCTTAAGGCCATCCAGAAAGCATACATTCCAGTCAGGCCGAGAGCCAGAGTCTGGATCTCTCCGGGCCCCAGTGACCCGAAGAGCATTTTTCGACTCATAGGAGTACAGAACCTCGACCTTCCGACTAAAAACTGGAAGGTTATCAAAGCCGAGGAGCCAACTGATACCGGGCGATAAGTTTGATTACTACTGAACCCGGAGTCAATTACCCCCTTGGCTGCTAAGGGGTTCAAGTTCTTTTATGGGCTGGAGACAATTCACATGAAGGTCTATGAGAGGGACGGTAAGTCAGCTTCTGGCCCAGCTGAGGTATCGGCTGGTCCGTCCCAAGGTAAGCTTCCGGAGAAGCAGGTTGGTGGCGAGCAATCCTCTGATTCGGAGGACTGCGACACCACAGTTGTAGCAACTAGCAATGATGCTTCGGTTGGTACAGATTAATCTACACCATTCAAAAGTAGCCTCTGCTAACCTTTTCTCCGCCTACAAGAAGGTGACCACACAGTTGCTGGACTGAGGACAAGAGATTATGAGCCTTTCTATGCAAAAGCACCATCTGGGTAGCATCGGCATACATGCCCTACGATGCGACAGGACCCAGACCAGCGGAAATCATTCGAAACACTATAAGAAGAGCCAAAAGAGAAAGATATCCTCTGGTGATAGACTGTGATGCCAATGCGCACCATACTGACTGCCTGGGTGAGTGCCTTTTTGATTATATAATAGCTACTAACCTCAATATTTGTAACAAGGGATCAGATCCACCCCTCATGACCAGAAACAGGCAGAAAGTCATTGATGTGACCCTGGTCACAAACTCCTCTAGCATAACCGTCAACAACTGGACAGTATCTAGCGATGTATCATTGAATGAAATGATAGCAATGAAACTTTGGACCTTTTCATGGACACCCACTCTCCTGGCAAATCAGAGACAATATACTCTGAAATAAGCCACGATAGAGGTCAATACACTGTACCGGAAGATGTTGTCCCACCCAAGAAGATACAGTGGGCAGTGCACAGCTTCCTTCCGTACAAATCACCTGTACTCGATGGCATACTACCAGTGGAACTCCAACAAGGTCTCGGACTACTGAGCCCTTGGCTCCACACTATTTTTAGGAGTTGCCTAAGCCTTGGCTATACACCCAAATCCTGGGGGAAGGCCAAGGTGGTGTTTATACCAAAAGCTGGTAAGATCTCCTATGCAGCTCCTAAAGACTTTCGCCCAATCAGCCTTTCTTCTTTCTTCTTAAAAACCCTAGAGAGGCTGATCGACGTCCACATCAGAACCAACATAGACAGCAGTCTTCTCTCGTGCTCCCAACATGCGTACCGCAAGGGAAAATCGGTAGAGACGGCCCTACACTCGTTGGTTAGCATCATTGAGAAATCCTTTGAGAGCAGGGATTTCACTCTTGTATCATTCCTTGACATTAAGGAGCCTTCAACAATGTCAGAACAGAAGCTATTACAGCTGCACTCCTTAAGCTGAAGGTTGACAACTATCTCCTATTGGATCGAGGAAATGCTTAAAAGCAGGCTTGTCCATGCCGAGTTAGGGAGTTGCCTAGCTGACAGGTCCGTGTGCAGAGGAACCCCACAGGGCGGGGTAATATCACCACTACTATGGCTCCTCGTAGTTAACGAACTACTCTTGATCCTAGAGGAAAACGGCCTCAAAGTTATAGCTTATGCTGACGATATTTCGATAGCAGTAACAGGCAAGTCCCTCCCCCATATTAGGGACATAATGCAATTTGCCCTTAACAAATTAGCTAGGTGGACAGATAGTGTCGGTTTCGGAGTAAACCCGGCAAAAAACGATCTAGTACTGTTCACAAGAAAGTATAAAATACCTCCCATAATTCCACCATCACTGAAAGGCGTTGAACTGTCACTTGCAGATCACGCTAGATACCTGGGAGTTATTTTAGATAAGAAACTCAGTTTGAAACTGAATATACAAGACCATGCAATGAAGGCCTCTATTGCCCTTTGTTCCTGCAGGAAAGTCCTAGGCCCAAACTGGGGACTCCAACCCAGGATTGTACACTGGATATACACGGCAGTCGTTAGGCCCATACTTATGTACGGAGTATAAGTCTGGTGGAAGGCACTAGACAATAGTAGCAACATTGCTATATTAGAGAAAGTTGAACGACTATCCTGTATTTACATCACAGGTGCTCTTAGAACAACTCCCTCAGCTGCGCTCGACACTATGCTCCATCCTCTTCCCGTTGACATCTTTGGTAAGGGGATGGCAGCGAAAGCAGCACTTAGGCTTAGGGAATCCTCGCAACTGACTCGTGGCAACATGGGACATGCTAGCATCGACATCATGGCCACGACACCATCCCTCGCAACTGGGACTACGTTGTCCCATACCTCGACTTCAATGTCAAATTCAAGACCAAATTTCCAAGCAGAGCCGCCTGGGAGTCTTGTGAGGTCTTAAATGCATCTGCAATAGAAATCTACACTGACGGATCGAAAACAGCACTTGGAGTAGGATCAGGAGTCTTTTCCAGTACTCTAGACCTATGTATCTCCAAGCGCCTGCCAGATCACTGCAGTGTGTTTCAAGCAGAAATCACAGCCGTTCATGAAGCCGTGGCCTGGTTTTCAATATAGACAGCCAAGCTGCAATAAAAGCCTTGGAATCGCAGAGCCGACGAACTAGCTAGAGAAGGTGCTAATGCCAACCCGACTCATACAACGGAACCGGCAGCACCCATAAACTCGATAAAGTTCCACCTGGGCGTCGAAGCCATCACAATGGCAAACAATAGGTGGAATAACATCAGCACATGTCTCTCCTCCAAACAAATCTGGCCAGAGCTCGATCGTAGGAAAACAAAAAGACTCATCTCCTTCAATAGGCTGAATCTTAGAAAGATAACTGGGGCCCTCACAGGCCTGCTCCAGTTTACTAAATATTTTTGCTCGAAATTAAAAAAAAATTGCCTAATATTTTATGCAGAGAACGATTAATTTCACATTTTGTTAATGCAAAACTTTGGGCCTCGCCCACATTAGGAGGCAGAATTGAAGAAAAACCTAAAATTTTGCAGAAAAACTTAGTTTCGACTGGCCTTGAGCCTAATGTAGAAAAGCATGAAACAAAAAAAGTAGCAGGTTAGGTGAACGAGACCTCAGTCCAGATTTGGTTCATATAAAGTTTTTAGCAACGCCCCCTTTTAGGGGTCGATTTTTTAAAAATATTGAATTTGAAGTGTAACATTAAAGTGTAACTTGGAAATATCTGTGGAAATATCTTATATTTAATAGTTTGTAATAAGGAGCGGTTGGACCACGCCCCTTTTTGAAGTTTGCATTACTTATAAAATGTCAAAAAATAACTATGCCATCAACATTTTACAATGTTGGATAGGATGGGGTATTCAACGGTCCGTTTTACGGACTGTAGCTTCTGCGCACACACTGTAGCACTTACTCACTGGTTTTGTTTATATTTTTTATGAGAAGTGGCATACACGTATTGATTGCATTTTTACATAAAAAATTTGGTTTATACCTAAAAACGCCCCCAATAGTGGGTGTGGCAAAAATTAATACATTTCAGCTGATAACTTTCACACACATCTGAACATTTTTAGCGCAAGTTTTTTGGATTCAAAGAAAATATATCGAATAAAAACCGTTTATTAAAATGCAAATTTAATATGACTACGCCCAAAAGGGGGCGGGTTTTTTTTTTTTGAAATGTCAATCGCAATACACTTCAGCGAGGATTACGCGTACCAAATTTCAGCTTCCTACGACAACTTTGAATTTTCATGCTAATAAGTAAAGTGGTCGGAATTTAAAAATTTTACACTTGTACTGCTTGGGGACCTAGAAAGAACAGGTATTAAGTTTCAAGCTTCTAGCTCAAAATTTAAGGCCTAAAAACTACCGACACACGGACGGACGGACGGATGGACGGACATGGCTCATTTGACTAACAATTCGGTCACGATCATATGCCCTTAAGGTCTTGGGGGTCTATGGTGATTATTTCATTTTGTTACAAACACGGGTAAAGTACCCTAATTCGAGATATACTAATTTTTTTTATAAATGTATAGAAATCGGAAAGTGCGACAGAGCGTATGCTACCCTGCTATGACTATAAATTTCCATGCCTACTAAATGTAGGTGGGATGAAAAAAATATAATATTGGAATACCGTATGCTAGCTAGTTGCATAGATTTTGAACTGAAACCCCGCCTTGATAGCTAGAAAATTACTTTCTTAAAGCTACACTCTAAATAAAGGGCGAGGCATATTGCGAACATAAAACAAGAAAGTAAGCGCAAGAGTTCGTCTGTAACGAACTACTAAATACCCGACATTATTTACCCAGCAACACCAACCTTTGAAGCTCTTGGCCTGAATGTTGTCATTCGAAGTCAATTATGTGTATGGGCCAAGCCTTAAAAACTGGGCATTTACTAAGAAGGAAACTATTTAAACTTATTTCGTTAGGACCGTGGGGAAATGTGATAAAAGCCATTTGAGCCAAAAAACAGTTTTTTTTCCTGAGAACGCCCCTTAATGTAGGCGGAGCTTAAAATTTTGTATGGAACAAACTTAGAAAATACTAGTATCTGTAATATTTGTCATATAATATTTTTTTGACTAAGAGTGAACTTTCAGAGAAATCAAGTTTTTAGAGATATAACACTGCAAAAGTGGGCATGGTCGATGGTGTGGGCAGTTCAATTCTCGTCGTGTTAAAGGTTTTCAGCCGCAGTGTAGGTGTGAGTAGACGTAGTATCAGGGTAAGTATGAGTAGACGGAAATTAGTCAGTCTTTATGTGTAAAGTTAGTTAGTTAGTTAGTTTATTTTTAGTTAGTTTATTTTTTATTTTCAATAAATTCCTTATAAATAAGCAAAACAACAGTAAGTTTAATACAATTCTTTTCGATATAATAAAATAAGAAATTCATTTGACATTTTATATTTTAATATTATTAATACAAAATAGTGTTGAATGCCATCAATCTAAACAATATATTGCAATTTCTTACAAGTATGGGTGGGGTGACCCTTGAAAAGTTAATTGCATTTATTTATTACACACAAATGTTGCAAGAATGGAAGAAAGCAGATTAAGGCTTAAAGAAATTAAAAGCGATTCAAGTCGATAACTAAATGCTTAAGTCACACCAAATAACTTGACAGAAGATATTCAATAAAGTTGAACAGAAGATATCCAACAAAGTTGAAACTGAGTATTCTTTTACGACTTTTCTATTCTCGACGAATTCTTTTACGACTTTTAAAAATATAGTTAATGAAGATATCGATCTATACGAATCCGGAAGTTTATTGAATAGGTGGGCTGACGAAACATAGTAAAAATTACGATACGTAGTGGTGTGGAAGCTAGGAACATTTACTGAGTTTAAAGAGTTTTCACGTAAATTATAATTCGAAATCAGTCGAAAGTTTCGAATATCAGACTTCATAAAAAATGTATTTAATACTTTAAAACAATACAAATGACGGACTGGAAGAATTTTCATGGAACAAAACAATAGGTGTGTATGATGTCTACTTGGCTTGCGCATTAATCTACGAACCATATATTTTTGCAAGATCAAGAGAGGTTGAATTTTGTTCTTACACGCACCTCCCCAGCAAGTTATGCCATACTGTAACTTAGAGTGAAAAATGCCGTAATAGATAGTTTTCAGTAAGTTTGTTGAGCAGATATTGCTTAGATAAAAAAAATACCTTAGGGTGTAACGAAAGTACCTCCTTAAGGTTTCACTATGATTTGTAAAACTTAATCTAGAGTCTAAGGTTAGACCCAAGTATTTGAACTCATGCACAATATCGATCAAAAAGCATTTATCACTACAGTAAGAGGGACCCGAAACTCCTGACGATGAGTTACAACAAGCAAGTTTGAACCTTTGACACTCAGGTGCGTGAAAATAGACATTAACATCGAGATCAAGAATAGAGGACAAATTAAAAACATAATCTCGGTTTTAAAGCTCATAACCCGGTTGTGCTTAGCAAACCAAATTCTCAAAAGACTGAGATCCCCATTCAAATCAGAAACTACATCAAGATAACTTTTCGAACCATACGAAAAGCCTACATCATCTGCAAAGACAATAGGAACACCTTTAAAATCCTGTTGGAAAAGGAGTTGATGTAGATCAGAAATAGAATTGGACCTTGGACAGAACCTTGCGGCACACCTAAGCTAAGAAATTAAAGATTGCTCCTTGTATTTCCAATTTTAACCCTTTCAGTTCTGTCTTTTAGATAGGAATTAAACCAATCTAGCATAAAACCGCGTATTCCTGCCTTTTCAATTTCTTTGAGTAGAATTTGATGATCAACCATATCAAAAGCTTTGTTGATATCGATAAATAAGCCAGACGTGCACTTTTTGCCATCCATATTAGCCATGAATTGGCTGCAGAAAAGAAGAAGTGCGTCCTCTGTTGACTTTCCCTTTAGGAAACCGAACTGTGCTTTATTAAAAAAATTGTTTCTTGCTAGATAACTTACAAGCCTATTCTTAACGAGCTTCTCAAACACTTTGCTTATAACTGGAAGTAGGGCTATTGGCCTGTAGTTACACATTTGTAAGGCAGAACCCTTTTTGTAAAGTGGTATAACATCAGCACACTTCAGATCTTCCGGAAAAACTCCCTCAAAAATGCAGCGGTTAAAAATGAAAGAAAGAACGTCCATAACATAGCAGCCAATTTTTTAAAGTAAAATGTTGGAGATGCCATCAATTCCACAGGACTTGCTGTTTTTTAAAGAACCAATTTCCTTTAAAACCTCAAGAGGCGTTATCGGCTCAAAACTAAAACTGCTACAAGAAGAAGACTCCGGAAGACAGCTAATTGTTGAACAGCTGGGTTGGACGAGACTTAGCTTCAAGCTGGTGGTTATACTGGTGAAATAGCAGTTAAAAGCGTCTGCAGTTTTATTTAAAGGGGTTTGAAATTGAGCTAGAGACGTAAAATTCGGAAAGCCGCTTTGTTCTGATGTTGAAAAGAAAAGGTAAAAAAATTATCTAATCCCCCCAGGTCACGCATACAGGCTCAGGCCCGTATGCTCGACCCTCTCTGCTTAAAAAAAAACCACTTTTTGCATTCTTGTAATAGCGTCAGACAACACTTTTGGTACGCAACACATTTAGAAAAGGTAAAAAAATTATCTAATCCCCCCAGGTCACGCATACAGGCTCAGGCCCGTATGCTCGACCCTCTCTGCATAAAAAAAAACCACTTTTTGCATTCTTGTAATAGCGTCAGACAACACTTTTGGTACGCAACACATTTGTTGTTGTCTTTAAGAGGAACAAAAAAATGTATCCCTAGTTTCATCTTAAATTACGTTTATTCATTAGGTTTATATGAAATCTGACAAAAATTAAGTAGGTATTAAAAAATAAATAAATAGAGTGGCACAACAGCTCGAGGTGAACCAGGGCCAACTTCTCAACAATGTATGCTGGTGTGTTAATTTCTTTACATACAAAGGGACCTACAATTTTTTGCCGAATCCGAACGGCACATTGAGAAGTTTTTCAAGACAATTAATACTCTCGGAGGGCTTGTCAAACCCTCGCGGAGGTGGGGACCGTGAAAAGAACAAGTCTTTTTTTTTCAGGTGACGATGGCAGGATTCGAACCCAGACCTCCGGCGTAGTAAGCACACACACTAACCACTACGCCACGGCACCCTAAGTAGGTATTAGCTTTTACTAATATTTTTGTATCTGTACTATATTGCGTCTCATTTTTGGTTTAAAAAGACGTATTTTTTAAGAACAGCGATGCTTTTAGTTATAAAGAGGGGTTCAGGCCAAAATAGAGCACTTTACAAATATATTTTTTATCCCACCCAATTCTTTGGAGGCGTGGCAATTTTATTTAAGGTATTTTAGTAATACCTCGCAGACGAATTGAAGCTTTTTTATACGCACTGTTGGACTTTTTTCCTTGTCATGCTAGGATTTATATAAGGGGCTCGTTACTGGAACGGTAAGGGATCGAATTAGGAACAGACGGGGTTCGGTACTGGTTTATGTCTCATTTTCTACTTTATTTAAATTTATTAAATCCAAGACATTCTTTCTTAAAAAGTTATTAATTATTTCAAATAGTAATACATCTAGCATTATTAAAATGATAAACTTGTTTCCGTATGTCTAAGGAATAAATTTTGGAAGAGCAACGAACTCAAAACTTTCCTTAAGGGGGCTCGTTACTGGGGGTTTTACCCTATGAATCAAACTTAATATACCTCCTATCCTATAGGATAGGGTATAATTATATGATAAAAGTTGTAGACATTTTCTAACTTTCATGTAAAAGTACTATGTGCCCCGCCCACTTTTTTGGGCGTGACGTTAAAAAAAGTGATTTCTTTAGGTTAAAAAGGCGGAGTCTTAGACCAAAATGTATGCAACCAACTAGTATAAAGCATTCAACAGTTATATTTTTGTATCCCGCCGACTTTTTGGAGGCGTGGCAGTTTTTTTTGGTAACATTACGGCCTAAAACTTCGACTTTTAATTTAAAAAAATCACTTTTTTTAACGCCACGCCCTCAAAAGTAGACGGAGGCACATACAATACAGGGTGTTTCCAAATTCGATGCAAATATTTTGACACAAGATTCTTGGGTATATTTGAAGAAAAAAATTGTTCTACAGTATGGGCCTATCTCAAATTTTGATACCACTTATTGGGAATTTAAGAAAACACCTACTTTGAGGTACCTTGACCCATACTAACACAAATATCTCCGCTAAAACTTACAACAGGTACTTCATTTAGGACTTAAATTTTAGAAGAAATAGTATTCCTTTTAACTGCCTTGTAATAAAATTTATGGTTTTTTTAACTTTTGAGATATTGGCTTTTAAGTCGGATCCTTTTTCCCTGCCCATGACATTTTTTTGACTTTCAAGACACATTTCTGCAAAAAATGCGTAATAAACATGTCGGTAATTTTTTTTTTCTAGTGCACCTAACAATACTTCATAAAAATTGCTAAGACAAGTTACCCGAAAAACCCACAGATTTTATGATACTTGGGAAATTCCATAGCAGGTAAAATTATGAAAAACTCTTTTCACGAAGCCGCGACAGGTATAAGGTGGAAATATGATTTGTTATCTACTTTTATAACCGCGATTGACAACAAGAACGATTTTTTGACTATGTATTAATAATTTACGTAGGTTTTAAAGCATGCATTTTTATTAGACTACCTGATAAAAAGGTAATTTCCCTATCATTTTTCTGTTAAATCCCAAAAAGGATTAAGTTTGAGGTTGGTCGCCTAGTTGGAAAATTTACCTAATGTAAATTGTATAAAAGGTTAGAAAACAAAATTAAATCCATCAAGGTCATTTTTGAAGTCGAGGTGACACAACAGTTGTTAAGAAACCCTACTTGAAATGGCATCTTTTACAAACGAAGAATACGCCGATATTATCTACGTTTATGGGATGTGCAACGGAAGTTCTATTAGAGCACAACAAAGATACCATCAGCTTTATCCTAACCGAAGAGTACCTAATCACCGCGTATTTACAAATTCGGTTCGAAGACTTCGGGAAACGGGACCTGTTTCAACAAGACGACGCACAAGGAGAGAGTCATAATTTCAACACAGATTTAGCGTCAATTTGTGGGCAGGTGTTATTGGAAACATCTTAATGGGTCCTTTTATCTGGAATTTTTGCGCAATGATTTAACAGATCTACTGGAGGATGTTCCGGTAACTCAACGAGCTTTGTCATATTTTCAACAGGATGGAGCCCCAGCCCACTTTGGTCGCGAGGTTAAGAATTGGCTGGATGAAAAGTACGCTGGTCGTTGGATAGGAAGAAATGGACCAGTTCACTGGCCTGAAAGATCTCCAGACCTTACAATTACGGATTTTTTTGTATGGGGGCGAATGAAAGAACTTGTTTATTCTACAGAAATATCAACTCTAAATGATTTAGAAGATCGCATTCTCCAAGCCTCGTCACAAGTGAAGCAGGAGTTATCCTCAATAAACGTTGACAGCGCAATCCAAAAACGGGCTCTAGCATGCATACAAAATGGAGGAGGACACTTTGAACACCTTATTTGATTGTAAAGTTAACTTAATGAAATAAATAAAAAAAACATAAACCAAACACAAGCATTTTTATTCAGAATAATAGGAATTGAACACTATGAATCGAGTTTTTCATAATTTTACCTGCTATGGAATTTCCCAAGTATCATAAAATCTGTGGGTTTTTCGGGTAACTTGTCTTAGAAATTTTTATAAAGTATTGTTAGGTGCACTAGAAAAAAAAAATTACCGATATGTTTATTACGCATTTTTCGCAGAAATGTGTCTTGAAAGTCAAAAAAATGTCATGGGCAGGGAAAAAGGATCCGGCTTAAAAGCAAATATCTCGAAAGTTAAAAAAATCATCAATTTTATTTTAATGCAGTTAAAAGGAGTACTCTTTCTTCTAAAATTTAAGTCCTAAATGAAGTACCTGTTGTAAGTGTTAGCGGAGATATTTGTGTTAGTATGGGTCAAGGTACCTCAAAGTAGGTGTTTCCTTAAATTCCCAATAAGTGGTATCAAAATTTGAGATAGGCCCATACTGTAGAACAATTTTTTTCTCCAAACATACCCAAGAATCTTGTGTCGAAATATTTGCATCGAATTTGGAAACACCCTGTATATACATCAAAGTTAGAAAATGCTTAAATCTACAACTTTTTGCACATAACTTTTTGTGAAATTTCATATTATATTTATTGAAAAAGGGTCATTTTATGCTTAAATCCCTTAAAAAGTGGGCGTGGTTAACGAAAGGGCTGAACATTTTTGGCTGCTTCAAAGGCAGTTACAAGGCAATGTTACTTACCAAAAATGAATGCAATAGCGCCATTGTAACAGAGATAAAATTTGGAAAAAGTCTTATTTTAAATTAGAGATGGTCGCATATGCAGGCCTGTAGTGGGCGTGTCTGTGGGCGGATTCAGCTAATTTTCGATTTTGATCTGAAAGACTAGACTTTCTTCTTCAGGTCTCTACCTTAAAATTGAAGGCGTAAAATTTGTTTACATACGGACGGACGGACATGGCTTAATCGATTCTCCTGTCGGTCCCATTCTACGGTGATTATTTCACTGCGTTACAAACTATACATCATGCTTAAAAAACAGTCGAGATCCATGTTTTTCTGGAATTTCATAGGTTTTTCTTGGATTCTGCCTCGAAATTTGGGCGTGGCCAAAAACGTTTCATAAACCAAATGTAGAACCAAAAATTCTCCACATAATACATTGAGCAAAAATTTTCCGATTTGGAATAAAAATATTGATTAAATTGCATTTGAAGGTTTTTTCATAAAATCGATGCCACGCCCACAAGGGGCGATCTGCCGACGCTGTTTTGACTTTTTATATCTTATATTCATTAGGTGATAAATATCAAATGTCAAATTTCAGCTTTTCAGAACGTCTCACAGTTTTGAAAGCGCTGGAGGTTGTTTCATATTTAGACCGTGTGTCGGCGGATTCGAGAAATTTTAACACTTGTACTGCTTCGGATGACAGAGAGCCTATCTATAAAATTTCAGCTGTCTAGCTCATGGTGGTGACATGCGGACGGACGAACGGCTCATTCAACTCAGAATTCGGTCTCGATCATATGCCCTTAAGATCTTGGGGGTCTTTCATTATTATTTCGCTATGTTTCATTTTCGCCTGTATCAAACTTAATATACTCCATTCCTGTGGAATAGGGTATACAATTTTTTTCCTTATTATAACCGACCCAGGGTATATGTTGCTGTGCTGTATATATGCTGTATAGTTTGTAACGCAGTGAAATAATCACCGTAGACTCCTAAGACTAACCTCTTAGAGATATGAATGAGACCGACGGGAGAATCGTTTAAGCCATGTCCGTTCGTCCGTCCGCCCTTATGTAAAAACTTTTAGGCCTAAAATTTCAAGCTAGAGAGCTGAAAATTTGTAAGTGAGTTGGAAGTTCATTAGACCAGATCAAGTTTGAAAAATAGTTGAATCCGACGGCAGACACGCCCACTACAGGCCAATTAAAAAAAAAAACTTTTCACACTTTAGCTATGTTAAAATAGTGCTAGAAAATTGATTCTTAGAATGTGACACTGCTTTGGAATTGTTTTTGAGGCAGCAGAAATATTTTAGCGTTTGTCTCAACTAGAATTAGAAAGCAGGTTTAAGACAATCGATTGAGACTGTTACATCTTTACCTCGAATTTTTCCAACAAAGTATTTATCTGATCTCTTCAGGACCAGAAAATATCGGACAAAAATTGTCTGCCTAGGTCAGAGGTTACCTTTATTTACACTCCAAAACGTGCTATCCAATTTGTAGGCTTCTGGCTAGCTGTGTTCACGACAAATAAAAAGATTAATTATCGAATTTTATTGTAAATATTTATTAGTTAAATGTACGATGGGTCGCAATGACGTCATCATAGACTTACATGTTGCACAACTCTAATTGATTGTAAAACAAAACTAGTACAAAAAGATGTCAAATTATGTCATGTTAATAAAATGAAATTTATAACGATTTACAACACGAAACGAAGAGGTTTAACCTTTATTAGCTCTTGAGATTTATATACAGTTTGATACATAAAGACTTTTAACAAAGGAAAAGGAATTTTGGAGAACAAAGGAATCATATAGAACACAACATTTTTTGGTCCTTCGAGCCGGATTATACTGTTATGTGGCGACAAGAAATAAAACAACTCGCAGGAGTCCCTGAATGCACCCATCGATTCACTCAACAAACGCACCCGCTCGATTCACTAAACGAACATACCCAACTGTCATTCCAGTCATCTGACAGCAGCTTTCATATTCGAAGTTCGAATTTCGATTTCCCCTCCTTGGAATTCAGCGGAGGAGTACCAATGGAAAACTACCAAAGGGGGTATGTAACGTACTAGAAGGTGCTTAATTTTGTATAAATACACGGGTGACAGGCTCGTACGGGACAGTTATATTTCAAACGTGGACTTGTGAAAATCGGTAATAAAGTAAAAAGTGATTGAGTTGAAATAAAGTGTTCAATTCTAAATAGTAAAGTTGAATAACAGTGTGATCTGAGTTTAAATAAATTTGTTTGATAAATAAAGTGTTTCATTGTGTGATTATAAAAGTGAAATTGAGTTTTATTTGACGAACCCCAGGCCGAAAATATTACATTGGTGTCAGAAATTGGGGATAAAACTCATAATTGTGCGGGTAAATTCTACAGTGGAATTTTCCGGAACAGTGTTAGTGTGTCAAACAGTTTTAAGTGGAGATTTCTAGAAAAAGTGCGCGTAAATAGCGTCGGTGACTAAAACGATTTATTTGTGCAGTGGAATTTTCCAGAGATATCGTGTGTGTGAACAGTGTCGGTGACTCATACAAATTTGATTGTGGAATATTCCGGATACATTGAAGCTGATTGTGCGATAAAGCTATAATTAACTAAGTTATAAAAACGGTTTCAGTGATTTGTTTATTCGCGAGTGAATTTTCTGGAACAGATATAAGACATAAACTGATTGTGTTGTGAAAATTGTGTGAAGACAATTCAAAATGGGTCGAAAAATTGAACAATTGACAACAGCTGAGTTAAAAGCGGAATTGGGTAAAAGAAACCGCCAGACTTCGGGGCTCAAAAGGGAATTATTTCTCCGACTCCAGGACGCTATTACCGAGGAAGGTGGACATCCAGACACGATGCTGTTCGAAGTTCAAGAAGAACAGCAACAAAGCACAGTAAGTACTGCCGATGAAATGCCCGCTTTCATGAAGTTGCTTCTGGAGAAATTCGAAAATATGGAGAGTAGCCAAAAGAATGCTCTCGAAGAACAAAAGAACGCTCTCGAAGACAAATTCGAGAAGCTGGAGAGCGGCCAAAAAGAACAAAAGAACGCTCTCGAAGACAAATTCGAGAAGCTGGAGAGCGGCCAAAAAGAACAAATGAACGCTCTCGATGAAAAGCTAGATACTAAGTTCGATGAGCAGAAGAAAGCTCTAGAAAGCAAACTTGATTCCCAGAATGCGTTTTTTGAGGAGAAGTTCCAGCCAGTAGATCAAAGAATTGAAAGCGTGGAGGAAAAATTCACTGAAGTCAAATCGGAAGTAGAACAATTGGCTAAGGAGCTGGAGTTGGTTAAGAAACAGAAAGTGCGAGAATATTTGCAGGATGTCGGGGCAGAAGTTGGTTGATGGAATCGACGCCCCCAGGACCATCATCCAAGTCTCGCAAACAAAACGCTGCAACAAGAGTCTGACAGTAGAGGCAATCATCGCCAACAGAAGATGCGTGGCCACTATTGACACAGGTGCCACGGCCTCCATCATCCGAAGAGACCTTGTTCAGACGTCATGGCTACATAACACCAGCTGCTACAGTCTGAAGACAGCTACAGGAGAATCGGCGAAAGTATACGGGGAGGTGCAGCTACAGATACAACTAGAGGGATTGACCTTCTCACATGCATTCTTGGTAGCCGACATATGCGACGAATGCATTGGAGTGGACTTCATGAAGGCACACGAGATAATTCTTGACCTTCGAATGCAGGTGCTAAGGTATCGAACCATCGAGATCCCTATGGTATACGGAAACGACAACGCTGTGAATCTTCGAGCAATACTGGGAGGCGATGAAGTTCTGCGGCCCTCTTCAGAGACAGTTCTTTGGACACGTTTGGAGGGTGATCCTGGGAACCACCGATTCTATCTCATCGAGTCAGATAACAAAAGGGAATTTAAAAGTTACGTCGTGGGAAAAATTCTTGCAGAGCCCAGGGATAACATGGTGCCGGTAAGACTGATGAACCCAAATAAGCGCACCGTTAAGCTCAGAAAAGGAGAGGTGATCGGAAGATGTGTGCCCGTTGCAGCCATTTCGACAATAGCTGAGAGTGAGCCTGCAAGTCCTGTCTCTCCATCAAAATTGGCCGAGGTATGTAAGACTATACTCGGAGACTGTGAGCTAAATCAGGAGCAGCAAACCATAGCGGAAAATCTAATTGGCGAGTTTGCTGATATATTTGCCTCACAGGATGGAGACTATGGTCGAACACACTTAGTACAACACCGCATAGACACCGGAGATGCTAGACCAATCCGCCAACCTGCCAGACGACTTCCGTTGGCTAAACAGGACGAGGCCGCCGAGATGATATCGACCATGGAAAGAGAAGGTTTGATCGAAAGCTCGAAAAGTCCGTGGGCGTCGCCTGTTGTACTGGTGAAAAAGAAGGACGGCAGTACTCGATTCTGCGTGGATTACCGGAGGCTTAATGATGTCACAAAGAAGGACAGCTACCCTTTACCTCGAATAGATGACACATTGGACACTCTCTCTGGAGCAAAATGGTTTTCCACTCTCGACCTGAAAAGTGGCTACTGGCAGGTACAGATCCATCCAGAAGACAAAGAGAAGACCGCTTTCACAACTGGCAATGGGCTTTGGCAGTTTACAGTAATGCCATTTGGTCTGTGTAACGCTCCGGCCACCTTTGAGCGTCTTATGGAACGTGTCTTACATGGTCTGACGTGGAAAACCTGCCTGGTATATTTGGATGACGTCATCGATTTGGGAAAGACGTTTGCAGAACATCGCGACAACTTGAGGGAGGTCTTCTCACGACTTCGAGCAGCACACTTAAAGCTCAATCCAAAGAATTGTGCGCTCTTCAGAGCAGAAGTAAAGTATCTGGGGCATGTGATATCGACGGATGGCGTGAAGACGGATCCAGAGGAAATCGAAGCTGTGAGAAGTTGGCCAGTTCCCAAGGACAAACACCAGCTAAGGAGCTTTCTCGGTCTAGCTACGCACTACAGGAGGTTCGTCAAAGATTTCGCCGGGATTGCAAAGTGTCTGCACCAGCTCACTGAGAAAGGAAGACAATTTAAATGGTCAGGTGAGTGCGAAAGAAGCTTTCAGCATCTGAAGCAGCGACTTTGCGAAGCACCGGTACTAGCTTACCCCATCCCCGGCAAGACATTTATTGTGGACGCAGACGCTAGCAATGTGGGTGTTGGCGCAGTATTGTCGCAGTTACACGATGGGCAGGAGAAAGTCGTAGCATACTTCAGCAAAGTGCTTACCCGACCAGAGAGAAATTATTGTGTTACCAGGCGAGAACTCCTTGCTTTAATACTGGCGACGAAACATTTCCAGAAGTACCTGATCGGCCAGAAGTTCATCTTGCGTACCGACCACGCCGCGCTCAAATGGTTACTGCAGTTTAAAAATCCTGAGGGCCAAGTCGCAAGATGGATCGAGCGATTGCAGGCTTATGACTTCGAGATACAACATCGAAGTCATAAGCCAAGACTGCACTGCAACGCGGACGCATTATCCCGGAGACCATGTGAGCCCAATTGTAAGCATTGTGTGCGACAAGAGGAAAAGGACGAAGTAGTTTCTATCCAGAGAATAAGAGCCGAACCTGCAGAAGGCTGGAGTACTGAGGAACTTCGCAACGCACAACAAGAAGACCCTAACATTGAGCCAATCCTTGCATGGAAGGAATCTATGGAAAAACCGAGCGCAAGGGATATATACGACAGAAGTCCCACGATAAAGGCATATTGGGCGCAGTGGGACTCTTTCCATGTACAAGATGGCGTTCTGCGAAGAAAATGGGAAATGCCGGATGGAAAATCCTTTAAAATGCAGCTTGTGGTTCCACGGTCCAAAGTGCAGGAAATTTTGCGGGAAATGCACGATGGAGTATCTGGTGGGCACTTGGGCATCAACAAAACCCTGGAAAAGGTACGGGGGCATGTGCCAACATGCGAGGAGGACTACGTGGTTGACCTTAGAGAAAGGATTAATGCAATATAAAAGTTGCAAGCGACCGCATGAACACGAGATACGATGCGCGAGCAACGGCACCCTAGTTCAACGAGGGAGATCTGGTATGGCTCTACAACCCACATCGTAAAAAGGGAAGATCGCCAAAGCTTCAGAAGGACTGGGAAGGTCCCTACCAAGTTGTAACGCGAATTAACGATGTCGTATTCCGAATCCAAACAGGACTAAGAACGAAGATGAAAGTTGTCCATGTTGATCGCCTACATCGCTACCACGGAAGCAATGATGACGTACTTGTTCGGGACGAACAAAACTAAGAGGGGGGCAATGTTATGTGGCGACAAGAAATAAAACAACTCGCAGGAGTCCCTGAATGCACCCATCGATTCACTCTACAAACGCACCCGCTCGATTCACTAAACGAACATACCCAACTGTCATTCCAGTCATCAGACAGCAGCCGTCATATTCGAAGTTCGAATTTCGATTTCCCCTCCTTGGAATTCAGCGGAGGAGTACCAATGGAAAACTACCAAAGGGGGTATGTAACGTACTAGAAGGTGCTTAATTTTGTATAAATACACGGGTGACAGGCTCGTACGGGACAGTTATATTTCAAACGTGGACTTGTGAAAATCGGTAATAAAGTAAAAAGTGATTGAGTTGAAATAAAGTGTTGAATTCTAAATAGTAAAGTTGAATAACAGTGTGATCTGAGTTTAAATAAGTTTGTTTGATAAATAAAGTGCTTCATTGTGTGATTATAAAAGTGAAATTGAGTTTTATTTGACGAACCCCAGGCCGAAAATATTACAATACGATGAAATCCGGGAAGTGTATGCTGACTACAGGACCGAAGTGTTGGATGCTATGGACAAAATACCACCAGTGGACGTACCAAAAGACAACGCCAAGGCGAAGGATACTTCAGGGGACAGCCGCGCCAGTGAGTTGAAGTTGCCCGCAATAACTTTGCCAACCTTTTCGGGCGGTTATGAGTCCTGGAGGTCGTTCCACGACATGTTTGTGTGTACCAAGGACACTTTTTCGGGCGGTTATGAGTCCTGGAGGTCGTTCCACGACATGTTTGTGTGTACCAAGGACACAAACATGTCGTGGAACGACCTCCACATGTGGAAGGAAGGTGGAACATTGGGATGCTATCCTAGTTTTTATAATCCTGCAAAAGTTGTGCAACACGACGCAACAGCTGTGGGAAGAAAAGCTAGGTAATAGTAAAGAGTTGCCAAGCGTAAGAGAGTTTTTCGAGTTCCTGAAATGTCGTTTTAGGACTTTGGAAGCTGTAGAACAACAGGTAGCCACAAAGGTAGGGAACAAAGTTAAACCAACCCAAGTGTTTCATTCTAGGCAGGTGCAGAAACGGCAATTGAGTTGCAAGGTGAGCGGCAAATATAGAGCTCACCATGCCGTTACCAATTCCCAGGTTTTGCTATCTCCTGCTCTAGTCAAGGTGAGAGCAGCTAATGGCAACTACTTAACCTTGAGAGCGTTAGTCGATACCGGGTCCGAGGCATCGTTTATTACGGGGGCAGCAGTGCAGCGGTTGAACCTAAAATCTAGTTGGGCTTTAAGTAAGATTTGTGGGCTGGGGGAGGTCAGCAGTGAAACATCCAACAAGGTCGTTAATCTTGACATCGCATCACTCACCTCGAATTTCACAGGTAGAATGCGAGCAATCGTGCTAAAATCACTGACTGGGCTCCTTCCGGCCCAACCGATTAATATTGCGAATTGGGCGCACCTGAGGGGTTTGCAACTGGCAGATCCAACTTTCAACACGCCGGCAAAAGTTGAGTTGTTGTTGGGCAGCGACATTTACGCTGACATCATCGTGGGAGATATTATCCGGAGCAGTGAAGGTGTAGGGCCAGTTGCACAAAAAACCGTACTTGGATGGCTGGTCCTGGGTAAGGTACCTTCGACAACACCAACCGTATGCCGAACTTTTTTCAACCAGGTTGATCTCAACACGACGATGAAGATGTTTTGGGAAGTCGAGGAAGAACCATTCGAAAAATATGAAGCTGAGGAAGATAAGAAATGTGAGGATCATTTCAAGCAACACACTAAACGTTTACCTGATGGTCGTTACGAAGTTCGTCTGCCGTTATAAGGTGGAGAATACCCGTGTATGGGCCCAACACAGCCAGGTGCTATGCGATGGTTTCTTCAATTGGAGAAAAGGCTCGTAGCCAACCCAAAACAGTATGAGGAGTAAGCTAAATGCATGGCCGAATACCTGAAACTTGGACATATGACTCCAGTAGAGGAATCCAACCCAGTTTTAAAATCCAATTTTCATTTTTTCATTCCACATCACGCCGTCATTAAGGAATCCAGTACCACAACCAGGTTGCGAGTTGTCTTTGACGCAACTTTCAAACCATTTTTTGGCTCTTCCTTAAATGACAAGTTGATGATTGGACCCAAACTCCAAACAAATGTCATTGACATTATACTCAGATGGCGGAGGTATAAATTTACTTTCACAGGTGACGTGGAAAAGATGTACCGGCAAATTCGAGTCAACACAGCTGATGCAAACTACCATTCTTTCGTCCATTGCGAAACTGTACGACCCAATGGGCTGGATCTCACCCTGCAACATAAAGGCCAAAATACTGATGCAGCAGCTATGGGGAAAGGGCCTGGATTGGGACAAACCCATTCCGCCAGAAGTGGAAAAAGAGTGGTTAACGTTTCGTCAAGAACTACCAGATGTCGAGAAGATCCACATTCACCGGTGGACCAACACAGACTAACCAAGAAACTGGAGGTTCATGGATTTAGCGACGCCTCGGAGAAAGCCTATGCTGCAGCTGTTTATCTACGCGTTTTGGATGGTAATGGTCGAATTCATATCCACCTGCTGATGGCAAAGACCAAAGTAGCTCCTTTAAACACCATCACCCTTCCTAGGTTGGATTTATGCGGAGCTGTGCTGCTTTCAAAGCTTCTTCACGAAACGACAAGAACCTTGAAGTTGGAAGCAGCTAATGTCTATGCGTGGACCGATTCTGTCATCACGTTATGCTGGATTAGAGCTCCTCCGTCAAAATGGAAGACCTTCATCTGCAACTGAGTATCACAAATACAAAGGTTAACCAGCACCGCTACATGGAAACACTTTCCATCGGAACTAAACCCAGCAGACTTGGCATCTCGGGGAATTTTCCCTTCGATGATAGTCGAAAACAGGTTGTGGTGGAGAGGACCCGATTTTTTAAGAAGCCAGTGGAACGCGACTTTTCCTGAGCAACCATCGTGTTTGGAAACCCATCAAGAAGCCCGCATCACAGCAGTCCACCACTGTATAGAAGTTCACGACACAAGTTCTATCTCTGACATATTAGGTAAATTTGCAACACTAAGGAGGGCATTACGTGTTATTTCATACTGTTTACGACCATCGCTCGTACAAAAAGCCGATCAACACTACACCGATCTTGTCTTGTCACCGTCTGAACTCGAGGCAACGCTGATGCGTATTGTTCGATTGTCTCAAAAGGAGATGTTAGGAGCAGAAGGAGATAATGGGAACTTAAAAGGTTATAAGTCACTCACACCTTTCAGGGATGGAGAAGAAATCATGCGAGTTGGTAGAAAGCTAGGCAATTCTATTCTACCCTATGATAGAAAACACCCGATTCTGTTAACGCCTGACCACATTTTGTCGAAACAAATCATTAAAGACGCGCACGAGAAAACGCTGCATGGTAAGTAGAAGATGATCGCCTACATTCGCCAACGTTTTTGGATATTGGGCATAAAAAATGCAGTCAAAAGGCAAATTCACGGCTGCACTATTTGCTTCAGGTTCAGGGCGAAACCGTTGGTACAGTTAATGGGTGCACTGCCTGCAGCGCGCACAACAATGTCGAGACCGTTTTCGAACGCAGGGGTAGACTACGCCGGTCCCATCGATGTTAAAACATGGAGAGGACGGAAGGCTAACCCTTAAAGGATACTTCGCGATTTTTGTGTGCATGTGCACGAAGGCCGTGCACATGGAAGTGGTCAGCGACATGACGACACAGGCTTTTCTTGGTGCGTACCGAAGATTTGTGTTAAGGAGGGGACTTTGCAGAAAACTATTCAGCGATTGCGGTCGAAACTTTATCGGCGGTAACAGCGAGCTACAAAAACAACTCAAAGAAGCAAAGTTGGACTGGAGAAATATCGCTGAAGTACTAGCTAACGAAGGCACCAAGTGGAATTTCATTCCCCCAGCTTCCCCACACTTCGGAGGATTATGGGAAGCCGGAGTGAAGTCAGTCAAATTCCACCTTAAACGTGTAGCTGGTAATCAAATTCAGAGTATAACCTTGAGAAAATATCTCATCTGGAACGGTGGAAGAGGGTGCAGACTCTTTCACAATCATTTTGGGAGCAGTGTAGCAATGAGTACCTCTCTAGGCTACAACAACGTCCGAAGTGGACACAAGTCGTTAACGAAACAATGAAAATAGGGGATCTGGTCTTGATTAAGGATGAACGACTGCCACCACTCAAATGGATGTTTGGATGTATAATCCAATTACACCCTGGACCAGATAACTTAGTGCGAGTCGTCACAGTCAAAACGAAAACGACCGAACTAAAACGCCCTATATCGAAAATATGTCCCTTGCCCAACAACACATCAAACGTAAAACTACCATAAATTTTAAAAATAATTAAGAAATCAAGCAGAACATATAAAAATTAATCTAAAAAAAAGTAAAAATAAAAATCATTAAAACGTTAAACACCACGATCTTCATCCGGAACAAAAATTTAGCAACACAATACAATACTTATAAGCAACACAACAGGAAGTTGCAACATAATACATCACGCAACACAAAATTCATATGCAACACAAAATCTATCAGCCTTGCATATACACATTAAACGTTTATATACAATGCTATCAGCAACACACAGGATACCTTCTCGCAACAAAGCAAGTACGCAACACAAATTACAGTCCACTTAAACTTGAATCTATCATTCACATACACATATATAAAATTACTCCCAAAATAAATACCACAATACGCGAAATTATTAATTACCATCTTTATAAAATAATTCAAATCTTACTACAACTAAACAAATCAAATCAAGGAAAATAATGCATCACGATCTACATATAAAAAAAAAACACCACAAGGAAACTTCATTAACGCATTACCGAGAAAGAAAAACAACCCGAAGAAAACAACAACAACAAGCAATGAATGAAAATTTTATTTCTATTTTTTTTCACACTAGCATGCAGTTAAAGAAAAAAAAAAATACACTTACCTGAAATTATTTACACGCTGAGAATTCATTTATTCGCCGCAGAATTCGTTTTACCCGACGAAATTATTGTCGACGTTCACTACACACACGAAATTATAAAACAAAAAAAAAAACACTCAGAAAGTAAACAATCGACCCGACCGCCATTGCTCCACGACACAACACACGACAAGATAATGGAAATGCTAATATAGTAGATGAGATGCAAAACAAAGCCATTATAGCACGTATGGGTGTAACCGAAACAACTGATACAGCTGTGCGATATTTATAATTTGAAATTTCTTATGTGTTATTTGGTTATCTCTTTCTCACTTATGTGTTTTATATAATTAATGCTGATTGTCATTTCATGAGCTGAAGATGTCCAAACACTTACTCGAGTCAACCAGGGTTGGCACTGAGGCAATTAAAGATGCGTCAATCTTAAGGCATGAGCACAAGGGTACTGGTGAAATTCTTTCACGGCCGGGGAGTAATGTTCACGACAAATAAAAAGATTAATTATAGAATTTTATTCTAAATATTTATTAGTCAAATGTACGTTGGGTCGCAATGACGTCACCATAGACTTACATGTTGCACAACTCTAATTGATTGTAAAAAAAAACTAGTTCAAAAAGATGTCAAATTATGTCATGTAAATAAAATGAAATTTATAACGATTTACAACACGAAACGAAGTGGTTTAACCTTTATTAGCTCTTGAGTTTTATAAACAGTTTGATATATAAAGACTTATAACAAAGGAAAAGGAATTTTGGAGAACAAAGGATTCATATACAACACAAAACAAGCGGGAATATAAGTCGACGACAGTGAGACAAAATCTGGATCCCCGTGAGTATGGAAGAGGTCCAAGAAAGTTGATGTGAATGGTCGAATCTCGAAAATTAATGTACGATTTCTCCTACGCGGGATGACGTGTGACGTGATATCTTCGATCGCTGGCATAGAATACACGTTTTAGCTTATGCTCTGCAGTCTTTGCGAATCGAGGGCCAAATATATATATTCTTTGTGTATGATTGTCTATTGTTATACCTTATCCCATAAGATAGGAGGTATATTAAGTTTGATTTATAGTTTATAACATAGTGAAATAATCATCGTATACCCTTAACACTTTTTATACCCGACCCAGGGTATATTAAGTTTGAAGTACAGTTTGTAACGCAGTGAAATAATCACTGTAGACCCCTAAGACCTTTTAGAGATATGAATGGGACCGACAGGAGAACGAATAAGCCATGTCCGTCCGTCCGTCCGTATGTAAACAACTTTTAGGCCTAAAATTTTAACGCAGAGAGCTGAAATTTTGTAGATTGGTTGGAAGCCCAGTCTTTCAGATCAAGTTTAAAAATAAGCTGAATCCGCCCACAGACACGCCCACTACAGGCCTGTATGTGCGACCATCTCCAATTTAAAAAAATACATTTTGAAAATTTTAGCTATGTTACAATGGCGTTGGCGCATTCATTTTTGGTACGTAACATTGTCTTATAATTGTCTTTAAGATAGCCAAAAAATTTTAGCTTTTTCATGGGCCACGCCCACTTTTTAATGGATTTTAGCTTAAAATGACTGTTTTTCAATAAATATATATGAAATTTGACAAAAAATTGTATGACAAAAGCTGTAGATACTATCATTTTCTAGCTTTTATGTATATGTTGTATGTGCCTCCGCCCACTTTTGTGGGCGTGGCGTTAAAAAAAGTAATTTTTTTAGTTTAGAAGCGGAGTTTTAGGCCGAAATGTATGCAACCACCTAGCATAAAGCATTCAACAGTTATATTTTTATATACCGCCCACTTTTTGGAGGCGTGGCAGTTTTCTTTTTGGTATGGTCAGGTATTCTGCAATCCGTAGTAGATGGATTGAAGCGTTTGCATACCCACTGTTGCACTTTCCCACTTGTTTGAGATATGATCGAGACCGACAGGTGAATCGACTAAGCCATGTCCGTCCGTCCGTCCGTTAGTGTGTGTGAAGGTTTAAGGTCTTCAAAATCAAGCTAGAGAGCTTAAAAATTGGTACACGGCTTGGGGCTGTGCGCCCACTACTGGCTTCAATGTGAGACAACCTCTATTTCACATTTTCTTTCAAAATGCCTTTTGGTCAAGTTAGACAAGGCATAGGAACTTCAATTTTGGTATTGAGCAATATTGGCTCAAGACCTTTAACAAGGCAGAAATTGGACCGCCCACAATATCGACCATGCCCACTTTTAACATGTTAGATATTTAAGACCCTGATTTCTCGGAAAGTTGACTCCGAATGGAAAAAAAATTATGTGTCAAATATTAAAGATATTACTATTTGCAAAGTTCGGTTCATACAAAGTTTTGAGCTCCGCCCACTTTAGGGGGGCGTTTTTAGGAAAAAACTATTTTTTTAAATAATTTTCCCTTTACCGCATTTTCTCATGATTCTAACGAAATTACAATTAATTAATTTTAATTTTTAATGCCCACTTTTGGGGCGTGGCCTATACAAATAAGATATGAATTCGGACCAAGAAACTTTAAGATTTGGTGTTACACGGTTTATAGGATAGGGAATATAGAAGTTTGTCGCAGATGAACTATTGCACTTACTCACTTGTTTTTATTTGCCAACAATCTTATAATAAAATGTATGTACAGCCTTATTAATATAAGTTTAGCACAACTATAATTGACTGACTATGTCGTTTAAATACATTACATTTTTTTGGACTTGAAAAAAAAAATGCATTCAATTGCTTGAACAAAAAAGCTCGTTGCTGACACTTTTAAATACGAATGCAGTTATTGTCATAACGCACAAGAAGATACCATAAATTACTGAATAATTAAATTATCAACTTCGGTCATGTAAAAGCCTTGTCTACAAGTAGAAATTGATGAATTTACCCATACTCTGACATTTGCTTAGGAATGTGAGTAAATTTTTCAATTCGTGAGCTCTATGCAATTTCGTTCGCGTAAAGTAAATCGTTTTTGCATCTACTCACACGTATTTACGGACAAGGAAATTAAAAGTTTTATAAAAACTTTAAAGCCTTTAAAAAAACGTAAACAATTGGTTGTTGGAGGGCAAGAGGGACGCTAGTTAAATGTATAGTTACTCAGTCATTTATGGAAGATACTCGGTACTTGTGACACGCAATCAATTTTTACATGGAACTTAAACCGAAAACCTAGCTGCCAGAAAAAAGGCTAGCTAGCGGGAATGCATTATTTCCAGCAGGTAAGTTTGCTTTCGAAATGGAAGTGGTGAATGAAGTTGTTTGGTAAAATAGGAAATTGTAGGTTCACAGTAACAACTTGTTTTTTTTTCACAGCTTCCAGTGTTACTTGTGAGATAGTTTGAAATACGAAAAAGGTGGTAGATTTCAAGCAGAGTGTGGTAGGTTCCTGAAAACTCTAAAAGGTGGTAGAAATACCACTTAGGTGTTAGAAGTCCCAACACTGCCGTAGACCCCCAAGACCTTAAGGGCATGTGATCGAGACCGAATAGTAGGTCGAATGAGCCATGTCCGTCCGTCCGTCTGTCGGTATTTTTTAGGCCTTTAATTTTGTGCTAGGAACTTGAAACTTGATATCTGTTCTTTCTAGGTCCCGAAGCAGTACAATTGTAAAATTTTTTGAAGTCCGCCCACTGACACGCCCACTTTACTCATTAGCATGAAAAATCAAAGTTGTCGCAGTAAGCTGAAATTTGGTATGCGATATCCTCGCTTAAGTGTATTGAGGTTGACATTTCAAAAACCAAGTGGGAAGGTGCAACAGTGGGTATGCAAAAGCTTCAATCCATCTACGACGGATTGCAAAATACCTGACCACACCAAAAAGAAAACTGCTACGCCTACAAAAAGTGGGCGGGATATAAAAATATAACTGTTGAATGCTCTATACTAGGTGGTTGCATACATTTCGGCCTAAAACTCTGCCTAAAAAATCACTTTTATTAACGCCACGCCCACAAAAGTGGGCGGAGGCACATACAATATATACATAAAAGTTAGAAAATGCTAATATCTACAGCTTTTGTAATTTAATTTTTTGTCAAACTTTATATATATTTATTGAAAAACAGTCATTTTAAGCTAAAATCCGTTAAAAAGTGGGCGTGGCCAAAAAAAAGCTAAAATTTTTGGGCTACCTTAAAAACAACTATAAGGCGATGTTACGTACCAAAAATGGATGCGCTAGCGCCATTTTAACATAGCCAAAATTTGCAAAATGTAATTTTTTTAAATTAGAGATAGACGCACATACAGGCCTGTAGTGGGCGTGTCTTTGGGTGGATTCAGCTAAGGCCTAAAAGTTGTTTACATACTTAATCGATTCTCCTGTCGGCCCCATTCATATCTCTAAAAGGTCTTAGGGGTCTACGGTGATTATTTCACTGCGTTACAAACTATACATCAAACTTAATATACCCTGGGTCGGGTATAATTATGTCAATTCTTGTGAGACTCGTGCGATAAGAAGTCATGTTTCAAAACATAAACTGCAAGAATGGCCAAAATCTAGTTTTCCCTACGAAAGAATTCATCTAAATTTTCTTTTCCTTAAAGGTCGAATAGCTATTCCTTTTAATCGTAGATAGCTATTATAAGTTCGTTGACGTTTATATCATGAGAAACACTAACGCGGATTCCTTAATTGAAAAATTAAGAAAAAATTACGCAATTTATGGTCTTCCAGTCAAATGCGTTACGGATAATGGTCCACCTTTAAATTCCAATGATTATAGACACTTTTTTAGACTCCATTGATTGAAGATTTGAAATCACCGGCATATCACCCAAAATCAAATGACCAAGCCGAAAGACTAGTTCAAGTGGTTAAAAAAATTTACACGGTCATATGTAGACCAATAGACAAGCACAATAGCCTAGCACAATTCCTAGCACAATAGCCTTTAATTTTGTGCTAGGAACTTGAAACTTGATATCTGTTCTTTCTAGGTCCCGAAGCAGTACAATTGTAAAATTTTTTGAAGTCCGCCCACTGACACGCCCACTTTACTCATTAGCATGAAAAATCAAAGTTGTCGCAGTAAGCTGAAATTTGGTATGCGATATCCTCGCTTAAGTGTATTGAGGTTGACATTTCAAAAACCAAGTGGGAAGGTGCAACAGTGGGTATGCAAAAGCTTCAATCCATCTACGACGGATTGCAAAATACCTGACCACACCAAAAAGAAAACTGCTACGCCTACAAAAAGTGGGCGGGATATAAAAATATAACTGTTGAATGCTCTATACTAGGTGGTTGCATACATTTCGGCCTAAAACTCCGCCTAAAAAATCACTTTTATTAACGCCACGCCCACAAAAGTGGGCGGAGGCACATACAATATATACATAAAAGTTAGAAAATGCTAATATCTACAGCTTTTGTAATTTAATTTTTTGTCAAACTTTATATATATTTATTGAAAAACAGTCATTTTAAGCTAAAATCCGTTAAAAAGTGGGCGTGGCCAAAAAAAAGCTAAAATTTTTGGGCTACCTTAAAAACAACTATAAGGCGATGTTACGTACCAAAAATGGATGCGCTAGCGCCATTTTAACATAGCCAAAATTTGCAAAATGTAATTTTTTTAAATTAGAGATAGACGCACATACAGGCCTGTAGTGGGCGTGTCTTTGGGTGGATTCAGCTAAGGCCTAAAAGTTGTTTACATACTTAATCGATTCTCCTGTCGGCCCCATTCATATCTCTAAAAGGTCTTAGGGGTCTACGGTGATTATTTCACTGCGTTACAAACTATACATTAATAATGTATAAAAATACGATGTTATTGAGAAGGAGTGGATGCCACGCCCCTTTCTTAGGGAGAAGATCTTTAACTGAGAAATTCTTAACACAATTGAAGTTAAATCAAACTGAAATTTAACAACCAAGATTTATGACACAATTCGGAGCTTGACCGTGGTCAATTGGGATGGGGTATCCAACGCTTCGCCTAAGCGGATTGTAACCCTCCCACTAGTTTTTCGTTGTATTGGTTGCGCCGTGTTGGTTCACCAAATTTCCTCGTATGTATAAATGCTCTGGAGCAAACACAATTTTCTTCACCCTTCTTTTAATCTATTTGACATGAGCTTGTCTCAAACTGTCCTTGAATTTAATTAATATACATATGAAGAAATTTTTGTTTAACGATCAAAGCAAATTTGATTTTTTTTCAAAACTCCCTTTATAACGGGTGATTTTTTAAGAGGTTGAGAACTTTTTTTAAAAAAAAAAACACACAAAAAATTCGAAAAAATTAATGAAATATTTATTTGAATCGATAGTTTGAACCTTGCAATTTAATGTTTAAAGATAATTTCATGCAAATGTTGACCGCGGCTGCGTCTCAGGTAGCCCATCCGCTGAGTCAAATTTTGGCATACTCTTTCACACATATCGGCCGGTATCTCACGAATGAATGCATGGATGTTGGCTTCCAGTGCGTCAAACGAAGCGGGCTTGTCCCTATAGACATTAGCCTTGACATATTCCCACAAAAAATAATCTAATGGTGTCAAATCGCACGATCTAGGCGGCCAATTGACCGGCCCGAAACGTGAAATTAACTGTTCACCAAACTCGCCTCGCAATTGCGCCATTGTTTCGCGTGCTGTGTGGCATGTGGCACCGTCTTGTTGAAACCACATATCATGCAAATCAAGAACTTCCATTTCGGGCAAAAAAAAAGTTTGTTATCATCGCTCGGTAGCGTTCACCATTGACAGTAACGCTGCGATTCGCATCATCTTTGAAGAAATATGGCCCAATAATGCCGCCGGCCCATAAACCGCACCAAACAGTGGCTTTTTTGGGATGCCTTGGTAGCTGTTGCAATGCTTCTGGCTGATCTTCACTCCAAATGCGGCAATTTTGCTTATTTACGAACCCATTCAACCAAAAATGAGCCTCATCGCTGAACACAATTTTTCGATAAAAAAGCGGATCCTCGGCCAGCTTTCCAAGAGCCCATTCACCAAAAATTCGGCGTTGTGGTAGGTCGGCTGGCTTCAGTTCTTGCACCAGCTGTATCTTAAAAGGCTTTACGCCCAAATCCTTCCAAAAAATTTTCCACGTAGTGCTGTAACAAAGGTCTAACTGCTGGGAACGGCGCCGAATCGACATTTCGCGGTTTTCTGTCACACTAGCTGATACGGCCGCAATATTTTCTTCACTACGCACAGTACGTAAACGTGTTGGTGGTTTAATGTCCAACAAAGTAAATTTGGTGCGAAATTTGGTCACAATCTTCCGAATAGACTACTCAGAAGGTCGAGAATGCCGACCATAAAATGGAAGCACCGCGCGATGAACATTTCGAACCGAGCACGAATTTTGATAGTAAAATTCAATAATTTGCAAGCGTTGTTCATTTGTAGGACGATCCATGGTTAAATTGCAAACCAAACTGAAGCTGCTTGACAGTGACACAAGGTACTAAACACACGTCAGCTGTCAAAACCAGTGTTGCCAAAACCAAACCAGCTAAAAAATCACCCTAATATATTTATATACATTTTCCCCTGTTTTAAATATTTGGCATAATGCGGAATTTTCTTTATGTTTTTCTTCGTCTTTTAAAATGTCTAACTCTGTCCTCGGTTTAAAATTAAATATTAAGCTAACTGGAAATTCGAGCGTTGTCGTATTGGGTGCATTTTTATTACTTTTTAAAAAAATTATCGACCCTTTTTTTGGCGAAAGTTTTTTTTTGTCTATTGGTCTACATATGACCGTGTAAATTTTTTTAACCACTTGAACTAGTCTTTCGGCTTGGTCATTTGATTTTGGGTGATATGCCGGTGATTTCAAATCTTCAATCAATGGAGTCTAAAAAAGTGTCTATAATCATTGGAATTTAAAGGTGGACCATTATCCGTAACGCATTTGACTGGAAGACCATAAATTGCGTAATTTTTTCTTAATTTTTCAATTAAGGAATCCGCGTTAGTGTTTCTCATGATATAAACGTCAACGAACTTATAATAGCTATCTACGATTAAAAGGAATAGCTATTCGACCTTTAAGGAAAAGAAAATTTAGATGAATTCTTTCGTAGGGAAAACTAGATTTTGGCCATTCTTGCAGTTTATGTTTTGAAACATGACTTCTTATCGCACGAGTCTCACAAGAATTGACATAATTATACCCGACCCAGGGTATATTAAGTTTGATGTATAGTTTGTAACGCAGTGAAATAATCACCGTAGACCCCTAAGACCTTTTAGAGATATGAATGGGACCGACAGGAGAATCGATTAAGCCGTGTCCGTCCGTCCGTCCGTATGTAAACAACTCTTAGGCCTTAAATTTTAAGGCAGAGAACTGAAATTTTGTGGGTTGGTTGGAAGTCCAGTCCTTCAGATCAAGTTTGAAAATAAGCTGAATCCGCCCACAGATACGCCCACTACAGGCCTGTATGTGCGACCATCTCTAATTTAAGAAAATACATTTTGCAAATTTTAGCTATGTTACAATGGCGCTAGCGCATTAATTTTTGGTACGCAACATTGCCCTATGATTGTCTTTAAGGTAGCCAAAAAATTTTAGATTTTTCATTGACCACGCCCACTTTTTAAGGGATTTTAGCTTAAAATGACTGTTTTTCAATAAATACATATAAAATTTGACAAAAAATTCTATGACAAAAATTGTAGATACTAGCATTTTCTAACCTTTATATATATATTTTATGTGCCTCCACCCACTTTTGTGGGCGTGGCGTTAAAAAAAAGTGATTTTTTTAGTTAAAAAGGCGGAGTTTTAGGCCGAAATGTATGCAACCACCTAGTATAAAGCATTCAACAGTTATATTTTTATATCCCGCCCACTTTTTGGAGGCGTGGCAGTTTTCTTTTTGGTATGGTCGGGTATTTTGCAATCCGTCGTAGATGGATTGAAGCTTTTGCATACCCACTGTTGCACTTTCCCACTTGTTATATCCCGCCCACTTTTTGGAGGCGTAGCAGTTTTCTTTTTGGTATGGTCGGATATTTTGCAATCCGTCGTAGATGGATTGAAGCTTTTGCATACCCACTGTTGCACTTTCCCACTTCTTTTCTATGTTTTCATCGATTTTAGGCCACCAAGAAGATGACAAGTGGGAAAGCGCAGCATTGCGTATGCAAAAGCTTCAGTTCATCTACGTCGGATTGCTTAATACCCGACAATTAAAAAAAAAAACTACCACGCCTCTAAAAAGTGGGCGGGATACAAAAATTTAACTTTAGAATGCCTTATACTACGTGGTTGCATGCATTTCCCAAAACTCCGCGGAGGGACATACAACATATACACAAAAGTTAGAAAATGCTAATATTTACAACTTTTATCGTATAATTTTTAGACAAATTTCGTATATATTTATTGAAAAACAGTCATTTTAGGCTAAAATCCTTTAAAAAAGTGGGCGTGGTCAATGAAAAGCCCAACTTTTTTGGCTGCTTCAAAGACAATTGCAAGGCAATGTTACATACCAAAAATGAATGCGCAAAGCTAAAATTTAGAAAAAGTATTTTCTAAAATTAGAGATGGTCGCACGTTCAGGCCTGTAGTGGGCATGTCTAAGGGCGGATTCAGCTTTAAGCTTGATCTGGTCCAATGGACTTCAAGCCAACCCATTAAATTTCAGCTCTCTACCTTAAAGTTTAAGGCCTAAAAGTTGTTTACATACGGACGGTCGGACGGACGTGGCTTTATCGATTCTCCTGTCGATCCCATTCATATCTCTAAAAGGTGATATATCTACGGTGATTATTTCACTGCGTTACAAACTATACATCAAACTTAATATACTCTGGGTCGGATATAAAACTAGTGGGAGGGTTACAATCCTAGGCGCGCCCTAGGATACCCCATCCCAATTGCCCGCTGTCAATCTCCAAAATGCGTCAAAAATCTTGGTTGGTAAATTTCAGTTTCTATTAACTTTAATTGTGTTAAGATTTTGTCAGGTAAGAATCTTCTTTCTTAAAAAAGGGGCGTGGCATCAACGCCTTTTCAATAACATAATTTTTTTTATCCTATTTTTTATCACATGCAGTATACACGTGTTGATCGCAGCTTTATATTAAAAATTTGATTTTTTACTTAAGAACGCCCCCAAAAATGGGCGTGGCAAAAATTTATTTATTTGAGTTGATAACTTACGCACATATCTGAACATTTTCTAGTGCATTTTTTTTGGATTTAAAGCAAATATATCAAATAAAAGCCGTTTATTATAATGCACATTAAATATGACCACGCCATCATCGGTCTCGATTATATGCGCCTAAGATCTTGGGGGTCTACCGTGATTATTTCTATATGTTACAAAGTATGAATCAAACTTAAAATACCTTCTATCCTATGGGATGGGGTATGAAAAGCTAGTGGGAAGGTTACAATCCGCTTAGGCGAATCGTTGGATACCCCATCCCAATTGACCACTGCCACAGCTACGAATTGTGTCATAAATCTTGGTTGTTGAATTTCAGTTTCATTTAACTTCAATTGTATTTAGAATTTCTCAGTTAAGAATCTTCTCTATAAGAAAGGGGCGTGGCACACACCCCTTCTCAATAACATCGTATTTATACCCAATCCCATAGGATAGGAGGTATATTAAGTTTGATTCATCGTTTGTAACATAGAGAAATAATCACCGTAGACCCCCAAGACCTTAAAGGGGGTTTTAAAAGCCAACACACAAAATTTCAGCTCCCTACCTAAAAATTTAAGGCCTAAAAGTTGTTTACATACGGACGGACGGACGGACATGGCTTAAACGATTCTCCTGCCGGTCTCATTCATATCTCCAAAAGGTCTTAGGGGTCTACGGTGATTATTTCACTGCGTTAAAATAATATAATATAATAATATATATAATAATATACAAATTACTATACCCTGGGTCAGGTACAACAAAAGTGACAACAGCATCGAGCCATCTACCATGAAATTCCCCTCCATAGAATACACCACCCTTATACCAGAAATAGTTAAAAACGAACTTAAGCAAAAGTGAAAGTGCAACAGTGCGTACGCAAAAGCGTCAGTCCATCTACGACGGATTGCAAAATACTCGACCATACAAAAAAAAAATTTGCCACGCCTTCAACAAGGGGGCAGGATATAAAAATATAGCTGTTGAATACTTTATACTAGGTAGTTGCATACATTTAAGCCTTAGACTCCGCCTTTTTAACTAAAACAAGTGCAAGAGCTCGTCTGTCATCATCATCATCATCATTTTCGAATGCCGCTTATCCTTTAAAAGGGTCGCGGAGCGAGGGTGGCTAAATGGTCCTTCCATCGTTCTCGATCCTCCGCCACCAACTCAAGAGACACCGGCACAATCCCCAGGCGGGACTCAAAGAGGTTCTTTACCTGATCCCACCACCTGTTTCTTGGCCTACCAGGGTCATGACGCGCTCGCATCTCGGCTAGCATGACCTGTCTAGGAAGTCTGTCAGGGGGCATGCGAACAACGTGTCCAAGCCATCGAAGAATCGATCGCTCCACTCGGAAAGGTAGCTGCTCAACATTAAGATTCCTACGAATACTGACGTTTCTCACTCTGTCCCTTAGAGCAAAACCAGCAACGCACCTAAGGAATCTCATTTCGGCAGCTTGTACCCGCGATCTAATTCTTTCGGTCATTACCCAAATTTCATGACCATACCCGAGGGTCAGAACGAACACTGAATTAAAAACTGAGATCTTTGCTTTCACTCCAAGCTCAGCTTTCCTGATGACCGGCCGGTGCAGTTCCTTTTCTATTGCTCCAGCTTGGCCAATTCTACAGGACAACTCAGTATCACTTCTCCCATATTTTGTGAAAAAGAACCCGACAGACGGCTGCAAACCTATCCGGTGCTCGTTGAAGTTCCTCTTTGGATGATGCAAGGATGGCCAAATCATCTGCGAAAAGCAAATGGCTCATCCTGATGCCAGCCAATTCGAAACATTGCTCGCCAGGACTGCGCTTCACCATCTAGTCCATATATGCTATGAAAAGGAGCGGCGACAGAACACAGCCCTGGCGAAGTCCAACGCGCACATCAAAAGGACGGGATTTGACGCCATTTATCCGTACACAGCTTCTGCAGTTTCCATACAAAGACTGGATGGCTCTCAGAAGAGGCCCACTCAGCGCATAGTCCTGCAAAACTCTCCACAGTGTATCCCGAGGGACTCGGTCATACGCCTTTTCCAGATCTACAAAACACGCATAGACCGGTTTAGCATATTCCCAGGCCTTCTCAAGAATAACCTTCAGAGTAAAAAGCTGGTCGGTTGTGCCTCTGCCAGGCCGAAAGCCGCACTGTTCATCCCGTAACAAAGGCTCGATTACAGCTCTGGAACGCATTTCCAGCACTTTCGTGAATACTCTTCCCGGACGACTCAAGAGAGATATGCTCCTATAGTAGGCGCAATCTCTCCTGTTCCCTTTTTTGAAAATGGGCACTATAACTCCCGTTTGCCAATCGCTAGGTGCCTTCCCGCTATCCCAGGCCACCTTAATGACACGTGTTAGCCATTTAACACCCTCTTCACCCACTGCCTTGAGCATTTCTGGCCGGATTTCATCAACTCAAGCAGACTTGCCAACTTTTAGCAATTTAATCACTTCAGTGACTTCGTCTACTATGGGACTATTCTCCGCCCTTATCTCGTCAGCAGTGGGAATGCCATCTTCAGTGCCCTGTTGGGGACTGAGCAACTCCGAAAAGTGCTCTCTCTATCTGTGCAAGACATCGCTCTAATTTGAAAGAAGTGTACCGTCCTTGGATTTAACCCCTTGAATGATATTTAGCTTCCTTCCTCTGAGCCGGCGAATGGTCTGCAAAAATATCTTGTTTGCAGATCTGTAATCGTGCTCCAACTTCTCCAACAACGCCGAACTTTTTCAATGACTGTTTCTTGGCTGTTCTGACTGCCAGATTGGAAGTCCTTTGCGCCTCATTGTACCGGGCTCGAGAAGTTGAGTTTCTACATTGAATCCACGCAATGTAGGCCCTCTTCTTCTCTCTGATGGCTTCTTGAACTCCAGGCGTCTTAAACCAAGCAGTTCTTTTCTCACCACCAGCCGCTAGCCCAAGCCGCTTCACTCCACAAACATTTCCTGCAGAGGCAATGACTGCAGATAAAAACAGCTGCCATTCCTCCTCTACATTCAAAAGGTCAGTTGGAATTTGTTCAAACTTCTCCGAAACATGCTGTGCAAAACGCTCCCTGAAATCAGAGTCAGCATTCTGCAACCTTTACCACCGTATGCGGGTCACCAGTCTTGGTTTCCGCCTGGGTGGCAAAGGAATACTGTCACTGAAAAACAATTTACACAGCACTAAGTGGTGATCAGTTGACAACTAAGCTCCCCTGAAAACTCGAACATCACAAATCATTCTTTGAACAAACGATGGTACAACACAGAAATCAATCAGTGACTTTTGATTTAAACTGTGCTTGTACCATGTGTATTTGTGAATGTCTCTGTGTGGGAAAAAGGTGTTCATGATGGACAAGCCATATGCACAGCAAAAGTCCAACAACTTCCGGGTCACCGTGCCTCCCAATCAAACTCCTCCAAGTACTGTCGCCTTTACCCATATGTGCATTGAAGTCACCCATCAGGAGAAAGAAGTCCATTTCTGCCACTCTGTCCAGGGCAGCATCAGCTTCGTTCAAGAAGGACTCATTCTCTGACTCTCGATTTGGTGCATATACCTGAACCAGAGCCAGAGTCGATCGTTCAAGCTTAAGCTTTAAGATCAGGATACTTCCCCCTAACGGAATGACACGAATACATTTTCTGACAACAGGGGGATTGTGAGTATCCCCACACCCGCCTGTGCAGTCATGTGATTTGGGACGCCAGACCAGAAAAGCTTCAACCCATCCTCGAAGTCTATGGTTCCAGAACCCTTCCACTTAGTTGAGGAGATGCCATGGGATTTCATTTTATACCTAGCTGCCAGGTTTAAATTCGGTCGATCCTAACCCGGAAACAGACGCCGACCAGAAAGCCGCTCGTTCCGAAAAAGACGCTCCTGGATTTCTGTTATTTGAAGTTCAGCCGTCCATCTGGGATCAGACGCTGACCAACACGCTGCACAATATGTAACAGACGCTGCTGGATTTTATTTAAACCTTCGGGTTCATCTTTTTCAGCTATAACTTTACTGCCAAGGGTGGCCCCACAAGGAGTTTATACTCCTGGACAGCATCACTTATGCCTGAAGATTACTTCCTCCAGTGGATTTCAGTCGGCTCTTACGACAGGCATACCTTACCTCAAGGCTATTCTTAAACCCGACCTTGCAGGTTTTGGTCTGTGCAGAGCTCGTCTGTGACAAACTTATATATACTCGGCCCTATATACCGTGTAACACCAAATCATAATTTTTTTGATTTTTTTGGTCTGGGCTAAAAATTAAAATCAATTAATTGTAATTTTGTTAGAATCATGACAAAATGCGTTAAAACCGCAGAAAAAACCGTTTTTTTCATAAACAAGCTCCTTAAAAGTGGGCGGAGCTCAAAACTTTGTACGGAGCAAACCTAGCAAATAGTAATATTGTTGTGACCGCTTATCCGCAGTGCACACATTCTCACCAAAAACGTCCCCAAATAAAGCATAAATCATAACAAACCAAGCCTTTCCGCGAAACCCCAATGACAAAGCATATTTTTCCTCACTGACCTACCGAACGACCATCTGTCCAACCCATTGTGCATGCATTTTTTGTGCATTCTTGTTTGGTGTTATACGATCACTGTGCAAGGCATGACAAGTGTATAAGGAATCAACTCACACCGCAAGTGAACAATTATGAGGAACAACAATTAAGAACCTCATATTGTGTAACTTGATCGGGAAAAGTGTAGGGCCAAACGATCGCACAGGATGATTCGGCCAATGCACTTGTACATGGTGCGGATAGCGACAGCGAGTACTAAGAGCTGGCATATGCTGACCGTGCACAAACAAATGATGGGTGACATGATTTACGGACAATGATCGTAGGCGTCCTAAAAGTAGTTCATTGGTAAGAAAGGAGGAATATGCTGAGTGCAGGGACAAAATCAATTGCTTAAATTGTATATAAAGGGATCTATGAGTTTGGAACAATTGGAGTAAAAATTAGAGTTAAACCAAGAAGGTCGCAGCCTAACTGAGGACAGCGGGCCTTATTAGTAAAAATTAATTAAACCATTAAAGAATACTGCTCGCAGCCTAGCTGAAGACAGCGGGCCAGATAATAAAACATTGAAAAACCATCTTTTACTCTTCCCGAGGCTGCTCTTCTCTTCTTACGAAGAAAGCATGGCAGTGGGATACTTACGTAAAAAGGTCCCAAAACTACCATATACGAGTCTATTCTTGCACTCGATGCGTACTGGGGCTATACACCAGCAGTAGAAAAAAATATAACACAAAAGTGAGCGTATCTGGGGCTTACATCCGAAAGTGGAAAAGTAAAGTGAAAAAAAAGAGACTCATAAAAATAAGACCTGGCGAATTGCGAAAAGGACGCCGGAGGCAGAAACTGAGCAACGACAAAAGACCGGACCGTAATCTACAGCTTTAGGGCGCGAAGCCTGCCTGGCAGTGGAACGAACACCAGAAACAGCAGCAATACCAGAAACAGCAGCAACTCCAAAACAGCAGCAGCAACAACAACACCACATTATTCAAATAAATTAAGGTACTTAATTTAGATATAGATTACACTAAACACTCCTAAGAAACACTCGTTAATCACTCCCGACATTTAATTTGCCTTATCGCGTCAATCCCGGTAACATAACAAAAAAAAAGTGCAGCAGTGCGTATGCAAAAGTTTCAGTGCATCTACGACGGATGCAAAATACCTGACCATACCAAAAATAACTGCCACGCCTCCAAAAAGTGGGCGGGATACAAAAATATAACTGTTAAATTCTTTATACTAGTTGGTTGCATACATTTCAGTCTAAAACTCCGCCTTTTTTTTTTTATTTAACGCCACACCCACAAAAGTGGGCGGGGCACATAGAACTTACACATGAAAGTTAGAAAATGCTTATGTCTACAACTTTCGTCATATAATTATACCCCATCCCATAGGATAGGAGGTATATTAAGTTTGATTCATTGTTTGTAATATAGAGAAATAATCACCGTAGACCCCCAAGACTTTAAGGGCATTATGATCGAGACCGAATTATAAGTCTTATGAGCCATGTTCGTCCATCCGCCCGTTCGTCCGTCCGTCTGTCGGTAGTTTTTAGGCATTAGATTTTGAGCTATGAACTTAAAACTTGATATCTGCTCTTTCTAGGTCCCGAAGCAGTACAAATGTGAAATTTTTTGAAATCCGCCCACTTTACGTATTAGCATGAAAAATCAAAGTTGTCGCAGGAAGCTGAAATTTGGTGTGCGACATCCTTGCTTAAGTGTTTTGTGATTGGCATTAAAAAAAAAAGCGAATACCGCCCCCTTGTAGGCGTGGTCATACTTAATATGCATTTTAATAAACGGTTTTTATTTGATACATTTGCTTTAAATCCAAAAATATTGCACCATCAAATGTTCAGATATGTGCGTAAGCTATCAACTCAAGTGAATAAATTTTCGCCATGCCCACTTTTGGGGGCGTTTTTCAGTATAAACCAAATTTTTAATATGAAAATGCAATCAACACGTGTATGCCACTACTGATAAAACAAATAAACAAAAATGCGATGTTATTGAGAAGGGGTGGATGCAACGCCCCTTGCTTAGGGAGAAGATTCTTAACTGATAAATTCCAAGATCTATGACACAACCAAGATTTATGAGACAATTCAGAGCTTCAATTGGGATGGGGTATCCAACTATTCGCCTGAGCGGATTGTAACCCTCCCACTAGTTTTTAGTCAAATTTCATATATATTTATTGAAAAACAGCCATTTTAAACTAAAATCCCTAAAAAAAGTGGACGTAGTCAATGAAAAGGCTAAAATTTTTGGCCACTTCAAGGACAATTACAAGGCAATGTTACATAGCAAAAATGAATGCGCTAGCACTATTCAAACATAGCTAAGATTTAGAAAAAGTATACAGGGTTGTAGTGGGCGTGGTTGTGGGCGGATTCGGCTAATTTTCAAACTTTTTCTGGTCCAATGGATTTCCAGCCAACGAACAAAATTTCAGCTCTGTACTTTAATATTTAAGGCCTAAAAGTTGTTTAGATAGGAACGGACGGACGGACATGGCTTAATGGACTCTCTTGTCGGTCCCATTCATATCTCTAAAAGGTCTTAGGGGTCTACGGCAATTATTTCACTGCCTTACAAACTATACGTCAAACTTAATATACCCTGGGTCGGGTATAAAAACAGAGGAACTTTGCCCTATTACAACCTTTTTGTTTCTGACTAAAAATTTTAAAACGTAAGAGACGACCCATCGTAGAACTCTTTTAGTTACTACCTCTCCATAACAGCTTCGATATGGAATTTAAAATACAAATTAACGATATTTTTAATATTGACCCAGTTTTTAATGGCAACCCGTACGGTAACACCGTTTTCGGGTCCGTTAAGACGGATAACCATGCCACCTTCCTTAACATCATAAAAACTCGATTACAAGATCCCGCGTTCGACCTTACACAATACAAGACCATCGCTAGTTGAAGTGAATCGTCCGGGAATTGGAAAATGCATTTAAAGAAACTCAATCCCGTTCGGCAGTGCAAAATGAGCTTTTGGCCGATAAACAGCGACCAAATGCAAACAAATTTCACGAAACTTCAAATCTGACAGGTAATGTCATTCGCAACAGTGATCTAATACGATGCCAGTACCCGAAAAGTCCTTGGGTGCATCCACAAGCCATAAGGCCGCTGAACACGACGCATGATGTGTCCCAGTCTACCAGAATGCTAAAATAAGTTTAATGTATAAGAATATAAGAATTTTGAGCTTCAATGTATCAGGTTTAAAAAACAAAATGAATTTTGCAACTTTTTTTAATTATGTTAAAAGTTTTGATATTTTTATATTATTTGAAACTCATCTATAAGAAAATTCAGAATCAAATTTAAAAAAATATTCTCGAATTATGAACTATCCTGGACCCTTGCTGTGAAAACTAAGAATTTTGGAAGAGGAAGTGGTGGAACACTGTCCGGTTTTCGAGACAATCTCGAAAGGATTTGTAGCTTTTGAAAAGGCTGGCGAAATAAGTGTTATTAACTTTAAATCTAGCTCAGCTTATGTCATTTTGGTACCTAACTTCTTAAACTGTAGTCACTGGCAGTGCGACTTCGACAAACTCTGCGACTCACTTCATTCCTTAGAAAACACTGATTCAATGCTTATTGAAGATTTTAATGGTCGAGTTGGTCCCTCAAAAAATAAGAAGAAATGACCCCAATATCTTCAAAAAACTCTATCAAGATGCCAACAGGGAATATAAGCGCATGTGTCTAAGCAAAAAGTAGATCTTGAACAGAAAAATATTGCACTCATAAACACTTTAAAGTCCTCGGCGCAATTCTGGAGAGCGTCTGGACACGTCAACATTTCCTTGTCCCTTAAGGCCACACAACTAAGGACTCACTTCGATAAACTTCTCAACTTCTATTAGAAAATCCAGAAATCAAATTTAAAAAAATATTCTCGAATTATGAACTATCCTGGACCCTTGTTGTGAAAACTAAGATTTTTGGAAGAGGAAGTGGTGGAACACTGTCCGGTTTTCGAGACAATCTCGAGACTTCTTCTTTGTAGTCGTCGCTCGTTGTTTACATCGTTAAGAGTCTCGTTGAGAGTAAAGTTTGTTAGGCTTCGAGCAAAGTTTGTTACTTCTTCGCTCACGGTAGCTATTCCTAAATCTCTGTGAATATCACTATTCCTAATATTCCATGGAGCATTCACAATTACTCTAGCGTCTTGTTTTGGAAAGTGTGCAACATGGACATATTGCTCGGCTTGGTACAACCCCAAAGTTGTATACCGTATGTCAAGGACGGCTTCAACACCTGCCTGTACAAGAGAAGTTTGTTATATATGCTTAATTTCGATAATCTTCGGATAAGCCAATACATTTCCCTGAGCCTAATCTCGAGCTCGTCACGTTTCTTCTTTACATCTGGTTTCCACCTTAGTTTAGCGTCCAGTGTCATCCCTAGATATTTCGCTTCATTTGCAGAAGGTATTTGTGCAGAATTTATGAACAGAGGTAAATTGTTAACCCTTCTGTAAGTGAAATTCACATGCGTAGACTTGTTCTCGTTAAGAGCGATTCGCCAAGTCTTCGTCCAGACACAAATTCTGTCCAATGCTTGTTGGAGGTTTCTCGTTGATGACTCGACTGATTCACCTGTTGCCAGGAAAGCCGTATCGTCCGCAAACGTGGCCACGACAGTCTCGTCATCTAGAGGTATGTCTCTTGTGTAGAGCAGGAACAGGGTCGGACCGAGGACGCTTCCCTGGGGTACGCCAGCACGAATTTGTTTGAAACTCGAGTATTCACTACTACACCTAATACGAAAGAGTCTTCCTTCAAGATAGTTTTTCAATATTTTAAACATGTCTTCCGGCAAGTTTTGCCTTAGCTTATATTTCAAGCCTTCGTGCCATACAATCCACAGTTCTCTCTTGATTGTCGTGGAGTGCGCATCTTAGAACTTCGCTAAAAGCAATACTACTTCATACCATTTCATTGTTACTAAATTCAACATAATGATTTGCTCTGTTTGCTCACAAAAGTTTAATCGCGGTTGTCAAACTAAAATAAAATGTTCTGACTGCTCGCATTTATTTCACTTCTCATGCGTGAATATCACCGCTGAAGACGTCGAATTTTTAAAATCAAGCGGTAATGCATTCCGTTGCAACAAATGTTCTGTGCTAAGACGACGCTCGCTATATATGCAGCAACCAGCTTTATCAATAGCGCTTAACAACACCAATGCTGCTGAAGGCCAAATCGCCCACAAAGAAACACCAGCGAATTGTTCGGCACAACTCGGAGGCAACGTGAGTGAGTGCAAATGCACTGTACAAATGCTGTATCAGAAGCTCGCCAGCTTAGAGGACACAAACGCTCGGTTTCTTCAGCAACTTACTTCTGTTCAAACTGAAAATACATTGCTGCATAGAAAGCTTGAATTTTTGGAGTGCAAGTTAAATTGGCAGCAACAACATCTCCTTAGTAATCACATCGAAATTTTTGGCGTACCTGATGTGAACACAGAAAATGTGAAGGAGAAAGCTCAGCACCTCTTTAAAACTGCTTTGTGTATTGATGTTGCTGATGATGAGATTGCCAAATGCTACGTAAAAAAGAGGCAAGTAAAAACCAACGGCAGCAGCGAAGCGGTCCCTCCTACCAAACCTATCATCTGCGTAAGTTTCGTCGATTTGCACACAAAACAGCGAATAATGTGCGCAAAGAAGACGAACAAAAACAAACTCAACACGCGCATGGTTGGTGACGATCGCGACGGTGCCTGCGCCAGCGTCAGCAGCATGGGGAACAACGGCAGCCAAAAAAACAGCAAGGGCACTAGCATTTTTATCAACGATGCTCTCGCAAGTTATACGGCAGCTCTCTTCATGAAGGCGAAAGAAATCTGTAAGCAGAAAGGCGTAAAATATGTTTGGTTCAAGGGAAATAAAATTTGTGTAAGAAAGATTGAAAGAGGACAGGTCATCTCAATTAAATCGTTTAATGATTTAGCACTTATTTAGTGCTTTCTCCTGCTAAATGAATAATATATGCGATAATTTAGATGACTTTTCCTCCTTTAATCTTAGTAGCTATAATTTTGAAAAAGTTTTTACTGATAGTTCCTTTTGCAAAGACAAATTTTTAATTATACTTCAGAACGTTAGAAGTCTAAGAGAGAATTTTGCTGCTCTTGTCACACATGTCGATTCTTTCCTATGCGTTCCAGATATTGTTTCGGAAATCTGGATTTATAGGTTTGAGATAAAAGATTATTTTATTCCGGGTTTTAATTTTTTCGCAAATACAAATGAAAATTACGCTGCAGGTGGTGTTGGATGTTTTATAAAAGAGAAAGAGGAATACGTTATTCAAGAAATCCTTAATGTTGATTGTCTCAGTGCTGATGTTTTGAAGGTTTCCATGGAAATTAACCATGAAACATTTGTTTTTTTGTGTGTGTATCGATTGCATATGTTCACTGTTTCGATGTTTTTGGAAGAATTTTCTTGTATACTTAACAGGGAAAAATCAAGAAACCTCATGGTAGTAGGTGATTTAAATATCAACATTCTGGAAAATTGTAGTCTCGCCTTAAACTACCTGGAACTGCTAGCAATGCACGGTCTCGAAAGTTACATTAACAAACCGACAAGACTTGCTTCGGGTAGGTGTTTAGACCATATTTGTGGAAGATACAGAAATGGGTCGTTCAGTAATTTCGAGAATTGTGGTTCTTGACCTTATGATTACCGATCATTCAATGACTGGGTTTTTATTTAGCTCTTCTACAACCAAAAGCAAGCCTAGTAAAGAACCACCTGATAGTTTTACTAATGTTGATATAAGGAAACTACAAACCGCTCTTTTGAATGAATTTTGGGTTAATGTCTATTCGTGTACTGACGTCTGTGGTCAAAGGATAGACATGTGCACTCAAGAGGATACAAGCATCCACAGGTTTTCTAAACCCACCTCTGTCTATCAACTCCTACTCTCACCTCCCCGTGGTGAACACCGGGTGCCTAGTACCGCAACTGGAGATTGGGTTCCAAACCCTTTGGAAGGTTGTTGGGGGTAGCAGACGAGAGAGGGGGGGAGGAGTGTTCCCACTAAGGCACTTCTCCTTGCATCCGGGCGGCAGCGGAGGAATTCCCCAGATGGAATCAACGGTGGCGTCCATAGTTCCAGTCAGGCCGAACTACTTAGTGAACGCCTTATATGGGCTACTACGACGTATTCGGAGCTCAGGCCTATAAGGAGCGGGCTATCCGGCTCTCCGTCCTTAGAGCTAAGCAAAGGATCTGGTCCTCCAGGTTGGGGGTCGTGCCGTCGGGGTGACTTCCCGGCCACGTAAAGAAACACCAGTCACGAAGCAGAAACAAGCCTCGGATTCGGACGGATTTACTGTTGACGACCAATGCAAACGAGAAAAGGACATCGAGCTCCGGATCTGCACGTGGAATGTTAGGTCCCTTAACAGACCACGTGCAGCCGAGCAACTAGCGGAGGCCCTTAACGACTGCAAGGCAGACATTCCTGCCATCCAAGAAATGCGGTGGGACGGGCCGGGCAAAAGAAGGATGAAAAACTGCGACATCTACTACGGCGACTGCTATCGGCATCAAAGACAGCGCCTATTTGGATGTGGTTTCGTTGTTGGAGGCAGACTTAGGCAAAAAGTCTTGAGCTTCAACCCTGTAAGCGAGCGCCTCGCGACGATCCGCATCAAGGCTAAATTCGCCAACATTAGCCTGATATGCGCACATGCCCCCACAGAGGAGAAAGATGACGAGACCAAAGATATGTTCTACGATCTCCTGGACAAAACTTATGAGCAGTGCCCTAGCTACGACATTAAGATTGTCCTAGGCGATTTTAATGCCAAGCTAGGAAGGGAGGGCATCTTTGGTCGTACTGTCGGAAAGCATAGCCTGCACGACACGACCTCCGATAACGGATTCAGGCTGATCGACTTTGCTGCGGGGCGACACGTTGTGGTAGCTAGTACACAGTTCCCGCATCTCAATATCCACAAAGGGACATGGAGATCTCCCGATCAATCAACCGTCAACCAGATTGACCATATTGATGAAAGCCGGCAAGCACATGCAGCTAAACAGGAAGCATACAAAGCGGCGCTGCACAGAAGGACTAGAGCTGCTCGCGAGCTCTACGAGCAGAGGAGGAGAGAGGAGCACCGGCTTCTCCGAAGGAAAAAGGGAGAGCACGAGAAGCGCGCGGTTGAAGAGATAGAGAGATGTTACAACAGGAATGAGGTTAGAAAGTTTTACCAAAGGATCAAAAGGTCCTGCCAAGGGTATAAACTTCGAACTGAAGCCTGTAAGGACCATCAAGGGAACATCGTTGTAGAATCGCAGTCGGTGCTGAGGATTTGGAAAGACCACTTCTGCAGACTGTATAACGGCGAGGACGAACCAAATACCGCTGTCAGGCAGAACGAACCATTCAAACCGGGCGAAGACGTTACCGACGAAGCATACGAACGATACCGCCCACCCGACCTGGAGGAGGTGAAAGTAGCTGTGTCTAAGCTCAAGTGCAACAAAGCAGCCGGAGCGGACGGCGTAGCTGCTGAACTCTTTAAATCCGCTGGCGATGAGCTGGTTAGGAGCATGCACCAGCTCATCTGCAAGATATGGTCGGAAGAAAGCATGCCCGACGAATGGGACCTCAGCATTGTTTGCCCGATCCTGAAGAAAGGAGACCCTCTGAGTTGTGCCAACTACAGAGGCATAAGTCTTCTTAACATCGCATACAAGATCTTTTCTGCTGTACTGTGTGAACGCCTGAAGCCGTTTGTCAACAATCTGATAGGCACATATCAGTGTGGCTTTAGGCCAGGAAAGTCCACCATCGATCAAATATTCACACTGCGGCAGATCTTGGAGAAAACCCAGGAATTCCAAATCGATACACACCACCTCTTCATCGATTTCAAGGCCGTGTATGACAGCATCTATAGAGACGAGCTATATAGCGCAATGTCTAGTTTTGGCATCCCTGCCAAACTCGTCAGTCTGTGCAGGATGACGATGGAAAACTCACGCTGTTCCGTCAAGGTCGGCAAAGACCTCACCGACCCCTTTGATGTCAAAAAAGGACTTAGACAAGGCGACGCGCTGTCATGCGACTTCTTTAACATCATACTTGAGAGAATTGTGCAGAACTCTCGCGCCAACACCAGAGGTACAATCATTCAAAAGTCCGTTCAACTACTTGCATACGCAGACGACATTGACATAATCGGTAGAACAAAGCGTGATGTCAGTGAAGCCTTCGTGAGTATTGGGACGGAAGCGGCGAATATGGGTTTAGCAGTCAATGAGGGCAAAACCAAGTATATGCTGTCATCAAGAAAAGACACCCAACACCGACGTCTTGGACAAAACATCACCATCGACAGCTATAACTTTGAGGTAGTTAGGGACTTTGTCTACCTGGGTTCCGCTATCAATTCAGACAATGACACCAGCGCTGAAATCAAACGAAGGATAACTCTTGCCAATCGCTGTTTCTTTGGGCTAAGAAGGCAATTGAGTAGCAAAGCCCTCTCTCGAGCAACTAAAGTGTCCATGTATAAGACCCTCATCATCCCAGTCCTGCTTTACGGTGCAGAAGCATGGACCCTGTCAAAGGCGGATGAAAACACTTTAGGCTGCTTCGAGAGGAAAATTCTTCGGACGATTTACGGTCCCGTCTGCATAGACGGAGAGTGGAGGAGGAGATATAACATCGAACTGTACGGGCTGTACAGCGATACCGACCTAGCCAAAAGAGTCAAAACACAACGTCTACGATGGCTGGGTCATCTAGAGCGGATGGACACCTACGCCCCGGCCCGGAAAATCTTCGAATCCACACCGCAGGGACGACGCGGTAGAAGAGCACCGAGACTCAGGTGGCGCACGCAAGTGGAAGGGGACCTCAGCCAACTTCGCGTGCGAAACTGGAGACGGCTAGCTAGAGACAGAGCTGGCTGGCGAAGCTTGTTGGCTGAGGCCCAGGTCCACCCCGGACTGTAGCGCCACCTTAAGTAAGTAAGTAAGTACTGACGTCTGTTTCTCTTATTCAGTTTTTATTGAGTGTCTAAAGAGTCATATTTTTTATTGTTCCACCACTTTGAGTGCAAAATGTCTACCGAAGAGGCTTAAACCTTGGATCTCCAGTTTTTTATTAAACAAAGTTAAGATTAAAAACAAACTTAGACTAAAACTGTATAGAGAACCTGGTAATATGAGTTTAAAAAACAGTTATGAGAAGCTTTGTGGGGAACTTAAAAAGGAAATTCCAGTTTGCCGCGATAATTACTACTGCTCGAAATTCAGTTCAGTGAAGGGTAACCTAAAAAGTGAATGGAGACTAGTTAACAGCATCTTAAATAAACCTTCTGGTACAAAAAAACTGTCAGTTATTTTGGTTAATGACCACCCTGTATCTGACAAGCAAGCTATTGCAGATGCTTTTAATGGCTATTTCACCAGCATAGCCACCAGTTTGCAGTCTTGCTCTGTGCAACCACGTTGTTTTTCAAGTAGATGTCTTTTGGAGTCATCTTTCTCTACTAGCTTTAGATTTGAGGTAAGGTAATCGGCTCTCTAAGGAACAGTAGGTCATGTGGGTTTGACGGTATCTCTAGTACTCTACTTAAAAATATTGGTTGGTATACTATAGATGTACTGTCCTTTGTCGTCAATCGCTGCATTTTTGAGGGAGTTTTTCCAGAAGAGTTGAAGTGCGCTGATGTGTTACCGCTTTTTAAAAAAGGTTCCGCTTTACAAATGTGTAATTATAGGCCTATTTCACTTCTTCCAACTTTAAGCAAAATCTTTGAAAAACTCGTTAAGGATAGACTGGTTTCTTTTCTAAGCAAAAATATTTTTTTTCATAAATCTCAGTTTGGCTTTCAAAAGGGAAAATCAACAGAGGATGCGCTTCTTGAATTTTGTAGCAAAGTTATGGCCAATCTTGATGGTAAGAAGTGTACGGCTGGCCTATTCATAGATATTACTAAAGCCTTTGATATGGTTGATCACCATATCCTTCTTAACAAAATTGAAAAGGCATTCATTCGTGGCTTTATGTTGGACTGGCTTAGATCGTACCTAAAAAATAGATGCCAAAAAGTAAAAAACGGAAATATAAGAAGCAATCTTTTGTTTTTCAACTTAGGGGTGCCCCAAGGTTCCGTCTTAGGTCCAATTTTGTTTCAACAAGGTGTTCCAACTGCCTTTGCAGATGATGTAGGCTTTTGTTATGGTTCAGACAGTCGCCTTGGTCTCATCTCGGACATTAATTGGGACCTAAGTCTGCTGAGAATTTGGTTCTCTAAACATAACCTGGTTATGAGTTCCAAAACAAAGATAATGTTTTTTAATTTGTCGCCTATTCCTGCTCCCGATGTGAATGTCTACTTCCATGCACCAGAGTGCCAAAGGCTGAAACTTGCTTGTTGCAACTCTTTGCAAGAATTATCCACTCCTACATTTAATTGTAACATTAATTGTAGTGACAAATGTTTTTTGATTGAATCTGTGATAGAGTTTAAATATTTAGGACTTACTTTAGATTCAAGATTAAGCTTCGCTTATCATATAGATTCCTTGAGGAGGTATTTCCGTTTCACCATTAGACATTTTTACTATCTAAGTAATATATGTTCAGCCAATTTTTTAAAAACCATTTACTATGGCATATTTCAATCAAAATTACAATATGGTATCACATGCTGGGGAGGCGCGTATATGAACAAAATTCAGCCACTCTTGGTTCTACAGAAAAGTATGGTGCGTAGATTACTCCGCAAACAAAGTAGACATCCTTGTTACCCTTTGTTCTATAACTTGAAAATTCTTCCTGTCCGTCATTTGTATTGTTTTAAGGTATTTAAAACTTTCTTTATGAAGTCTGGTAATCGCAATTTTAGAATTATTTCTAATTATAATTTACGTGGCAACTTTTCATACTCAGCTAATGTTCCTTTTTTCCGCACCACAGCGTATCGTAATTTTTATAGTATTTCCTGGATTCGGCTATTTAACAAACTTCAGTATCGTACAGATCGGCTTCTCTAACTGTTAAATTTCTTAATCTTGTAAAAAAGTGGCTTCTTGGTTTTAACTTTGCTGCCATTGAACAACTTCTTTCCGAGTATCTGGTGTGACTTAAAAATTTAGTTTTTTCGCTTGATTTTCTCTCAAGTATTAGGTCTTTCGATAAGATTTTCTTTCAACTACAAATGTAAATTTAATGTATTTTCTTTTGAAACCGCAAGAATGTAATAAAGGTATTCTAATATTTTCGGCCTGGGGTTCGTCGAATAAAACTCAATTTCACTTTTGTAATCACACAATGAAACACTTTATTTATCAAACAAACTTATTTAAACTCAGATCACACTGTTATTCAACTTTACTATTTAGAATTCAACACTTTATTTCAACTCAATCACTTTTTACTTTATTACCGATTTTCACAAGTCCACGTTTAAAATATAACTGGCCGTACGAGCCTGCCACCCGTGTATTTATACAAAATTAAGCACCTTCTAGTACGTTCCATACCCCCTTTGGTAATTTTCCATTGGTACTCCTCCGCTGAATTCCAAGGAGGGGAAATCGAAATTCGCACTTCGGATATGACAGCTGCTGTCAGATGACTGGAATGACAGTTGGGTATGTTCGTTTAGTGAATCGAGCGGGTGCGTTTGTAGAGTGAATCAATGGGTGCATTCAGGGACTCCTGCGAGTTGTTTTATTTCTTGTCGCCACATAACATTGCCCCCCTCTTAGTTTTGTTCGTCCCGAACAAGTACGTCATCATTGCTTCCGTGGTAGCGATGTAGGCGATCAACATGGACAACTTTCATCTTCGCTCTTGGTCCTCTTTGGATTCGGAATACAACATCATTAATGCGCGTTACAACTTGGTAGGGACCTTCCCAGTCCTTCTGAGGTTTTGGCGATCTTCCCTTTTTACGATGTGGGTTGTAGAGCCATACCAGATCTCCCTCGTTGAACTCGGGTGCCGTTGCTCGCGCATCGTATCTCGTCTTCATGCGGTCGCTTGCAACTTTTATATTGCTTCTGGTTCTCTGGTGGATGTCATTAATCCTTTCTCTAAGCCACGTAGTCCTCCTCGCATGTGGGTTCTTCAGTGGGAAATCCGAATTTAAGCTCACTGGGTAGCCTGGCAGTTCGGCCAAATAAAACTTCAGATGGAGTATATCCAGTTGTACTGTGAATAGCATTCCGGTAGGACATAAGGAATAAAGGTATTCGCCGATCCCAATCCCGTTGATTCTCGTCCACGACTTTAGAGAGATGTTCCTTCAGCGTCTTGTTGAAGCGTTCCACCATTCCATCTGATTGTGGGTGAAGAGGTGTGGTCCGTGTCTTCTGTAGTCCGATTGCTGCGCATACTTCCTGGAATATATTCGACTCGAAGTTTCTTCCCTGGTCGGAATGTAATTCCATTGGCACTCCAAACCTGCACACCCAGTGGTCCACTATCTGATCGACAACGGTTTTCGCTTCTTGATTTGGGATCGCAAATGCCTCGGACCACTTGCTGAAGTAATCGGCAATAACCAGGATGTAACGATTACCGCTTTCAGTTTCCGGAAACGGTCCTGCGATGTCGACGGCGATCCTTTCAAAGGGAGCACCCACATTGTACTGGTTCATTTTACCCCTGGTTTTGACTTTGGGTCCCTTACTAGCAGCACAAGTAGAACACTTCCGACACCAACTCTCAACGTCGCTTCTTGCACTCAGCCAATAAAAACGTTCCCGTACTTTTTTCAGGGTTTTGTTGATGCCCAAGTGCCCACCAGACACTCCATCGTGCATTTCCCGTAGAATCTCCTGGACTTTCGACCGTGGAACCACAAGCTGCATCTTAAAGGATTTTCCATCCGGCATTTCCCATTTTCTTCGCTGAACGCCATCTTGTACATGGAGAGAGTCCCACTGCGCCCAATATGCCTTTAATGTGGGACTTCTGTCGGATATATCCCTTGCGCTCGGTTTCTCCATAGATTCCTTCCATGCAAGGATTGGCTCAATGTCAGGGTCTTCTTGTTGTACGTTGCGAAGTTCCTCAGTACTCCAGCCTTCTGCAGGTTCGGCTCTTACTCGCTGGACAGTACATTCGTCCTTTTCCTCCTGTCTTACGCAATGCTTACAATTGGGCTCACATGGTCTCCGGAATAATGCGTCCGCGTTGCAGTGCAGTCTTCCTTTGCGAAGTTGTATCTCGAAGTCATAAGCCTGCAATCGCTCGATCCATCCTGCGACTTGGCCCTCAGGATTTTTAAACTGCAGTAACCATTTGAGCGCGGCGTGGTCGGTACGCAAGATGAACTTCTGGCCGCTCAGGTACTTCTAGAAATGTTTCGTCGCCAGTATTAAAGCAAGGAGTTCTCGCCTGGTAACACAATAATTTCTCTCTGGTCGGGTAAGCACTTTGCTGAAGTATGCTACGACTTTCTCCTGCCCATCGTGTAACTGCGACAATACTGCGCCAACACCCACATTGCTAGCGTCTGCGTCCACAATAAATGTCTTGCCGGGGATGGGGTAAGCTAGTACCGGTGCTTCGCAAAGTCGCTGCTTCAGATGCTGAAAGCTTCTTTCGCACTCACCTGACCATTTAAATTGTCTTCCTTTCTCAGTGAGCTGGTGTAGACACTTTGCAATCCCAGCGAAATCTTTGACGAACCTCCTATAGTACGTAGCAAGACCGAGAAAGCTCCTTAGCTGGTGTTTGTCCTTGGGAACTGGCCAACTTCTCACAGCTTCGATTTTCTCTGGACCCGTCTTCACGCCATCCGTCGATATCACATGTTCCAGATACTTTACTTCTGCTCTGAAGAGCGCACACTTCTTTGGATTGAGCTTTAAGTGTGCTGCTCAAAGTCGTGAGAAGACCTCCCTCAAGTTGTCGCGATGTTCTGCAAACGTCTTTCCCAAAACGATGACGTCATCCAAATATACCAGGCAGGTTTTCCACGTCAGACCATGTAAAACACGTTCCATAAGACGCTCAAAGGTGGCCGGAGCGTTACACAGACCAAATGGCATTACTGTAAACTGCCAAAGCCCATTGCCAGTTGTGAAAGCGGTCTTCTCTTTGTCTTCTGGATGGATCTGTACCTGCCAGTAGCCACTTTTCAGGTCGAGAGTGGAAAACCATTTTGCTCCAGAGAGAGTGTCCAATGTGTCATCTATTCGAGGTAAAGGGTAGCTGTCCTTCTTTGTGACATCAATAAGCCTCCGGTAATCCACGCAGAATCGAGTACTGCCGTCCTTCTTTTTCACCAGTACAACAGGCGACGCCCACGGACTTTTCGAGCTTTCGATCAAACCTTCTCTTTCCATGGTCGATATCATCTCGGCGGCCTCGTCCTGTTTAGCCAACGGAAGTCGTCTGGCAGGTTGGCGGATTGGTCTGGCATCTCCGGTGTCTATGCGGTGTTGTTCTAAGTGTGTTCGACCATAGTCTCCATCCTGTGAGGCAAATATATCAGCAAACTCGCCAATTAGATTTTCCGCTATGGTTTGCTGCTCCTGATTTAGCTCACAGTCTCCGAGTATAGTCTTACATACCTCGGACAATTTTGATGGAGAGACTGGACTTACAGGCTCACTCTCAGCTATTGTCAAAATGGCTGCAACGGGCACACATCTTCCGATCACCTCTCATTTTCTGAGCTTAACGGTGCGCTTATTTGGGTTCATCAGTCTTACCGGCACCATGTTATCCCTGGGCTCTGCAAGAATTTTTCCCACGACGTAACTTTTAAATTCACTTTTGTTATCTGGCTCGATGAGATAGAATCGGTGGTTCCCAGGATCACCCTCCAAACGTGTCCAAAGAACTGTCTCTGAAGAGGGCCGCAGAACTTCATCGCCTCCTAGTATTGCTCGAAGATTTACAGCGTTGTCGTTTCCGTATACCATAGGGATCTCGACGGTTCGATACCTTCGCACCTGCATTCGAAGGTCAAGAATTACCTCGTGTGCCTTCATGAAGTCCACTCCAATGATGCATTCGTCACATATGTCGGCTACCAAGAATGCATGTGAGAAGGTCAATCCCTCTAGTTGTATCTGTAGCTGCACCTCCCCGTATACTTTCCCCGCTTCTCCTGTAGCTGTCTTCAGACTGCAGCAGCTGGTGTTATGTAGCCATGACGTCTGAACAAGGTCTCTTCGGATGATGGAGGCCGTGGCACCTGTGTCGATAGTGGCCACACATTTTCTGTTGCCAATTATTGCCTTCACTGTAAGACTCCTGTTGCAGCGTTTTGTTTGCGAGACTTGGATGATGGTCCTGGGGGCGTCAATTCCATCAACCAACTTCTGCCTCGCGAAGTTGGTTCTTAGGCGTTTCCCGACTGCTGTTGCTCCGAAACTTGTCCAGCAGGTTGAACGTTGTCCCTGCCAGATGCTTCTTCATTTTGCCTTCTTCTAGCGCAATGTGGGCAGCTTGTTTGTCTAGGTGGAGCTCTGCACTGTCGCTGTAGGTGTCCCAACTTGCTGCAATTCCAGCACCTTATTTGTTCTCGACCGCTGTTCGTGTTTTGTCTCTCCATTTCTACACGCTGACATGAGCATTCTAGCGTAGCCATTTCCCTTATGCGATGGCTACCTTGCAAAGCTTGGTCTGCAGCTTCCATTGTCAGGGCGAATGCTAGTGCTTCAGCGAGAGTCTTCTTACCTGCCATTCTTACAGCCATTTGTGGCTTTCCATTAGCAATGGCATTGGTAAACGCATCGGTTGCCAACTCGTTTATTATCTCCATGCTGGTGTTGGGATAAGACAAATTCGCTAATCGCTCGATGTCGGCTTGCAACTGTTGAAGCGTCTCACCCCTTGTCTGAACTCTTCGGCGCAACTGGACCCGGTAAACTTGTTGCATGTGGTCGTCGCCAAACCTCATCTCGATGGCCTTCACCATGGCATCATAATCTTTTTGTTTTTCTTCAGGGATGGTCTGCAGCAGTTCGGCAGCTGTTCCTCTGAGCGCAAGCGTGAGAGCAATTGATTTATCTTCGTTGTCCCAGTTGTTTGTCAACGCTGCAGCTTCGAATTGTTTCCTATAAATCGGCCACGATGTTTGGCCATCGAAGACAGGCGGCTGCATTTCTTTGCGTCGTGGACCGTCGGGCAAATATTCTCGCACTTTCTGTTTCTTAACTAGCTCCAGCTCCTTAGCCAGTTGTTCAACTTCCGATTTGACTTCAGTAAATTTTTCCTCCACGCTTCAATTCTTTGATCTACTGCCTGGAACTTTTCCTCAAAAAACGCATTCTGCTCATCGAACTTAGTATCTAGCTTTTCATCGAGAGCGTTCTTTTGTTCTTTTTGGCCGCTCTCCAGCTTCTCGAATTTGTCTTCGAGAGCGTTCTTTTGTTCTTCGAAAGCATTCTTTTGTTCTTTTTGGCCGCTCTCCAGCTTCTCGAATTTGCCCAGAAGCAACTTCATGAAAGCGGGCATTTCATCGGCAGTACTTACTGTGCTTTGTTGCTGTTCTTCTTGAACTTCGAACAGCATCGTGTCTGGATGTCCACCTTCCTCTGTAATAGCGTCCTGGAGTCGGAGCAACAATTCCCTTTTGAGCCCCGAAGTCTGAAGGTTTCTTTTACCCAATTCCGCTTTTAACTCAGCTGTTGTCAATTGTTCAATTTTTCGACCCATTTTGAATTGTCTTCACACAGTTTTCACAACACAATCAGTTTATGTCTTATATCTGTTCCAGAAAATTCACTCGCGAATAAAAAAATCACTGAAACCGTTTTTATAACTTATTTAATTATAGCTTTATCGCACAATCAGCTTCAATGTATCCGGAATATTCCACAATCAAATTCGTATGAGTCACCGACACTGTTTACACACACGATATCTCTGGAAAATTCCAACTGTTCCGGAAAATTCCACTGTAGAATTAACCCGCACAATTATGAGTTTTATCCCACTTCTGACACCAATGTAATATTTTCGGCCTGGGGTTCGTCGAATAAAACTCAATTTCACTTTTGTAATCACACAATGAAACACTTTATTTATCAAACAAACTTATTTAAACTCAGATCACACTGTTATTCAACTTTACTATTTAGAATTCAACACTTTATTTCAACTCAATCACTTTTTACTTTATTACCGATTTTCACAATTCCACGTTTAAAATATAACTGTCCGTACGAGCCTGCCACCCGTGTATTTATACAAAATTAAGCACCTTCTAGTACGTTCCATACCCCCTTTGGTAATTTTCCATTGGTACTCCTCCGCTGAATTCCAAGGAGGGGAAATCGAAATTCGAACTTCGGATATGACAGCTGCTGTCAGATGACTGGAATGACAGTTGGGTATGTTCGTTTAGTGAATCGAGCGGGTGCGTTTGTAGAGTGAATCGATGGGTGCATTCAGGGACTCCTGCGAGTTGTTTTATTTCTTGTCGCCACATAACAGTATGCATTGTTTTTATTTTGCTTTTAAGGGTCACCTCACCCATATTTATACTGTATTGTTTTAAAATGCTCAGTAGACATTCAACACTATTTTCTTATTTATTAATATAAAAATATAGAATGTCAAGTAATTTTCCGTACTTTAATTTCTAATTTTAATGAATTGTATCAAATTGTAAATTGTTTTCTAGTTTGTAATTTGTATCATACCTTGTCGAAGGCTTGCGATACGTCGAGGAAAGCACTTGAACATATTTTTTCCCCTTCTAAGGCTTTTTCAATTTCATGCGTTGTTCTGTAGACTCGATATATTGTGGAATGGTTAGGTCTGAAACCGAATTTATGATCCGGGATCAAGCGTCTTTCTGCAATTATTGGTTGTAATCGCTTTAGCAGAAGTTTATCGAATACTTTCGATATTATCGGCAGAAGCGATATGGGCCTATAAGATTTTTTATCATTTGCACATTTCCCCGGTTTTGGAACCATAATGACTTTAGCAACTTTCCATTGCCTTGGAACGTATAGAAGTCTAAGAGAAGCGTTTATCATATAAAGTAGCTTGACTAGTGCCTTTTTTGGTAGTTCTTTCAATATTTCGCCAGTGATCAGGTCGTAACCCGGGGCCTTATTATTTTTAAGTTTGTTTATTGTCTGTCGGAGTTCAACTAACGAAATTTTTTTCATTCTAAAGCTATCAGGTTCCGCGTTGTTGTTTTGAACGTCAGAATGTTTCTTTTAAATGTTCAGCAAACAAATTCGCTTTCTCTTTGTCTTCTCTTGCCCATTCTTGCCCATTGAAAGGTTTCTTGATAGACTTAACTGCTTTCCACAGCGAGTAGTTTGAGCTCCTATCCGACGACAAGCCTTCAAGGTATTCAGTGGTTTCACGATTTTTGAAATCTTGCAACATTCCTTTCAGTTTGTTAGAGAGGTGTTTTTAAATAGGGTTTTGTCTGGGGGAGCCCCCTTGTCTGGGAGACTTGCCATCTTCTACGCGCTCTTCTCTTTTCACGAATCGATTCTTCGATTTCGAGCGGGTATATTGCACGTACATGCCCGTCGGAGCTAACTGCGTTCTTTTGGGACGAAGTGTTGTTCCAAGCAGCGCTCTGAATTGCTTCAATGAATTGGTCAACTGCGGTTTCTAGTAAATCTTGAACTCGAAAGGAACTCGAAAGGAGTTTTCAATGGCACATTCAAGCCAACACCCTCCTTACAGTCCTTTCTGAAGGCGTCTTAGTTCATGTTTTAGCTAGCTTATCTAGGAGCTCTTTCTATTTTTGCCAGTCTTCCACCCATCTTCAAGATTACTCCTGAGTGGTCTGAGCAAAGATCATAACACTTTTCGATTCGTGTAAGGTATTTGGGGTACCCTTTAGCGATGAAAAAGTCGATAAGGTCAGGCTTTTTATTCCTATCAGTTGGCCAGTATGTTGGCTTACCCGTGGAGAAAAAGTCCACCCCGCGCTTCATACTGTTTTTGTACAGCAATCTGCCTCTTGTTGAATTACATCGTAAACCCCAAAAAGTATGCTTCGCGTTAAAGTCACCCCCAATGATAAAATTGGACCCAACGAAGCGCGAAGTCTACATCCTGGCGGGAAATAACAAGATGCAATGTTGTAATCTAAGATGTCAATTTTTACAGAAACTGAACTGATCTGCATAGAGTCTAGCTCAACTTCTTGAAGTGTTTTTTGCAGTTCTTAATGTAGAGGGAGGAACCTCCTCTCGAATTTTGTGACGGGTGATGTGCGTGATAGTCATTGCAACCTTTAAGTTTTTTCTAGACCCGTTTTTAAGGTGAGTTTCCGTAATCATCAAAAGATCAATATTACTTTTCCGTAGAAATACTTCTAGTTAGTCTATTTTATTCAGAAGGCCATTTGCTTTCCATGTTAGTATTTTGAATAACTGTTTCATATTTATGTTCTCTTGTAATTTTTTCGAGGCTTAAACTCGAGCTTGCTCAGTTTGTCAAATATAACTTTGTTGATTTTAGTCTGATTTTCAAGTTTCTCCAAGATTACAGCGAGGATCTGAGACACTGCATCTGTTGAGGGCGATCTTACCTTGTTTTCGTTTGCCGCAACCTGTGCGTATGATTTCGGTCCGACCAGTGGCGGTTTCTCCGCTGCACTTGAACTGGCGCCGCTCTTTCGTGGAGCTTTTACGCCTTTTGTCGACGACTCTATTGCCAATCTCGCACTTTTGATCGGCTTTGGCGTCTTTGGAGTCTTTGGCTTAGGAGTTTCAGCAGTTTTTGGATGTCCGGGGCTTGGATTCTGACCTCGAGTATTTTCGTTAAGAGGTTCTCGTCCCTTTTGCAGCTTTATGGCTACTTCGCATCATCGATATTTTGCGGGGTGGTTTCCGTGGCAATTGGCGCAAACTACTGGAGCCTTTATGTCAACTTTGCACTCTGTGGACAGGTGCTTTCCGGCACAATTCACGCAACGTGGTTCTTTTTGGCAGTAGGCACTTGTGTGCCTGAATTCTTGGCATTGCTTACACTGTGGTATCAGTCTATTGCCCTTTCGCATGGGTTCGATTTTAACCCTGATGTTGAGTATAATTTTCATTTTATAAATATCGCTTATGCTCTCAGTTCTTTCAAAGGAGAGCATAAAAATTGGAAGGCCGCGTCTGATCACAGTGTCTCATTCTCCTTCTGTGCGTTGCTTTTCTTTTTTAATGATATTGAGGGCATCAATAATTTTAAGGCGTTTAGTTTTTACGTCTTTTACAACGTCTTCTTTTGTGCATGATGGGTGGAGCCCCCTAACAATGACTCGCAGTCGTTTTTCGTACTTATTTTGATAAGTATACCACTCGATTCTTTCTGCAGTGTAAGAGACAGTGCGCGATAGGAATAGGCGTTGTCAACATTTACTTTCCACACGTTATTTCGGTGCGAAGTAAGCTTATAGTTTTCTTTTCTTACCGTATTTGCAAGAAGGTTGCGCAATCTCCCGAAGTCTGCTATCCCGACGATGTTTATTGCGGGAGGTGGACGAATTTTCGCTTCGGATTTAGCCTTGTTTGAGCCAGAGGGCTTATCTTCTTCTTTTATTACTTCGGGAGAGGAATTCGCCTTATGCTTCTTGCTAGACCTTTTCCTTAAAACTGAATCGGTCTCAAGTTCAAGTTCGTCGTCGTCCGTGAAGTATTCGACTGCTAGTCGGTTCGGTGTTACACACTCTTTCGTTACCTCACAGTCTTTCGATAAACGAGTATTTTTAATATCCTCGTTTTCCTTTCGCAGAGTGTCAACGTCCAGTTTTAGATCGTGGAAGAGTCGCTCCATTTCAGTAAGCTTAACTCGGAGTTCATTATTCTCCTTTTCTAAGCTCTTAATTTTCACTGAGTCCTGGTTTACCGGTGGACTAAGTGTTACGGCGAAATAAGTGTTAATAACTTAAAATCTAACTCAGTTAATGTCATTTTGGTAACTATCTACTTAAACTGTAGTCACTGTCAGTGCGACTTCGACAGACTCTGCGACTCACTTCATTCCTTAGAAAACACTTATTTAATGCTTATTGGAGATTTTAATGGTCGAGTTGGTCTCTCACAAAATAACATTGCATCCGGGTTTAACAGCAGCTTCATGAAACCTTACCGAAAATCTAAGGACCAAAAACTGTGATAACAAAGGTACAAAAGTTCTTGAACTTGCCCATTAATATGACATGCGTTTGTTGAGTGGTAGTTATAAAGGTGACTCGGAAGGTGAGCTGACATTTATTAAGGGAACTACGTGCTCAATAATAGATTATTGCTTTGTGTCGGGAACCTGGTATAAGCTCATGAACAATTTCCAAGTTGGAATCGAGATCTTTTCGGACCATATGCCCCTGGAAGTAACTCTCAATTTTGCTGCTAGCGAAAACTTTGATGACACGAGGTCACTAAGTCTTTTGCCAAAATTTGTTTGGAACAACCGAATGCTCGAAATTTATCAGCGAAACTTGGATGTAAACCTTTTTTCACTGAGCTCGCAACATTATTCAGCCGATATGGAAGCCTTAACGGAAATCATAAAGAAATCTATTCCGCAAAACAAGCCTTTGGACACATATGAGCAAAAATGGTTTGATTCAGAATGTTTGAAAGCAAGAGATAAATCTTTTAAATGCTTGAAGCTTATGTGAAGAAATGACTCCAAGATCTTCAAAAAACTCTATCAAGATGCCAACAGGGAAAATAAGCGCATTTGTCTAAGCAAAAAAGTAGATCTTGAACAGAAAAATATTGCACTCATAAACACTTCAAAGTCCTCGGCGCAATTCTGGAGAGCTGTTAAATACATAAACGGAAACATGTCAAACATTTCCTTGTCCCTTAAAGCCACAAAACTGAGGACTCACTTCGATAAACTTTTCAACGCCCCGCTAAGCTCCCCGCTATTTCATTATGCAGGCCCTCTACTTATAGATGAAAAATTGGACTTTGGGTTTACTCTGAAGAAGTCACAGAAGTTATAAACAACTTGAAATCAAACAAAGCTCCAAGTATTGATTGCATCTATCCAAGTATTGATTGCACTATCTCACAATGGAACACAATCGAATTTTTACTTCCAAAAATGTCCCTGATGCATTCACAAGAGCAATAATCTTCCCACTTCATAAAAAGGCGATAACAAAGACCCGAAGTACTACAGAGGAATTACATATTTGAACACCAAACACACAGCCAAACTGTTTGCTGCATTGATATACAAAAGACTGTACGAATGGATTCAAAAACATAACATTCTCGAAGAATTTGAAGCTGGATTTAGAAAAGGATATTCTACAATCGACCAAATATTCTGCCTATCTAATATCGCTGATTCTTTCAAGAGCAAGAAAAAAAGCTTTTTTTTGTAGATTTTCGAGCAGCTTTCGACACAATATCACGTGAAGCTCTATTTTACAAACTCTCAAAAATCGGTGTATCAAGCAAAATCATTCAAATTCTGCGAGCCTTGTAGAGAATAATATTGAGTACGTTTAGGATGGAGATGTAATCTCTGAAGAATATTCAAGACGTTGATAGGAATCAAGCAAGGCTGCATTCTAAGTGCACTACTTTTTATATTATATATCTATGATATAACCGATGATGTCAAAGGTGGAATAAGGTTCTGCGAAATAACAATCGCGGCATTGATGTATGCGGATGATCTCGTCTTTCTGTGTGACACTATCCAAGGTATGCAGTTAATGATTAACAGTCTTAGTACATATTGCAGATGTTGGAGTCTCACTGTTAAGCTTGAGAAGCCAAATGTCATGATATTTAGAAATTCAGGAGGGCGTTACTCTCGTTTGGAAAAGTGGAAGTGAGATTGTGAAAAAATTGAAATCGTATCCAGATAGAAATATCTAGGCATTCTGTTGTCGCCTTCTTTAAGTTTGAAACCGCATTTTGCTGAGAAATTAGCTGATGCTAAATTAGCTATCTGTTCGATTTGGGAACGCTGTTTCAAACACAACAATGCAATGTATCTCTTAGCACTAAACAAATTTTGTTTCACTTGACTGCAGCCTCGATAATGCTCTACGGAGCCCAAATATGGGGCTACAAATATAACGATGAGGTAGAAAAATTTCTCCGCTATTTCTTGAAGAGGATATTCCAGTTACCAAAAAACACCCCTAACTATATGCTACACATTGAAACTGCAACTCCTCCCCTGCGCTTGTACACTCTCAAAATGCACTTCAACTATATTTTAAAGTTACTTGAGATGAATGGATCAAGAATACGGAGCCTAGTGTTAACCAGTGAGTAAATGCTACAGTGTGTACGCAGAAGTTACAGTCCGTAAAACGGACTGTTGAATGCCCCATTCTATCCCACATTGTAAAATGCTGATGGCATAGTTATTTTTTGACATTTTGTAAGCAAAGCAAACTTCGAAAAGGGACGCGGTTCAACCGCCCCTCATTACAAACTATTAATTATAAGATATTTCCACAGATATTTCCAAGTTACACTTAAATGTACGTAAAAATGCAATTTTTTGGTTCAAATTCAATAGTTTTGAAAAATCGACCCCTAAAAGGGGACGTGGCTAAAATCTTTATACGAACGATATCTGGACTGAAGTCTCGTTTACCTAACCTGCTACTTTTTTTGTTTCATGCTTTCCTAAATTAGGCTCAGGGCCAGTCGAAATTAAGCTTTTCTGGAAAATTTTAGGTTTTTCTTTAATTCTGCCTCCAAATGTGGGCGTGGTCCAAACACTTGTAAAGACAAAATGTGTAACTAAACGTTTTCTATATAAAATACCAAGCTTTTTTTCAATTTCGAGCAAAAATATTGAGTAAAATGCTTTTGAAAATTTACCCTTAAAATAAATGCCACGCCCACTAGAAGAGGATTACCAATAAAATTTTTCTTTTTATTTTGGCTAAATGTGAATTTTCAGCTTTTTAGAACGTCTTGCAGTTTTGAGAACTCTGGAGGTAGTTGCACATTTAGACCGATTGTGGGCGTGTCTTTGGGCGGATATCAAAAATTTTTACACTTGTACTGCTTCGCATGACGCGGACTTTACGTACGATGTTTCAGTACCCTTGCTCAAAATTTAAGGCCTAAAAACATGTGACATACAGACGGACGCACGGACGAACGGACGGATATGGCTCATTCGATTCAGAATTCGGTTTCGATCATGTGCCCTTAAGGTCTTGGGGGTCTGCCATTATTATTTCACCGTGTTACAAACTATGTGACAAAATTAATATACCTCCTATCCTATGGGATGGGGTATAAAAAACATAATCAGAACAAATGGAAATATTTGCGAGGAATGGCAGAAAGTAGCATCCGAATGTGGAATGAATCTGACAGTTCAGACGAATGAACCATATCTTTTGAGAGAAAAATTCAATTCAATTTTATAGAATCTTGGCAGACATGTATGACCATGTATGGCCATGTATGACCACTATATCGAAGAAGCCGAATCGTCACTTTCTATTAATTACTATAGCAAACTCAACCATTTTTATACCCCATCCCATAGGAAAGGAGGTATATTAAGTTTGTCAAATAGTTTGTAACACGGTGAAATAATAATGGCAGACCCCCAAGACCTTAAAGACATGTGATCGAGACCGAATTTTGAATCGAATAAGTTATGTCCGTCTTTCCGTCCGTCCGTCCGTATCTAAACATCTTTTAGGCCCTAAATATTAAAGTACAGAGCTGAAATTTTGTTCGTTGGCTGGAAATCCATTGCCATAGCCATAAAATTATTACCATATGGACGGCTCCTTTGGTGCTGTTTTCGGAAAGTCCGGTCTTTGTTTTACAAATTGTCGCTAGCCGCAAACCGTAATAAAGAAAAAAATTACAAGAAAGGAGGCGTTGGGTTTGTTGCAAATATATTGTTTTGCTTGCTTAAAACAAATCTGCATGTCTAGGAAATTATTGACCGCGTTGGTTAACCCTTTTGAAGCTGGATACTTAAGTAGGCCCACAGTATGACTTGATAGAAAATGTCGTTAGTCACCGAATCCATTTTACTTCATATATAAAAAACATTTGGTTTAGACAAAGTTTCATCATTTAATGCAAAATTAGTTTCTTTCCATCGAAAGAGAGTAAAATCATTTTTATTTACCTGGGTAAATACTATGAACTTGCGTAGAAAAAATTTTGTATGAATGCGAATGTTAAAGGAGGTGCTAAAACTAATGATTTTGTCTGTTACTTGGGCTAGGATTTTAGACACAGAGATAAGAGTTGTGTGCGGACAGTTAACCATGTAGCTAAAGTAGCTCATATCTTGGATCGGTTTTGAAAAGGATTGACTAAAAAATTGTGCAAAAAAGTTTGCAATGGTTTGTGGGGCTGCGGACGAATTGTTAAGAAATTTTAAAATTAACGGGTAGCCATCCGATTTTCTTTTAGTATTGGTGAACTGGTAAAAAGGCTTTGGATCAGAGATTATTTTGTATTGCATGCGCTGGAGGTTATTAAGGTACGAAGATTCACAGAGCTCGGAGAAGCGATTATATAAAATTTGATAATTATAGTAATCAATTTCGGAACGCGTTTTTATAAATGTTTGCCAAAGCTTGTTTCTATTATTGCGTAAAGAACGTAGCTCTTTGGAGTACCAAGGTGGAGATGATGAGCAATCTTTACGCGTAGAGTAGGGAACCGATTGTTGGAAACATGAGGAAATAATGGAGTAGAAAATTGAGAGGGCTATGTCAATATGGATGGCATCGCTTATAAATTCAAAGTTAATGTTACTAAGAAGACTATTGAGTTTGTTGTAATTTGCTTGAAGTTGAAAACATGTGTATTTACTGGATCAATTTAAGGACTCGTGTAGAATTCGATAGACTACCAATGAACATTAATTCGGTTTGAGACATCGCGTTTGATGTGACGTAGTGATATTCATCTTAAGATAAGGCCCATTTAATCCCGGGAGATTTAAGTCACCCAACAATATAACACTACCTTCGGGGTTTATCTCGTCAACAAAAGTAGTGGAAGGGTTTCAATCCGCTTAGGCGAATCGTTGAATACCCCATCCCAATTGACCACTATCAAGCTCCAAATTGTGTCATAAATCTTGGTTGTTAAATTTCAGTTTCTATGAACTTCAACTGTATTTAGAATTTCTCAGTTAAAGACTCTTTTCCCTTAAAAAGGGGCATGGCATCCACCGCTTTTCAATTACATCGTTTTTTTGTTTACATATTTTATCAGAAGTTATATACACCTCTAGATTGCATTTTCACATTAAAAATTTGGTTTATACTTAACAACGCCCCCAAAAGTGGGCGTCGCAAAAATTTATTCATTTGAGTTGATAGCTTACGTACATATCAGAAGATTGTATGGTCCAAGTTTTTTGAATTTAAAGCAAATATATCAAATAACCAGTGAGTAAGTGCTACAGTGTGTACGCAGAAGTTACAGTCCGTAAAACGGACTGTTGAATGCCCCATTCTATCCCACATTGTAAAATGCTGATGGCATAGTTACTTTTCGACATTTCATAAGTAATGCAAACTTTGAAAAGGGGCGTGGTCCAACCTCCCCTAATTACAAACTATGAATTATAAGATATTTTCACAGATATTTCCAAGTTACACTTAAATGTACGTAAAAATACAATTTTCTGATTCAAAGTCAATATTTTTGAAAAATCGGCCCTTAAAAGGGAGCGTGGCTAAAAACTTTATACAAACGAAATCTGGACTGGAGTCTCGTTTACCTAATCTGCTACCTTTTTTGTTTCATGCTTTCCTTAATTAGGCTCAAGACCAGTCAAAATTAAGTTTTTCTGGAAAAATTTAGGTTTTTCTTCAAGTCTGCCTCCAAATGTGGGCGTGGCCCAAAGTTTTATAAGAGCAAAATGTGAAACTAAGCGTTTTCTTCATAAGATATTTTGCAATTTTTTTTCAATTTCGAGCAAAAATATTGAGTAAACCTCATTTGAAAATTTACCCTTAAAATAGATGCCACGCTCACTAGAGGAGGTTTACCAACTAAATTTGTCTTTTTTGTGTCTTACATTCATTAGGAGAATAGAATGCAATACGAAATAATCTCTGATCCAAAGCCTTTTTACCAGTTCACCAATACTAAAATAAAATCGGATGGCTACCCGTTAATTTTAAAATTTCTTAACAATTCGTCCGCAGCCCCACAAACCATTGCAAACTTTTTTGCACAATTTTTTAGTCAATCCATTTCAAAACCGATCCAAGCCCCTGATATAAGCTACTTAAGCTACATGGTTAACTGTCCGCACACAACTCTTATCTCTGTGTCTAAAATCCTAGCCCAAGTAACAGATAAAATCATTAGTTTTAGCACCTCCTTTAACATTCGCATTCATACAAAATTTTTTCTACGCAAGTTCATAGTATTTACCCAGGTAAATAAAAATGATTTTACTCTTTTTCGATGGATAGAAACTAATTTTGCATTAAATGATGAAACTTTGTCTAAACCGAATGTTTTTTATATATGAAGTAAAATGGATTCGGTGACTAACGACATTTTCTATCAAGTCATACTGTGGCCCTACTTAAGTATCCAGCTTCAAAAGGGTTAACCAACGCGGTCAATAATTTCCTAGACATGCAGATTTGTTTTAAGCAAGCAAAACAATACATTTGTAACAAACCCAACGCCTCCTTTCTTGTAGTTTTTTTCCTTTATTACGGTTTGCGGCTAGCGACAATTTGTAAAACAAAGACGGACTTTCCGAAAACAGCACCAAAGGAGCCGTCCATATGGTAATAATTTTATGGCTAACCAGACCAGATATTTTCCGGCCGAGCAAAATAACTATTTTTTCCTTAACCGAAACCGAACGCCTACTTTTATTTATGTTTTTTTTTATCTTTATTACGGTTCACGGCTAGCGTCAATTCAAGTTCGACTATGACCGCCTGTATCATAAAGACATCGAAGGGGCTGTACGTACAAAGGTTAATATCTAGTACCAAACTTAGGTAACTAAATTGATATTTTTCGATATTCTAATATTTGGACATCCACTTTTATTTGGTTTTATTTTTTTATTGCGGTTAACTCTGTACGTCGATATGCTTTTAATATATTTCAAAATAGTTTATCCTTTGCCGCACAATTCCAATAGGCAGAAGGGAAAAGTAGAGAGGATTTTATTTTGGCACTGCGGATAAGGGCATTTTCGAAATAATCAACTCGAATCTGAGAGCGCATTTTCGACCTTATGAGAATATCATCGTGGATGTGCAGTTGTTTGTATACTATAGAGTACACGGGATGACAAAATATATGCCATCGTAACGGGCAAATTATGGAATCAAAATCTGGTGGGCTTGCGATGCTTCAATATTTTATCCTCCAAATGTCCAAATATACACTGCCTAAATAGGGAGCACGTGAACCGAGCGGATCGTTAAGGACCTTATTGCACCCAATGACGTAACGGTTGATAATTTCTTCATTTCGCTGCCATTGCTCCAGGAACTAGTCACAGGAAAAAGAACAAAAGTGAGGACTTTCCGGTATTTACCTGGTGTTTTCCAGTGAGTTTGGATTTGGTATACATGCAACAATGTGCTCATATGTTTCAGCCAAGGGAAAAGCAGTAGTTCTTATGTTGTCAATGCGTCGAGATTCATCTATGTCGAATATAAAACAAAAGCCAGAAATGATCTTGTTTTATAATAAGACAAAGAGCGGCGTGAGCATTGTGGATAAAATGGTGTCTAAATATACTTCTAAAAGAGGAAGAGGACACGTTGGCCACTATCCATGTTTTACAACCCTTTGGATATAAGTGCTTTGGCAGCTTACATTATATATTCAATAATCAATCCACACAGTGAAGTAAAAAAATTTCGACGAAGAGCGTTCATTTAGAATTTGAGATCATCCCGGGATCTATGCATCCCGCGTATAAAGATTCATGCCCAAAAACCTTTGATAGTCAGCAAGTTTGCCATATTGAATATGTTTTGGGTGTATTGATGATTTGGGTGTTTTTGAAATATTTGTGAATGAAGCTTTATATCTTATTCAATTTCCGATTCGAATAACGACGAAGAATAATTTGCAGCTAATAAGCACAACGTTATAAAGGTGGGCGCATAAAACACAAAGGTGATTGCTTCATATGCTTCCGAAAATCTTAGCCCTAGAGATCTATACGGCAGGCAGATCGCGGATCGCAGACAAAGTGTGGGTCATATGGGGCCACCGACATCACTTCACAACTTACGTAGATGAATGTTTCTTTGTATTTATTTTTTTAAAACCTACATCATACATATAGATCAAAACACATATAACTTGTCACATCGAGTAATTCATTTTCACATTTTCAGAGTAAACTTTGAATCGATTTTGTGACAAAAAAATTTTTTACTTTGCCGGGTAAATACTATGAATCCATGAACATTTGACGACAAAACTTCAAAATAAGTATGTAAAACTGCGTCAAAAACATTCTTATACCCCATCCCATAGGATAGGAGGTATATTAAGTTTGATTCATAGTTTGTAACATAGAGAAATAATCACCGTAGACCCCCAAGACCTTAAGGGCATATGATCGAGACCGAATTGTAAGTCGAATGAGCCATGTCCGTCCGTCCATCCGTCCGTCTGTCGGTGGTTTTTAGGCCTTAAATTTTTAGCTAGAAACTTGAAACTTGATATCTGTTCTTTCTAGGTCCCGAAGCAGTACAAGTGTAAAAGTTCTTGAAATCCGCCCACTGACACGCCCACTTTACTTAATAGCATGAAAAATCGAAGTTGTCGCAGGAAGCTGAAATTTGGTATGCGATATCCTCGCGTAAGTGTATTGTGATTGGCATTTAAAAAAAAAAGCGAATACCGCCCCCCTGTAGGCGTGTTCATACTTAATATGCAATCTTATAAACGGTTTTTATTTGATATATTTGCTTTAAATCAAAAACACTTGCACTATCAAATGTTCAGATATGTGCGTGAGATATCAACTCAAGTGAAAAAATTTTCGCCACTTTTGGGGCGTTTTTAAGTATAAACCAATATACTAGTGAATTTAATATGAAAATGAAATCAACACGTGTATACCACTTCTGATAAAAAACATAAACAAAAATCCCCCCTTTCTTAGGAAGAAATTCTAAAAACAATTGAAGTTAAATAAAACTGAAATTTAATTACCAAGACTTTAATTGACCAAGACACAATTCGGAGCTTGACAGTGGTCAATAGGGATGGGGTATCCAACGATTCGCATAGGTGGATTTTACCCCTCCCACTAGTTTTTTTTTTAAATTCCTGGAAAAATTCGATAAATTGATAACTGAGTCGGATGCATTGCCAGATTAGATAAAAATTCGATGAGTTACAAGCAATTGAAAATTCGATTATTTACCCGGGTAGATACTATGAATGCGAAGGTTAACAGCCTTATTTCGTCTGTTGATTACTTCAGCAATTTTCCCATTTCTAAAGAAGGACTCTTATATTATCCCCACGCACAGAAAGAGTAAAAACAAGTGGGAAAGTGGAACAGTGCGTATGCAAAAGTTTCAGTCTACCACGGATTGCAAAATACCCGACCATACCAAAAAGAAAATTGCAACGCAGCAAAATAGTAGGCGGGATACAAATTATAACTGTTGAGTGCTTTATACTAGTTGGTTGCATATATTTCGGTCTAAAACTCCGCCTTTTTAACTTAAAAAAATCAGTTTTTTAATGCCACGCCCACAAAAGTGGGCGGAAGCATATAGTACTTATACATGAAAGTTAGAAAATACTAATATCTACAACTTTTGTCATATAATTTTTAGTCAAATTTCATATATATTTATTGAAAAACAGTCATTTTAAACTAAAACCCTTAAAAAAGTGGGCGTGGTCTATGAAAAGGCTAAAAATTTTTGGCCATTTCAAAGACAATTACAAGGCAATATCACATTCACCAAAAATGAATGCGCTAGCACTATTCTAACATAGCTAAAATTTAGAAAAAGTATTTTTTTTTAATTAGAGATGGTTGCAGATACGGGCCTGTAGTGGGCGTGCCTGTGGGCGGATTCGGCTTCAGTTTCTGACCCAATTAAGGCAATTTCCGGTGTCCCCCAAGGCAGTCATCTCGGCCCTTTCGTTTTCATCCTTGCAATTAATGACACTTATATGGTCCTGACTTCCTCCAACACCTCTGTCTTCGCAGATGATATGCGAATCTCAAAAATTATTTCTGCACCCTATGATTTCCACGGTTTGCAAAACGATTTAAATAAATCTGCAGTTTGGTGTAAAAAAAGCTATTCAGACCTTAACGTCAGCAAATGCAAGGCAATAACCTACTCCTACTCCTACCCCCTACATATGAGAATCTACCTTATTAATGACGAGCCTGTTCCAACAACAACCGAAATCCGTGATTTAGGTGTTATTTGTGACAAGGAACTGAACTTCAGTTCTCACACTGATAACGTCATAAACCGCGCAAACTCTGCTCTAGGTTTCATAAAGAGATGGTCTAAGGAGTTCTCTGATCCGTATGTCACCAAAGCCCTCTACATTAGTTTCGTTAGACCTCTTCTTTATTATGCTTGTCAGGTTTGGTCTCCATATCAGGAAACCCGCATACAAAGAATTGAAACAGTCCAGCGAAGGTTCCTTCGTTTCGCTCTTCGTGGTCTCGGCTGGACCGATCCCTTCGTGTTGCCGCCGCATGAGCATCGACTTAACCTAGTTGGCATGCAATCACTAAAAAAACGTCGAGAGGTAGCCGACATCCTCTTCATTCACCAGCTTTTAAACGGAAACATTGACAGCCCACAACTTCTCCAATTGATTTCCTTTTCACCAAATCCCCGCAATCTTAGATCTGTTCCCTTGTTCCGCCTTGTCACCCACCGCACTAATTATGGTCATTTCGAGCCAATCACTAGAATGCTACGAATAATTTATAGCTATGCTGAAGTTTTTGACCTTAATTGACCCAAACCGTTGTCTAAAAACATTCTCCTAAATTCTTTCTACTCTTAACTTCAGCACCTATTTCGGTCCAAGCTCTTACTTTTCGTTTTAAGTTAAGTATGAGATTTTGTACCTAGTTTTAAGTTTGCTTTTATTAAGTTTAATAAAATTGCCCCTTGGGGGGGAAGAAAACTGGGGAAAACCTTGGGGGGAAGCTACTAATCTAAAGTAGGCGATATTGATTATGCCCGATTTCCACGTGCCAAAAAACAACCCATTTATGAGAGACATACTATGAAACCTGCTACAGCGTTTATTGCGACACAGCGTGTCTTAGTAACACATTTTCGTTATCTTATAATTATTCTTGACTACTAAGCTAACTTAGCTTAAACGATGATATTACCCTTTAACTCGATGGCAGGCCCACTAGGGGAGGTTTAGCGATTTTATCTTAGTAATGCATACCTTAGAATCGCCAGGAAATAATAAATATCGAATATCAGGATTTAAAACGTCTTACAGTTTTAAAGCCCTGGAGGTAGTTGGAAATTTACACCGATTGAGAAGTGCCTGTGGGCGGATTTCAAAAATTTTAACACTTGCACTGCTTCGGATCACAAGAAGCCCACATACAAAACTTCAGCACCAATTGCAAACCCTTAAAACATAAGACACAGACACAGACGGGCGGGCGGACAGGCGGACATGGCTTATTGGATTCAGAATTCGGTCTTGATCATACCTATGCCCCTAAGGGCTTGAGGGTCTAGCATTATTATTTCACGGTGTTACAAAGTATGTGACAAACCTTATATGCCTCCTATCCTAGGGGATGGGGTATAGTTGGTTGTAGTTGTATATATTCGCACTTTCCTACTTGTTGAATTCAAAAGTATTTATGTAAATTCAAATTAAACGCATTAGCTCACCGTTATGCCTATGCGTTAGTGTAACGTAATTGAAATTGTTTATTATTGAGATAGCACTTGTGTCACGGATTGCACAGGCACACTTTTATCTCTAGCACTTTTTGTGCAATTTTAACACATTTCAACACAAAATTTTAAGACATTTTTTCACTCGTAGACTCTATGCTTTTTTATATCACTTTAAAAATTTATTATTTCAAAATTTTTAAATAGTAAAAATTTAACGCTAGATCAACACATGTTAACGAAAAAAGAATATGAAATATAAAATTGTTGCGCTTTATACCCGTTTATTTTGCAAATCAAAGTACACACATAGCACGTCTGAGGTTCTCACCTTCTAGAAGCAAACTAAAATAGGTCAATCCTAAAATTTGCCTTGAGGAATTATATAAGAAATTCCTTCCAAAACGTAGTTGAGTATAGACAGCGCAAAAAGTGGATACTACAGTACAATACAGACATGCCAAGGAAATTGAATAAGCTTTGCTGCTTATTCCATTTCTAAAAATATTGGAATGTGCGGAAGAGATAATAATGTGAATATATTTAAGGAGAATTTCTGTTCCGTAAGCGACTATTGCGCAAACGCTAGACTAGAACACGTGCAAAAACTAAATTTCTACCTTATATAGCTGCGGTGACCCTCCGTCCTCTTTTTGAGAGGACAGTCCATTTTCTGGGTACCATGTCATGTCTGTTATTACTTCACAGCACTTTGTTCTCCTTTTATTTTTTTTCTATACTGTCCTCGCAATGACCACTTATTAAGCCACATCCCATAGGATAGGAGGTATATTGAGTTTGTCACATAGTTTTTACCACGGTGAAGTAATAATGGCAGACTCCCAAGACCTTAAGGGCATATGATCGAGACCGCATTCTGAATCCAATAAGCCATGTCCGTATGTCTGTAAGTAAGCTAGGAAGCTGAAATTTGTTGCATAGACTGTTTGTTATCCGAGGCAGTACAAGTTTAACCAGTGATTAAGTGCAACAGTACGTATGTAATAGTTTCGTCTGTAATAGTTTCCGTCTGTAACGGACCGCCGTATACCCTATTCCTATTCTCCTTTCAGTTCCTATTCTCCCTTCCATTTCTACCTCCTTTCCATTTGTATATTTTCTGCTGGTATACCTTATTTCTATTCTTATTCTCCTTGCAATTCCTATTCTCCTTTCCATTGCTATTCTCCCTTCCATTTCGATCTCCTTTCCATAAGTATATTTTCTTGTTTTCGATACCCGTCCCGTTACCATTCATGCTTCATTTAAAATGCTTCCAGGGCCTATATTAAGTTTGATGTATAATTTGTAACGCAGTGAAATAATCACCGTAGACCCCTAAGACCTTTTAGAGATATGAATGGGGCCGACAGGAGAATGGATGAAGCCATGCTGTCCGTATGTAAACAACTTTTAGGCCTTAAAATTTAAGGAAGAGAGCCGTTTATTTGTGGGTTAGCTGGAAGTCCATTGGACCAGATCAAGTTTACAAAATAGCCGAATCCGCCTACAGACACGCCCACTACAGGCCTGTATGTACGACCATCTCTAATTTCAAAAAAACTTTTTAAATTTTAGCTATGTTAGAATAGTTCTAGCGCATTCAGTTTTGGTATGTAATATTCCCTTGTAATTATCCCTGTTGTAATTATTCCCTTGTAATTATTACATTACCTGTAATTAATAAAATGTTAGCCTTTTCTTTGACCACGCCCACTTTTTTAAGGGACTCTAGCTTAAAATGACTGTTTATACCCCATCCGATAGGATAGGTGGTATATAAAGTTTGTCACATAGTTTGTAACACGGTGAAATAATAATGGTATACCCCTAAGACCTTAAGGGCATATGATCGAGACCGAATTCTGAATCGAATGAGCCATGTCCGTCCGTCCGTCTGTATGTCACATGTTTTCAGGCCTTAAATTTTAAAATAGGATGCTAAAACTTCGTACGTAAGGTCCACGTCATGCGAAGCAGTACAAGTGTAAAAAATTTTGAAATCCGCCCAAAGACACACCCACAATCGGTCTAAATGTGCAACTACCTCCAATTTTTTCAAAACTATAAGACGTTCTAAAAGGCTAAAAATTGACATTTAGCATCTTCTTATAAATGTAAGACACAAAAAAAACAAATTTAATTGGTTAACCTCCTGTAGTGGGCGTGGCAACTATTTTAATGGTAAATTTTCCAATGCATTTTACTCAATAGTTTTGCTCGAAATTGAAAAAAATGTGCTTAATATTTTATATAGAAAACGCTTAGTTTCACATTTTGTCTGTAAAAGTCTTTGGGCCACGCCCACACTTGGAGGTGGAATTGAAGAAAAACCTTAAATTTTCCAGAAAAACTTAATTTCGACTGGCCGTGAGCCTAATTTAGAAAAGCATAAAAAAGTAGTAGGTTATTAGGTAAACGAGACTTCAGTCCAGATTTCTTTTATATGAAGTTTTCAGTTGCGCCCCCTTTTAGGGGTCGATTTTTCAAAAATATTGAATTTGAGCCAAAAAATTGCATTCTGACGTTCATTTAAATGTAGCTTGGAAATATGTGTGGAAATATCTTATATTTAATCGTTTCTCATAAGGGGCGGTTGGACCATGCCCCTTTTCGAAGTTTGCTTTACTTATATCATGTGAAAAATTTTTTTGTTTTTTTTGAATACTAGGGTGGACGGAGGCTAAGACTCCAAAATCTTTCAATGATACCAATACGCCCACTATAGCAGGTATATAATACCGAAGTAGCCGATATTGGTTATGCCCGATTTCCACGTGCTAAAAAACCACCCATTTATGAGAGACACTATGAAACTGCCAGAACGCACTCCATAGTAGTAAATTTTCGCTCTCTCATAATACTTCTTGACTACAACTAAATTAACTTAACAAGTAGTATACGCTTTCGCAGTGTTTTTCGCATTGGGTAGGTTGCTATCCAGTGAATGCACCTACTTAGCCTGTTAGCGCATAAAACTATTTAAGCTTAAACCTTTATCAATGCTATGTAATAATATCCCAATATTGAACGCGCCCGCCTAGCGAGAATGAAAGAAGTCTGAACGCACTCAAACAAAATCCAAACCCTTCCTATATTTTTTCTGTGCAGTGGCACCCTTGCAAATTTCGCGCCCTTCCGGCATTCTCATTCTTCATTCATTGCCCTATTGGATATAAAACACCAAATTGTAAGTCTGAATTCTTAATCCTAAGTAATCCTACTTTATTATAAAAAATATTACAGATTAATAAACAAATCCAATTTCAATAAATTTTGGAGTTTGATTAATTTTGGGGATTTTTCTGGAGGCCAACAGGACGAGAAAGAACATTTTTATTAATAATTTGAAAGATCGTTGCCACTGCCCACGCTGCTGCCACGCAGTTTAATTTTCTGTCTGCTAACAGTTTACTGCCGTACCGCTGCCATTTAAACGTTTAAATAAGAGTCGAACCTGCCCACGCTGCTGCTACGCAGTTTATGTGCAGACCGTCCACAGCCACCTTCACGTAGAGCAATCGCAAAACATTTTCGTTCACGTGCCGAAACTGCCCACGCTGCTGCCACGCAGTTTACGTGCAGACCGTCCACCGCCACCATCACGTAGACCAATCGCCAGATAGTTTCGATCACGTGCCATTTGGTGTTTCTACCGCCAATCTGCCTCCGCTGCCGCCACGCAGCCTGTTTGCAGACCGTTCACCGCCGTCGTTACATTGGGCAAGAACACCTTCATCAATTGTGCCTAACTGCTGCAATGACAAGACGTAGTAAGAGAAAAAATGCCAGGGATGAAACACCGTCACCACCCTTTTTTTGAATACTAGGGTGGACGGAGGTTAAGACTCCAAAATCTTTCAATGATACCAATACGCCCACTATAGCAGGTATATAATACCGAAGTAGCCGATATTGGTTATGCCCGATTTCCACGTGCTAAAAAACCACCCATTTATTAGAGACACTATGAAACTGCCAGAACGCACTTCATAGTAGTAAATTTTCGCTCTCTCATAATACTTCTTGACAACAACTAAATTAACTTAACAAGTAGTATACGCTTTCGCAGTGTTTTTCGCATTGGGTAGGTTGCTATCCAGTGAAGGCACCTACTAAGCCTGTTAGCGCATAAAACTATTTAAACTTAAACCTTTATCAATGCAATGTAATAATATCACAATATTGAACGCGCCCGCCTAGCGAGAATGAAAGAAGTCTGAACGCACTCAAACAAAATCCAAACCCTTCCTATATTTTTTCTGTGCAGTGGCACCCTTGCAAATTTCGCGCCCTTCCGGCATTCTCATTCTTCATTCATTGCCCTATTGGATATAAAACACCAAATTGTAAGTCTGAATTCTTAATCCTAAGTAATCCTACTTTATTATAAAAAAAAATACAGATTAATAAACAAATCCAATCTCAATAAATTTTGGAGTTTGATTAATTTTGGGGATTTTTCTGGAGGCCAACAGGACGAGAAAGAACATTTTTATTAATAATTTGAAAGATCGTCGCCACTGCCCACGCTGCTGCCACGCAGTTTAATTTTTTGTCTGCTAACAGTTTACTGCCGTACCGCTGCCATTTAAACGTTTAAATAAGCGTCGAATCTGCCCACGCTGCTGCTACGCAGTCTATGTGCAAACCGTCCACAGCCACCTTCACGTAGAGCAATCGCAAAATATTTTCGTTCACGTGCCGAATCTGCCCACGCTGCTGCCACGCAGTTTACTTGCAGACCGTCCACCGCCACCATCACGTAGACCAATCGCCAGATAGTTTCGATCACGTGCCATTTGGTGTTTCTACCGCCAATCTGCCTCCGCTGCCGCCACGCAGCCTGTTTGCAGACCGTTCACCGCCGTCGTGACATTGGGCAAGAACACCTTCATCAATTGTGCCTAACTGCTGCAATGACAAGACGTAGTAAGAGAAAAAATGCCAGGGATGAAACACCGTCACCACCCTTTTTTTTGAATACTAGGGTGGACGGAGGTTAAGACTCCAAAATCTTTCAATGATACCAATACGCCCACTATAGCAGGTATATAATACCGAAGTAGCCGATATTGGTTATGCCCGATTTCCACGTGCTAAAAAACCACCCATTTATGAGAGACACTATGAAACTGCCAGAACGCACTTCATAGTAGTAAATTTTCGCTCTCATAATACTTCTTGACAACAACTAAATTAACTTAGCAAGTAGTATACGCTTTCGCAGTGTTTTTCGCATTGGGTAGGTTGCTATCCAGTGAAGGCACCTACTAAGCCTGTTAGCGCATAAAACTATTTAAACTTAAACCTTTATCAATGCAATGTAATAATATCACAATATTGAACGCGCCCGCCTAGCGAGAATGAAAGAAGTCTGAACGCACTCAAACAAAATCCAAACCCTTCCTATATTTTTTCTCTGCAGTGGCACCCTTGCAAATTTCGCGCCCTTCCGGCATTCTCATTCTTCATTCATTGCCCTATTGGATATAAAACACCAAATTGTAAGTCTGAATTCTTAATCCTAAGTAATCCTACTTTATTATAAAAAAAATTACAGATTAATAAACAAATCCAATCTCAATAAATTTTGGAGTTTGATTAATTTTGGGGATTTTTCTGGAGGCCAACAGGACGAGAAAGAACATTTTTATTAATAATTTGAAAGATCGTCGCCACTGCCCACGCTGCTGCCACGCAGTTTAATTTTCTGTCTGCTAACAGTTTACTGCCGTACCGCTGCCATTTAAACGTTTAAATAAGCGTCGAATCTGCCCACGCTGCTGCTGCGCAGTTTATGTGCAGACCGTCCACAACCACCTTCACGTAGAGCAATCGCAAAATATTTTCGTTCACGTGCCGAATCTGCCCACGCTGCTGCCACGCAGCTTACGTGCAGACCGTCCACCGCCACCATCACGTAGACCAATCGCCAGATAGTTTCGATCACGTGCCATTTGGTGTTTCTACCGCCAATCTGCCTCCGCTGCCGCCACGCAGCCTGTTTGCAGACCGTTCACCGTCGTCGTTACATTGGGCAAGAACACCTTCATCAATTGTGCCTAACTGCTGCAATGACAAGACGAAGTAAGAGAAAAAATGCCAGGGATGAAACACCGTCAGCACCCCCATCTGAGAAGGCTGAAGGGGAAGAAATGGCCAACCTGCGTAGCCAAGTGGAGTCAGTAAGCGAATCTCTTGCTGCAGCCGAAAAAGATAAAGCTAATTTAGAGAAATTAGTTGTGTCCTCCTCAAATTCAACTGCCACGTGTGAATTCGCCAGACACACTCAACCAACCTTTGATGTAACTGCCACGTTGCAATCAGCCGTCTCATCTGTAATCTCTCAACAGCCGAATGCAACTGTCACGTTGCCAACGAATTACAATGGCGAGTATGCAGCGTCAACACCATTTGCTTTTGTCGCTGATCATATGCAGGGGAAACGTCCGCTGTTCACCGCCGCCACACTGTCCCATGCACCATCAACTATGCCCAACGCTACCTTTTCGCATTTGCTGCTTGCGAATGTGTCTGGGCCCAATAATCTTCCAGTCAACAATACAGGTATGTACCTTCATCATTCTTACTGCATGCCCCATGTCGTACCTCCTAAGCCCTTTTTGCCAAATATTTTGCCAAACTTTGCCCACTCGTACAATCACGCACAGTCAGTCGGTTACCCTTATTGTCAACCAGCGGCGTCATCTACAAGTCAAGGTCCTACAGCCATGCTTGCACCTACGCAATCCTCTACAAGTTCGTCCGCCAATCATTTGCCCCAATACGCTACGTTCGCGCCGCCAATCTCAGAGCAATTTTCATGTGCGACAACCCGACCGTACCAAGTGCTTCGTAAGCTTGCGGATTTACCGGAATTCTTTGGTTTGCCAGAAGAATGGCCGATGTTTATAGTAGCTTATAGGGAGACAACAGCTGCTTACGGGTACACCCCCATGGAGAACCTATCTCTTCTTCAAAAGGCGCTTAAGGGTATAGCAAAAAATTTGGTGCAGTCTCTGCTCATACACCCCAATCGTGTTGAATCGGTCATGAATACGCTAGAGTTTCGTTTCGGTAGGCCTGAAATTTTAGTCAAGAGCCAGATAGCCAAAGTTAGATCATTTCCTTCAATAAGCGAATCCAGAATTAAGGACATTGTTAATTTTAGTTCTACAGTTTCGAACCTCACGGCTTTCGTTGAAAATGCCGGGGTTACTGCATACCTATCTGATCCAACGTTGTTGAATGAGCTGGTGGGAAAACTTCCCCTCAGTAAAAGAGAGGACTGGATCAAACATAGATTCGCGACTATGTCGCAATACCCCGACATACGTTTATTCAGCGTCAGAAGGAGTCAGAGCCTGATAGACATACATCAGCTAAAAGTTCCAGTCAAAAACCGAAGTACGTAAACGCCGTCAACCATGCCCCAGAAGAGCAACGAGAGCAGTCAAAGTGTATTCATTGTCAAGACAGTCACCCATTATACCAGTGTACACAGTTCAAAGGTAGAACCCTGCCCGAACGGTGGAACTTTGTAAAGGCAAATCGTATCTGTTTCTGCTGCCTACGCACAGGTCATGTGCTAACGAAATGCCCCTATCGTCGTGAATGCGGAGTATCGAGGTGTAACAAGTATCACAACCGTTTGCTGCATGATTCAAACCACCAAGAAAGAGAAAATAGTTCTCCCAGCAGTACCCCCACCACCTCAAATTCGATATCAGTCAATGTGCTTGAAGGAACAGAGGGAGAAGAAAAAACAGTAAACGCGATCATAAGTAAACAAGTCTATAGGAAATCATTGTTTAAGTTTTTACCGGTTCGGTTATATGGCCCCTAGGGATCTGTTGACATAATAGCCTTTATCGATGATGGCGCTAATATTTCCTTATTAGAAGAAAATGTAGCTAAGCCCTTAGGATTGAAAGGCCACTCCGATGTTTTGTCCCTGAAGTGGATAGGTGACCACAAAACAAATGAATCTTCTCGACAGGTAGAATTTGAGATTTCTGGCTCGTATACCAACGCTTCACGTTTTCAAATGCGAAAGATCCGAACAGTCAAAATACTTCTTTTACCTAAACAGAGTTTGAACTTTGATGAATTAAAGAAATTTCATAAAGAATTAGGTGAAGTTGCACTGGAAGACTACGTAGATGCTGTCCCACAACTTCTGATAGGAATACCGCACACGAACCTGGTGCTACCAACAGAGATAATCAACTTTTCTCGGTTTTGCAGTTCATTTTACAAAATTAGGTTGCACTCTCTTCGGTTCGAACGAAGAAGGCGCCACAGACGCAGCGATCTTGCACGTTGAGTGCGAAGACAACATGTTATCTGAACTACAAAAACAGGTTGCAGACTACTTCGAAATGGACAGCCTTCCGAGGCAACCATGCAAAGTAATAACTTCTGATTGCGACAAAAAAGCAGAAAAAATTCTTAAGGAGACTACACGAAAGGTAGGCAGCAGATACGAAACCGGTCTTTTGTGGAAAAGGAACGTGATGGAGATGAAGGATAGTTACACAATCGCCATGAAGAGACTAGAGACGTTAGAGAGGAAATTTGAAAAAGATTACGAGTTATTTGATTGGTACAGGTTAAAGATAGAAGAATATAAAACAAAGGGGTATTGCAGGAAACTTTCGGCGAAAGAGGCTGCCATTAGAACTGAGCGGACATGGTACTTGCCGCATTTTGCGGTCTGTAATTTTAACAAATATAGAAAATTACGTCTGGTGTTTGACGCAGCTGCATCCATAGATGGTTTATCGTTGAACACTATGTTGATGAAGGGACCTGATAAGTACCAACCAAAATCATTACTGTATGTCCTCTTCGGTTTTCGAGAGAGAAAAATAGAGGTATGTGCGGATATTCGAGAAATGTTCCACAGATTAAATATAAGAAAAGAGGATCAAAATGCGCAACGTTTCTTGTGGAGGGACGGTGACAAATCTGCAGCGCCTGACACATACGCTATGAGTGCTATGATTTTTGGTTCAGCGTGTTCACCATGCTCAGCCCAGTACGTAAAGAATTTAAATGCCTGTAAGTACAGTGATAAATATCCGCAAGCCGTTGATGCCATAGTAGACCACCACTATGTAGATGACTATGTAGATAGCTTTGATTCTGTGAGTGAAGCAGCTGAGACATCGAAAAATGTAATAGAGATACATAGGTCAGCGGGGTTCGAGCTGAGAGGATTTGTGCAACAGGTAACAGGTAACAGCAACAGGTAATGCAGATACTCACCCAAATCTCACAAGCATGTGTCATAGTGAAGCGACAACCGACAAGATATTGGGGATGTATCGGAACTCGGGAACCGACGTTTTGCGAACAAGGGATTGGCTACCCTTTTAATGTTTAGCATCTCACGAGCGGAAAGGATTAGAAGAAGGGGAAAGGGATGAGAGGTACCGGTGCACCCTTGTTTTGAAAAGTTGTGGGTTGTATTGCGTAGGAAAGAGTTGTCGTGGTAGGACATTCCACATTCGCGTTGTACGGCTTATGAAAGAACCTCTAAACTTTACAGTACGCCCGAAAGTCGGCTCAAGGGTGAACTCATGAGCATTCGATCTTCGGCGAGTATTACGGTTGAATAATTTGAGGGGTGGAATGCAAATGGCTATTTCGTTGGAACACTGTTTGTAAAAAAAAACGGTAAAACAGTGACAAGCAAGAGACATTGCGTCGATGTTCGAGTGAGTCGATAGACTTTGCAATATTTCTGTCACCTATGAGTTTTATCGCGCGTTTCTGGATCCTATCGAGCAGGTGCAGTGTTGTTTTAGGAGCACCAGCCCAGACATGGGAGTTATATTCCATTTTAGGGCGGATATAGGCCTTATATAAAATAGCCAAATCAGAAGGGGTGAAATATTTCTTGCATCTTTTAAGGAAACCTAGGCATTTCGCAGCGTTCTTGGCGACGTCGAATATGTGGTCATTCCAACTAAGGTTGTTATTGACACACATACCGAGAATGGAAAGCGTTTCGGTTTCGTCGATGCAAGTGCCATTCATGGACAATGGCTGGGTGTTTCGGTTTTGCTTCAATGACAGAAGACAGCATTGAGTTTTAGAAGCATTAAACTCTACTCTATTTTGAGATCCCCATGATACAATGCTGTTAAGGTTAGAGTTTAATGAGTTTGACATACGCTGCCGTTCCAGTTCAACGTCCGAAGAGCAGGGACGAGGAGCTGAGAACGAATATGAAAAACTGAGGTTGCTGTCACCGGCAAAGGAATGAATTGGATTAGTAGTAGCAGACAAAAGATCATTTATGAAGATTAAAAAGAGAGTCGGAGACAAAACAGAGCCCTGGGGAACCCCAGCGTTTATTTTGTGAATTGCAGACTTGAACCCATCCAAAACAACTTGAATTGAACGGTCCGAAAGGTAATTACTAATCCATTGAATAAGAGATTCGTCGATTCCAAATGCACGCATTTTCGACAAAAGAGCTTGATGCCAAACTCTGTCAAATGCTTTTGAAATATCAAGCGCAACAATCTTGCTTTCACCATGAATATGCAAGGAATGGTTCCACTTTTGAGTGAGATATGCCATCAAATCACCAGTGGACCTTTTGCTACGAAAACCGTATTGCCGGTCATTAAGGAGTTTTCGTGATTCAAGATATTTCATAAGCTGATAATTAATCAGCGTTTCCATGACCTTAGAAAGAAGGGAAGTTAGTGCAATTGGACGATAGTTAGAGGGAGGAGAAGAATCGCCTTTTTTAGGGACGGGCTGGACAAATGCTGTTTTCCATCTACTCGGAAAGAGACCTGAGGAGTAGGACCGATGGAAAAGCTTACACAATGGTTTTGCCAGCGTGGAAGAACACCTCTTCAGAACTATTGGGGATATTCCATCTGGACCAGCGGATTTGTGAATGTTGAGATCTCGAAGTACTCTCATGACTGTACGAGTGCGAAAATGAATTTTTCTTATTGTATATTCGACGCGCTCAAGTACAGGGGGGGGACATCGCAGAATCTGGGAGCATGGAGCTAGCAGCGAAATGCGCTGCAAGTAGATTTGCTTTGGCCATAGAGGTGACAGCTGGAATGTCATTGTAAACGAGTGTTGGGATGGAAGATGAGGCACAGTTTTTAATATTTTTTACGAAAGACCAAAAGTTTTTACTACCCTTGGGACAATGTAGTATTTTCTGCCTCAGCTTTTGGTCGTATTGGAACTTAACACGGCGAATATGAGCATTACAATCATTTCTGGCTTGCTTAAACTTTTTTCGGTTTACCTGAGATGGGTTGGCCTTGTAGGACCGAAAACATAACTCCTTCAACCTAATCGCCTCTTTACAGCTCAAGTCATACCACGAGTTCACCTTAGGTTTGATACTCTTAATCCTGTGGGGGATGAAAGATGTCATACCAAAAAGAATGGTGTTGGTTATCATATCAGCAGCAGCATCTACGTTGTTATCGAGAAAGCACAAGGACCAGTTAAAACGACAGAAGAAGTTATTAAGGCAGTCCCAGTTTGCTTTCTCGTACCGCCAGACGCGTTTTGCTTTATGCTGAAGTTTGGAAAAGTACCGCAGACAGTGCTTAACGGACATGCAATACCCACGAAACGAGATGTACTTAGTATCACAATGTCAATTTTTGACCCCTTTGGATTCCTTGCCAATGTTATTATTCAGTCGAAGTTGTTACTACAAGAGCTTTGGAGGACCAATACGGGATGGAACGAGCCTATTCCTCAAGACATTTATGGAAAGTGGTACGATTGGTACCAACAACTGGACGTTGTGAGAAGATTTGAAAGCCCAAGATGTTATCACCCAAACTTTACTGAGATAGATACAGGTATTCAATTGCACATATTCGTAGATGCAAGCGCGACTGCTTACGCTGCAGTTGGTTATTGGCGCATAAGCTATAAATAAATAATAAAAATAAAATAAATAGAGTGGCGCAACAGCTCGAGGTGAACCAGGGCCAACTTCTCAACAATGTATGCTGGTGTGTTAATTTCTTTACATACAAGGGGACCTACAATTTTTTGCCGAATCCGAACGGCACTTTGAGAAGTTTTCCAAGACAATTAATACTCCCGGAGGGCTTGTCAAACCCTCGCGGAGGTGGGGACCGTGAAAAAGAACAAGTCACGCGCATAAGCTACGGCAATAAAACCAGTTTAGTCTTCGTTATGGGAAAATCGAGGTGCAGTCCGATCAAGGCCCTCTCTATACCGAGCCTGGAGCTCTAAGCTGCTGTCCTCGGAGTGAAATTAAAAGTGGCAATTCTGACTGGTCATGGGGTAACGCCTAAAAGGGTGGTGCTGTGGTCTGATTCGAAAACTACCATCAACTGGATCAGGTCAGACAGCCGGAAATATAAGCAGTTCGTCGCTCATCGCATTGCAGAAATCTTAGAAGGGTCGGAGACTGAAGAATGGAGGTGGGTTCCTGGCGCCCTTTATTCAGCTGACGATGCAACCAGGCCTCGAAAATTAAAAACAAGCCCAAATGACACCGCTTGGGTTCAAGGACCGCAGTTCCTAAAACTGCCCGAAGCGGAATGGCCCACTGAACCTGCCGATATCGCCGCCCATAATCAAGAGAAGGAAAAACGTACGAGATATGTAATGTTGTTGAACGATGAAGACAGAGTCATCCCATTCGAAAACTTCGCTAGCTATTACAAGCTATTAAGGAGTGTTTGCTGGGTGCGTCGAGCCGTTTTGGAGTTCAAATGCCTACTGAGAAGGAATCATGAAATTAGTATAAAGTTACCAATGATGTATATAGGTACGGAGGAAATACGATCAGCAGAAACTTTAGTCTGTCGATTGGCTAAAGAGGAGGTATTCCAGACGGAAAGGCAGCTCCTTTTGCAGAAGCAAGCGACTCCGAAAAGTAGTACGATATTCAAGCTTTCCCCGGTACTGGACGGGGATAATGTGATACGATTGAGCGGAAGGATGGACAACGCGACATGTGTACCTTTGGCGACAAGGAGACCAATCATATTGCCTACGCACCATGCTGTTGCGATGCTCATCACGCAACACTACCACGAACAATTTCGCCACCATAATCAGGATGCAATAGTTTGTGCTATTCGTACTAAATTTTGGATTCCAAATATTCGAAAGGCTGTAGGTAGCGCAAAATCAAAGTGTCAAGTCTGTAAGAACCTCGCAGCAGTTCCAGAGACTCCGCCCATGGGTCAGTTACCCATTGGCCGGGTGACTCCATTCGTTCGCCCCTTCTCTTACACCGGGCTTGACTATTTTGGGCCACTGGAAGTAGCTATTGGGCGTCGACGGGAGAAAAGATGGGGAGCTTTGTTCACATGTATGACTATACGAGCGATTCATTTGGAACTGGCTAGAGATTATTGGGCAGATACAGTCATTCTATGTTTGAGGAACTTTATTAATCGTCGAGGGGTGCCGGTGCGTCTACGAAGTGATTGTGGTACGAATTTTGTTGGAGCTAGCAAAGAAGAATGGCTGGCTTTAGATAAGGGCTTAGGTAGTGAGTGTGCACGACGCAATGTGGAATGGGTTTTCAATGTCCCTGCAAACCCATCCGCAGGTGGGATATGGGAAAGAATGGTAAGATGCGTCAAGAGGGTCCTAGAGTTAACATTGAAAGATAGAGTGCCGCAATTAGATACGCTTCAAAGTTTACTCATCGAAGCCGAAAACTTGGTAAATTCGAGACCATTAACTCATTTACCAGTTGAACATTATGAAGACGAGCCACTGACACCTAATCATTTCTTATTGGGCTGTCCAAACATCGTACAAACGCCGAATATCGATGAAAGGATACATCCACGCAAGCAATTTCAAATCCTCCAGCAACTTAAACAAACGTTTTGGAAGCGGTGGTTACTAGAATACCTACCGACCCTTACAAGGCGTTCCAAATGGTTTCAAAATACTAAACCCCTGCAAGTAGGGGACCTGGTTCTTATTTGTGACAGTGACGAAGGCAGGGGACGGTGGAGACGCGGTAGAATAGTTGTGGTTTCTGCACCCGATGGTCACGTTCATGCAGCATCAGTGAAGACATCGACCGGTATCATAAAAAGACCTGCATCTAAACTAGCCAAAGTTGATGTGAACGGTAAATGTGAATCTCCCCTTTCGATTCACGGAGGGCGGGATGTTAGCGCATAAAACTATTTAAACTTAAACCTTTATCAATGCTATGTAATAATATCACAATATTGAACGCGCCCACCTAGCTACGAAAGAAGTCTGAACGCACTCAAACAAAATCCAAACCCTTCCTATATTTTTTCTGTGCAGTGGCACCCTTGCAAATTTCGCGCCCTTCCGGCATTCTCATTCTTGATTCATTCTCGTGAGGCCGCCCTATTGGATATAAAACACCAAATTGTAAGTCTGAATTCTTAATCCTAAGTAATCCTACTTTATAAAAAAAAATATTACAGATTAATAAACAAATCCAATTTCAATAAATTTTGGAGTTTGATTAATTTTGGGGATTTTTCTGGAGGCCAACAGGACGAGAAAGAACAAAGCCGTTCATTCGTGCGGCTTCACCCTACGTCGCTAGATCGAAGGGTCTTGTTCTTTGTAGTCGTCGCTCGTTGTTTATCATGCTGTGTATATCACTATCCCTAATAAACCGTGGAGCATTCACCATTGCTCTTAGTGTCTTGTTTTGGAAGGTCTGCAACATAGACATGTTGCTCGGCTTGGTACAACCCCAAAGTTGTATACCGTATGTCCAGGACAGCTTTAACACCTGCATGTACAAGATCAGTTTGTTATATATGCTTCGTTTCTTTCGTATCGAAAATCTTCCGATAAGCCAATACATTTCCCTGAACCTAATCTCGAGCTCGTCACGCTTCTTCTTTACGTGTGGTTTCCACCTTATGTTTTGCTGAGCTTATATTTCAAGCCTTCGTGCCATACCTTGTCGAAGGCTTGCGATACGTCGAGGAAAGCACTTGAACATTTTTTTCCCCTTCTAAGGCTTTTTTCAATTTCATGCGTTATTCTGTCGACTTGATCTATTGTGGAATGGTTAGGTCTGAAAACGAGTTGTTGATCCGGGATCAAGCATCTTTCTGCAATTATTGGTTGTAATCGCTTCAGCAGAAGATTCTCGAATACTTTCGATATTATCGGCAGAAGCGATATGGGCCTATGAGATTTTTTATCATTTGCACATTTCCCCCGTTTTGGAACCATAATGAATTCAGCACCTTTCCATTGCCTTGGAACGTATAGAAGTCTAAAAGAAGCGTTTATCATATAAAGTAGCTTGACTAGTGCCTTTTTTGGTAGTTCTTTCAATATTTCACCAGTGATCAGGTCGTAACCCGGGGCCTTATTATTTTTAAGTTTGCTTATTGTCTGTCGGAGTTCAACTAACGAAACTCATTCTAAAGCTATCAGGTTCCGCGTTGTTGTTTTGAACGTCAGCCAACGACGAACCGTCGAAAGGCTTGAATGTTTCTTCTAAAAGTTCAGCAAACAAATTCGCTTTCTCTTTGTCTTCTCTTGCCCATTCTTGCCCATTGAAAGGTTTCTTGATAGACTTAACTGCTTTCCACAGCGAGTAGTTTGAGCTCCTATCCGACGACAAGCCTTCAAGGTATTCAGTGGTCTCACGATTTTAAAATCTTACAACATTCCTTTCAGTTTGTTAGAGAGGTGGTTCAATAGGGTTTTGTCTGGGGGAGCCCTCGTGACTTGCCATCTTCTACGCGCTCTTCTCTTTTCACGAATCAATTCTTCGATTCCGAGCGGATATGTTGCACATACATGCCCGTCGGTGCTAACTGCGTTCTTTTGGGACAAAGTGTTGTTCCAAGCAGCGCTCTGAATTGCTTTAATGAATTGGTCAACTGCGGTTTTTAGCTCGAAAGAAGTTTTCAATGGCACATTTAAGCCAACACCCTCCTTACAGTCCTTTCTGAAGGCGTCCCAGTTCAAGTTTTTGCTAGCTAATCTAGGAGCTCTTTCTATTTTTGCCAGTCTTCCACCCATCTTCAAGATTACTCCTGAGTGGTCTGAGCAAACATCATATTGCTCTTCAATTCGCGTAAGGTATTTGGGGTACCCTTTAGCGATGAAAAAATTGACAAGGTCAGGCTTTTTATTCCTATCGGTTGGCCAATATGTTGGCTTACCCGTGGAGAAAAAGTCCACCCCACGCTTCATTCTATTTCTGTACAGTAATCTGCCTCTTGTTGAATTGCATCGTGAACCCCAAAAAGTATGCTTTGCATTAAAGTCACCCCCCAATGATAAAATTGGACCCAATGAAGTCATACATATGATCAAAATCGTCTTCCACCAGTCTAAATCCTGGCGGGAAATAACAAGATGCAATGTTGTAATCTAAGCACTCAATTTTTACGGAAACTGAACTGATCTGCATAGAGTCTAGCTCAGTTCCTTATGTAGAGGAAGGATCCTCCTCTCGAATTTTGCGAAGGGTGATGTGCGTGATAGTCATTGTAACCTTTAAGTTTGGGTCTAGCCCCGTTTTTAAGGTAAGTTTCTTGGCATCGCTTGCACTGTGGTATCAGTCTATTACCCTTTCGCATGGGTTCGATTTTAACCCTGATGTATAGTATCATTTTCATTTTATTAATATCGTTTATGCTCCCAGTTCTTTCAAAGGAGAGCATAAAAAGTGGAAGGCCGCGTCTGATCACAGTGTCTCTTTCTCCTTCTGTGCGTTGCTTTTCCTTTTTAATGATATTGACGGCATCAATCATTTTAAGGCCTTTAGTTTTTACGTTTTTTACAACGTCTTCTTTTGATCACGATGGGTGGAGCCCCCTAACAATGACTTGCAGTGGTTTTTCGTACTTATTTTGATAAGTATACCACTCGATTCTTTCTGCATTCAGTCTAAGAGACAGTGCGCGATAGGAATCGGCGTTGTCAACATTACTTTCCACACGTTATTTCAGTGCGAAGTAAGCTTATAGTTTTCTGTTCTCACCGTGTTTGCAAGAAGGTTGCGCAATCTCCCAAAGTCTGCTATCCCGACGATGTTTATTGCGGGAGGTGGACGAATTTTCGCTTCTGGTTTAGCCCTGTTTGAGCCAGAGGGCTTATCTTCTTTTTGTATTACTTCGGGAGAGGAATTCGCCTAAAAAAAAAATAACTATGCCATGCTTTGTAAATTTGTAGCTATGGCAGACAAATTTAATTGGTAAACCTCCTCTAGTGGGCGTGGCATCTATTTTAAGGGTAAATTTTCAAATGCAGTTTACTCAGTATTTTTGCTCCAAATTGAAAAAAACTTTGATTATTATTTTATGTAGAAAACGCTCAGTTCCACATTTTGTTCATACAAGACCTTGGGCCCCGTTCACAATTGGTGGCAGAATTGAAGTAAAACCTAAAATTTTTCCAGAAAAACTTAATTTCGACTGCCCTTGAGCCTAATTTAGGAAAGCATGAAACAAAAAAGTAGCAGGTTAGGTAAACAATACTTCCGTCCAGATTTCGTCCATAAAAAGTTTTTAGCCACGCCCCCTTTTAGGGGTCGATTTTTCAAAAATATTGAATTTAAATTTGGGCCTTTTCGAAGTTTGCATTACTTATAAAACGTCAAAAAATAAATATGCCATCAGCATTTTACAATCAGCGGTCCGATTTACGGACTGTAACTTCTGCGTACACACTGTAGCACTTACTCACTGGTTTTAAATATCAATCGCAATACACTTAAGCGAGAATAACGCGTACCAGATTTCAGCTTCCTACGACAGTTTTGAATTTTCATGCTGATAAGAAAAGTGGGCGGATTTTAAAATTTTTTACACTTTTACTGCTTCGGAACCTAGAAAGAACAGATATTAAGTTTCAAGCTCCTAACTCAATATTTAAGGCCTAGAAACTACCGACACACGGACGGACAGACGGACGGACATGGCTCATTCAACTAACAATTCGGTCTCGATCATATGTCCTTAAGGTCTTGGGGGTCTACGGTGATTATTTCTCTATGTTACAAACTATGAATCAAACTTAATATACCTCCTATCCTATGGGATGGGGTATACAATTTATGTTATTCAAAAGGGGTGGTGTTGATGCCACGCCCCTTTTTAAAGAAAGAAGATTCTTAACGACAAATTCTTGACACAATTAAAGTTAATAGAAACTGAAATTTATCAACCAAGATTTTTGACGCATTTTGGAGCTTGACAGTGGTCAATTGGGATGGGGTATCCAACGATTCACCTAGGCGGATTGTAACCCTCCCACTAGTTTAACTTAAGATAATCACTTTTTTTAACCCCACAAAATTGGGCAGAGGCACATACTACATAAATACAAGTTAGAAAGTTAGAACATGCTAATATCTACGACTTTTGTTATATAATTTTTCAGGAAAGCATGACACAAAAAAGGTAGCAGGTTAGGCAAACAATACTTCCGTCCAGATTTCGTTCATGTAAAATTTTTAGCCACGCCCCCTTTCAGCAGTCGATTTTTCAAAAATAATGAATTTGAACCAAAAAATTGCATTTTTACGTACAATTAGGTGTAACTTGAAATATCTGTGGAAATATCTGTGGAAATATCTTATAATTAATAGTTTGTAACGGACGGACGGACATGGCTCATTCGATTCAGAATTCGGTCTCGATCATATGCCCTTACGGTCTTGGGGGTCTACCATTATTATTTCACCGTGTAACAAACTATGTGACAAACTTAATATACCTCCTATCCTATGGGATGGGGTATAAAAAAAAGAAAAAACAGCCCCATTTTGGGCGTGGTCATATTTCATTTGCATTTTAATAAACGGTTTTTATGCGATCTATTTTCTTTGAATCCAAAAAACTTGCGCTATAAAATGCTCAGATATGTGTAAAAGCTATCAACTGAAATGTATATATTTTTGCCACGCCCACTTTTGGGGCGTTTTTAAGTATAAACCAAATTTTAAATGTAAAAATGCAATCAACACGTGTATACCACTTCTGATAAAAAATATAAACAAAAAAAGGATGTAATTGAAAAGGGGTGGATGCCACGCCTCTTTCTTAGGGAGAAGATTCTTAACTGAGAAATTCTAAATACAATTGAAGTTAAATGAAACCGAAATTAAGAACCAAGTTTTATGACACAATTCGGAGCTTGACAGTGGTCAATTGGGATGGGGTATCCAAAGATTCGTCTAAGCGAATTGTACCCTCCCACTAGTTTTTATCATATTTTTTATCAGATGCAGTATACACGTGTTGATCGCAGTTTTATATAAGAAATCTGATTTTTTACTTAAAAACGCTCCCAAAAGTGGGCGTGGCAAAAATTTATTTATATGAGTAATAAATAAAATAGCTTACGCACATATCTGAACATTTTATAGTGCAAGTTTTTTGGATTTAAAGCAAATATATCAAATAAAAACCGTTTATTAGAATGCATATTACATACGACCATGCCTACAAGGGGGCGGTTTTCGCTTTTTTTCTAAATGCCAATCACAAAACACTTGAGCGAGGATATTGCATACCAAATTTCAGCTTCCTACGACAACTTTGATTGTTCATGCTATTGAGTAAAGTGAGCGTGTCAGTGGGCGGCTTACAAAAAATTTTACACTTCTAATTACTACCACGCGTCCAAAAAGTGGGCGGGATATAAAAATATAACTGTTGAATGCTTTATGACGGGTGATTTTTTAGCTGGTTTGGTTTTGGCAACATTGGTTTTGACAGCTGACGTGTGTTTAGTATCTTGTGTCACTGTCAAACAGCTTCAGTTTGGTTTGCAATTTAACCATGGATCGTCTTACAAATGAACAACACTTGCAAATTATTGAATTTTACTATCAAAATTCGTGCTCGGTTCGAAATGTTCATCGCGCGCTGCTTCCATTTTATGGTCGGCATTTTCGACCTTCTGAGCAGTCTATTCGGAAGATTGTGACCAAATTTCGCACCAAATTTACTTTTTTGGACATTAAACCACCAACACGTTTACGTACTGTGCGTAGTGAAGAAAATATTGCGGCCGTATCAGCTAGTGTGACAGAAGACCGCGAAATGTCGATTCGGCGCCGTTCCCAGCAGTTAGGCCTTTGTTACAGCACTACGTGGAAAATTTTGCGGAAGGATTTGGGCGTAAAGCCTTTGAAGATACAGCTGGTGCAAGAACTAAAGCCAGCCGACCTACCACAACGCCGAATTTTTGGTGAATGGGCTCTTGGAAAGCTGGCCGAGGATCCGCTTTTTTATCGAAAAATTGTGTTCAGCGATGAGGCTCATTTTTGGTTGAATGGGTACGTAAAAAAGCCAAATTGCCGCATTTGAAGGGAAGATCAGCCAGAAGCATTGCAACAGCTACCAATGCATCCTGAAAAAGCCAGTTTGGTGCGGTTTATGGGCCGGCGGCATTATTGGGCCATATTTCTTCAAAGATGATGCGAATCGCAGCGTTACTGTCAATGGTGAACGCTACCGAGCGATGATAACAAACTTTTTTTTGCCCGAAATGGAAGTTCTTGACTTGCATGATATGTGGTTTCAACAAGACGGTGCCACATGCCACACAGCACGCGAAACAATGGCGCAATTGCGAGGCGAGTTTGGTGAACAGTTAATTTCACGTTTCGGGCCGGTCAATTGGCCGCCTAGATCGTGCGATTTGACACCATTAGATTATTTTTTGTGGGGGTATGTCAAGGCTAATGTCTATAGGGACAAGCCCGCTTCGATTGACGCACTGGATGCCAACATCCATGCATTCATTCGTGAGATACCGGCAGATATGTGTGAAAGTGTCAAAATTTGCATGAAATTATCTTTAAACATTAAATTGCAAGGTTCAAACTATCGATTCAAATAAATATTTCATTAATTTTTTTGAATTTTTTGTGTTTTTTTTTTTAAAAATTCTCAACCTCTTAAAAAATCACCCGTTACTAGGTGGTTGCATACATTTTGGCCTAAAACTCCGCCTTTTTAACTAAAAAAATCACTTTTTTAACGCCACGCCCACAAAAGTGGGCGGAGGCACATATAATATATACATAAAAGTTAGAAAATGCTAGTATCTACAACTTTTGTCATATAATTTTTTGAAAAACAGTCATTTTAAGCTAAAATCCCTTAAAAAGTGGGCGTGGTCAATTAAAAATCTAAAATTTTTTGGCTACCTTAAAGACAATCATAAGGCAATGTTACGTACCAAAAATTAATGCACTAGCGCCATTGTATCATAGCTAAAATTTGCAAAATGTATTTTTTTTAAATTAGAGATGGTCGCACATACAGGCCTGTAGTGGGCGGATCCAGCTTATTTTCAAACTTGATCTGAAGGACTGGACTTCCAATCTACCCACAATTTCAGCTCTCTGCCTTAAAATTTAAGGCCTAAAAGTTGTTTACATACGGACGGACGGACGGACATGGCTTAATCGATTCTCTTTTCGGGCCCATTCATATTTTTAAAAGGTCTTAGGGGTCTACGGTAATTATTTCACTGCGTTACAAACTATACATCAAACTTAATATACCCTGGGTCGGGTATAAAAATTTTCGGTTTGAAGCAAAAATAATGAATAAATTGCATTTGAAGGTTTACTTATTTATACTATTTATATCATTTGATCATTAGTAGATGCTAAATGTCAAATTTTAGCTTTTAGCGACGTGGACGTCTTCCAGTTTTGAAAGCACTGGAGGTAGTTGGACGTTTAGACCGATTGTGGGCGGGTCTGTGGGTGGGTTTCAAAACTTTAAACACTTGTATTATTTTGGATGACAGAGAGACTACGTACAAAATTTAAGCCTTCTAGCTAGGGGTTCTGTCGTTATTATTTCTCTGTGTTACATTTTGGCCTGTATAAAACTCCAATCCTGTGGATTAGGATATAAGAATTGGCTTCGATTTATTTTCCTTTTACGACCATCTTACTCCCCTCTTTGGCTCACTTGGGTCAAACTTTATCACAGCGGGGATTTCATCGCAAAATTTAAGTTTGAGAACTGCGAATAGGCTCCAGAATAAAAAGGCTGCAAAGGACGCTGGACATGATCGTTGCCAACGTAAACGTGCGACGAGGTTTTCGAGACCCTTGGTATGAAAGCTTGCTTTGAGCTACGTCTGGCAAATATTGGTGAAAGTTTTTGAATTGTCTCCCATAACTTCTGCACAAAGTTGACAGGTTATCTTAGAGTTGTGTTTGATTCGAAGAAATCTCCTGGAGAGCGTAGCTCTGCCCCAAGAGTCAGCTGTGCAGCTGTTGTGCTGGATTCGATGATTTTTGAGTGAAGTCCAAGGTGGACCGCAGGCAATCAGGTCACCCAAGCGTCAGAGCTCTGTGCGGTTACTTCTACTTAAAGAAAGCGATATAGTGCCCCACCACCCCCACTAGATTGTGGATGCTAAGCCGTAGTGTGCCGTAGTAAGCCGTAGTAAGCCGTAGTAAGCCGTAGAGCAGATTATATTCGAATTGGCGGCCTTGGTGCATGGTAAGGCGCAGGTGAAAACTGAATCGAGCCACCCAGTTGAAGAGAAATGCATCGGCAACAGATGAAGCCACGGTGTCGGTAAGTGGAATCGCTTCCGGCCAGCGCGTTGCTCAATCGATGCACGTGAGTAGGTAACTTAACCATTATGCAAGTCGGCAATGGGCCAAGGATATCGATACGGACATGCTTAGCACATGCGAATGCACGCAGGGGCGGGTTGGTATGCCTGTCGCCTTTAGTTCGTTAATAATTGTGACAGATTCGTGCCCATTTACCTATGTCCACCTTCAATGTGGGCCAAAAGACACGAAGAGCAACAGTATTTTGAGAAGCTCTAATCCATGGATGACTGAGGTTATGCACGGTTTCAAAAGCATTTTTCCTGAATGCCTCAGGAATGTAGGAACGAACTTGGCCAGGACTTGTTTTGCAGACTTGTTTTCCAGTGTCAGGGAGAACGAATTTAGTGACATTTAGTTTTTGACTTACCGATCTCAACTTCTCCATATCTGGATTTGTTTTTTGTGCCTCGGCTTTGGCAGTGTAGTCCATGCTTATCGGGTTGTCAATAGCTGCAATACTGCGGGAGAGTTCATCCGCTGCAGCGCTCTCGGAACCGCTGACATATCGAATGTCAGTGATGAACTGTGAAATGTACTCCAAAAATCGTGGTCGCTGTGGTGTCTCTGATGCTGATGTCGGATTACGAATGGCGAATGTTATTGGCTTATGGTCTGTGTAAAAAGTACAAGACGAAGAAACGTAAAAACGTCGACAGTACTTGATTTCCAGCTGGAACGCTAGCATTTCGCAGTCAAATGTTCTGGACTTCTGTTGTTTCGCGTATAGAGCCTTAGAAAAAAAACCCAAGAGGTTTCGATTTTGCGTCAATTACGTAAAATAACACTGCACCGACGGCTGTGTTAGCTGCATCGGTCATGAGGCCTGACAAATTTAAAAAATCTGCTCCCAGGATTAAGTGTGGAATTGCTGCTTGTGTGAAGGTCCTACAAAAAATGCGTCTCATACCGAAATCCGAGACAGTCAATGTTGCCATTGACATATCGCATCAACGTAGGATCTGGTTGGAATCTTGACGTGCTTTTGACGCGAAAATTTTAAATGGAAGCTCCACAAGCTACTATTTTTCTTCAATTCTGCCTCCAAATATGGGCGTGCGCCAAAATCTTCTTTGAGTAAAATGTAGAATTAAGTGATTTTTACATAATATGTTAAGTAAATTCTTTCACTTTGGAAAATAACCTTTTACCTTCTCAAAAATTACCTTTTTCATCGGTGCCACGCCAATTTAGAACGAATTTCCCGAGAAATGAGGTTTTCAAAGATTTCAGATGTTAAAAGTGGGCATGGTCAATAGAGTGGGCGGCCCAGTTTTTGTCTACTGCAAGGCTTCTGGTCGATATTGCTCTCCACCAAAATTTGAGTTCAAATGTTTAGTTTATCTTGACCAAAAGCCATTTTGAAATAAGACGTAAATTTGAGGTTGTCTGACATTCAAGCCAATTGTGGGCGTGGATGTGGGCGGCTCTTCTCAATTTTCATAGTTTGTCTGTGCAAAATAAGAACCAAGCAACGCTGCAAGTTTCAGTTTCCTAGCTCAATTTTAAAGACCTCAAAACTGCATACATACGGACGGACGGACGGACGGACGGACATGGCTTTATCTTACCTGTCGGTCTCGATAATATCTCTCTAAGGTCATAGGGATCTACGGTGATTATTTCACTGTGTTGCAAACAATGCATCAAAATTAATATACCCTCGGTTGGGTATAAAAAAAAACGTTTTTATACACGACCCAAGGTATATTAATTATACCCGACCGAGGGTTTATTAATTTTAATGCATAGATTGTAACACAGTGAAATAATCACCGTAGACCCCTAAGACCTTTTAGAAATATGATTGAGACCGGCAGGTGAGTCGATTAACCATGTCCGTCCGTCCGTATGTGTGAAGTTTTTAAATCTTTAAAATTGAGTTAGGACGCTCAAATTTGGAGTCTGGTTCTTGGTTCTTATTTTGTACAGACAAAATGTGAAAACTAGTTAAATTTGCCAACGGCTACGCCCACTACTGGCCTCAATGTAAGACAACCTCTATTTAAAATTTTCTTTTAAAATGCCTTTTGGTCAAGTAAGACAAAGCGTAGGAACTCAAATTTTGGTATAGACCAATAATGGCCCAAAACCTCTAAGAAGGCGAAAATTGGACCGCCCACAATATCGACCATGTCCACTTTTACAATGTTAGATCTTGAAAAATCCGATTTCTCGGAAAGTTTACTCCAAATTGAAAAAAAAATCTAAAACAAATATTCAAGATATTACTATTTGCTTGGTTTGCTCCACCCAAAGTTTGAACTCCGCCCATTTTTAAGGGGCGTGTTTAGAAAAGAACTTTTTTTTCCGCAATAATTTTCGGTATTAATGCATTTTTTCATGATTTTTATTTTTAGCCCAGACCCACTTTTGGGGGCGTGGCCTATACAAATAATATATGAATTCGGGACAAAAAAAAATTTAAGATTTGCTGTTAGACGTTATACAGGGTCGGATACACAGAAGTTTGTCACAGGCGAACTCTTGCACTTACTCACTTGTTTTAATGCATAGTTTGTAACACAGTTTAACAATCACCGTAAACACTTAAGATCTTTTAGAGTCATGATCGAGATCGACAGGTGCACCGATTAAGCTATATCCGTCCGTTTGTCTGTTCGTCTGTTTGTCTGTTCGTCTGTCCGTCTGTCCGTCTGTCCGTCTGTCCATCTGTCCGTCTGTCCGTCTGTCCGTCTGTCCGTCTGTCCGTCTGTCCGTCTGTCCGTCTGTCCGTCTGTCCGTCTGTCCGTCTGTCCGTCTATCCGTCTGTCCGTCTGTCCGTCTGTCCGTCTGTCCGCCTGTCCGCCTGTCCGTCTGTCCGTCTGTCCGTCTGTCCGTCTGTCCGTCTGTCCGTCTGTCCGTCTGTCCGTCTGTCCGTCTGTCCGTCTGTCCGTCTGTCCGTCTGTCCGTCTGTCCGTCTGTCCGTCTGTCCGTCTGTCCGTCTGTCCGTCTGTCCGTCTGTCCGTCTGTCCGTCTGTCCGTCTGTCCGTCTGTCCGTCTGTCCGTCTGTCCGTCTGTCCGTCTGTCCGTCTGTCCGTCTGTCCGTCTGTCCGTCTGTCCGTCTGTCCGTCTGTCCGTCTGTCCGTCTGTCCGTCTGTCCGTCTGTCCGTCTGTCCGTCTGTCCGTCTGTCCGTCTGTCCGTCTGTCCGTCTGTCCGTCTGTCCGTCTGTCCGTCTGTCCGTCTGTCCGTCTGACCGTCTGTCCGCCTGACCGTCTGTCCGTCTGTCCGTCTGTCCGTCTGTCCGTCTGTCCGTGTGTCCGTCTGTTTGTCTGTTTGGCTGTTTGTCTGTTCGTCTGTCCGTCTGTCCGTCTGTCCGTCTGTCCGTCTGTCCGGCTGTCCGTCTGTCCGTCTGTCCGTCTGTCCGTCTGTCCGTCTGTCCGTCTGTCCGTCTGTCCGTCTGTCCGTCTGTCTGTCTCACCATCTGTCCGTCTGTCCGTATCTGTGAAGTTTTAAGGTCTTTAAAATTTAGTTAGGAAAACTTGGAGTGTATTTAAGGTCTTATTTTGTACAGACAAAGTGTGAAAATTGGTAAATACACTAACGGCCATTCCCACTACTGGCTTCAATGTAAAACAACCTCTACTTCAGATTTTCTTTCAAAATGACTTTTGGTCAAGTGAAGCAAGTCGTCTGAACTCAAATTTTGGTATAGAGCAATAATGGCCCAATGCCTCTAAGAAAGCAAAAATTGGAAAGCCCACAATATCGACCATACCTACTTTTAACATGTTAAATATTTAAAAACCCGATTTCTCGGAAGGTTGACTCCAAATCGAAATTTGGATTGCTATTTGCTTAGTCTCATCATCATCAACATCATCATTTTCGGATGCCGCTAATCCTTTAAAAGGGTCGCGGAGCGAGGGTGGCTAAATGGTCTTTTCATCTTTCTCGATCCTCCGCCACCAACTCAAGAGACTCCGGCGCAATACCCAGGCGGGACTCAGAGAGGTTCTTTACCTGATCCCACCACCTGTTTCTTGGCCTACCAGGGGGCGACGAACTCGCATCTCGGCTAGCATGACCTGTCTAGGAAGTCTGTCAGGGGGCATGCGAACAACGTGTCCAAACCATCGAAGAATCGATCGCTCCACTCGGAGAAGTAGCTGCTCAACATTAAGATCCCCACAAATACTGACGTTTCTCACTCTATCCCTTAGAGTAACACCAGCAACGCACCTCAGGAATCTCATTTCGGCAGCTTGTACCCGCGATCTAATTCTTTCGTCATTACCCAAATTTCATGACCATAGATGAGGGTCGGAACGAACACTGAATTAAAAACTGAGATTTTTGCTTTCACTCCAAGCTCAGTTTTCCTGATGACCGGCCGGCGCAGTTCCTTTACTATTGCTCCAGCTTGGCCAATTCTACAGGACAACTCAGTATCACTCCTTCCATCTTTCGTGAAAAAGACCCCGAGATACTGAAACTTCTCCACCTGTTTTAATGGAACTCCATTTATGTGCTAGGTACACTGCACAGGAGTTCGGGAAACAACCATTACTGCCGATTTGTTCACATTTACTTTCATCACGTTTACTTTCATTGCTTAGTCTGTTCCATACAAAGTTTTTGTTTGTTTTTTTTTTCTGAAAGAATTATCGCTATAACCGTATTTTCTCATGGTTCTAACGAAATTACTATTAATTGATTTTAAATTTAAGCCCATGCCCACTTTTGGGGGCGTGGCCTATACAAATAATGCACCAATTCGGGCCAAGAAATGTTAAGATTTGGTGTAATATGGTATATAGGGTCGGGTATATAAATAGAAGTTTTTCACAAACAAACTCTTGCACTTGCACACTTGTTATGTCTTATATTCATTAGGAAATCGGTACTAAATGTCCAATTTCAGCTTTTCACGACGTATAAAATTTTGAAAGCACTGGAGGTAGTTGCACATTTACACCGATTGTGGGCGTGTCTGTGCGCGGCTCGAAAAATTGTAACACTTGTATAACTTCGGATGACAAAGAGCGTACGTAAAAAAATTTCAGCTTACTAGCTCAAAATTTAAGGCATTAAAATTGGTGGCATGCGGACGTTATTACGGAAATATCGTTATTATTTCTTTTTCTTACATTTTCGCTTGTATCAAACTTGGTACAGTCCATTCTTGTGAAATAGGGTAGAAGACCAGTGAGTAAGTGCTACTGTGTGTACGCAGAAGTTACAGTCCGTAAAACGCACTGTTGAATACACGATCCTATCCCATATTGTAAAATGCTGATCGCATTGTTGTTTTTTGACATTTTATAAGAACCGCAAGTTTTGAAAAGGGGCGTGGTCCAACTGCCTCTAATTACAAACTATCAATTATAAGATATTGAAACAGATATTTCCAAGTTACGCTTAAATGTACGTAAAAATGCAAATTTTTAGTTCAAATTCAATATTTTCGAAAAATCGACTCCTAAAAGGGGCTAAAAACTTTATATAAACGAAATCTGGACTTGAGTCTCGTTTAGATAACCTGCTACTATTTTGTTTCATGATTTCCTAAATTAGGCTCATGGCCAGTCGAAATTACGTTTTTCTGAAAAATTTCAGGCTTTTCTTCAACTCTGCCGCCCAATGCGGGCGTGGCCCAAAGTCTTGTATGAGCAAAATGTAGAACTAAGCGTTTTCTACATAAAATATTAAGCAACATTTTTTTCAACTTCGAGCAAAAATATTGAGTAAACTGCATTTGAAAATTAACCCTTAAAATAGATGCCACGCCCACTGGAGGAGGTTAACGAATTAATTTTTTTTCCCCTTCGGGTGGGGGCTAGAATATACCCGAGGTAAGGCATGCCTGTCGTAAGAGGCGGATAAAATCCACCCTCCGTATGCCGAGCGCGTAGAAAATACTGGCAAATATTTGCCAGTATTTTCACTGGCTTAATCCACCCTCTTCGGAGGTAGGCTCTACGGATTCTTGGAAGAGCCATTTATTGCTTATAAATCCCTTTTTGAAAAAATCAAGGGTGCCTCGATCTCCACCTGCTAGATCGAAGGTCTCCGGGAAAGGAAGTCCGCCGGTTAATCAGGACTCAGCGAAAATTAAATGCTTTAAGGCGGAAAACAACGAACTCCGTGCTAAGCTTAATGAAATGGAACGTCTCTACCATGAGCTTAAAAGCGAAGTAGATTCGTAACGTAAAGAAAATGAAGCCTTAAGGAACCCCCGTGATACTATAGAATGCGAGGAAACGCCGAAACGTCAATGTGAATACCAGACGAACGAGGAAGAGCTTGCACGCGAAACGAATCCGGTCTTTAGGAAAAGGCTTACCAAGAAACGAAAGGCCGGTTCTTCACCCGAAGTAGAAACCGTGCAGCAAAAAGAAGAAACACCAGCCGTATCAAACAAAGTGACAGGAATACCCCCAGAAAAAAACCGCCGACCACCTGCAATAAATGTCGTCGGGGTCGCGGACTACGGAAAGTTGCGAAACATTCTTAAAAATACTCTTGGTCAAAATCGAGCCCAAGCGGAAGGGCAACAGACTAGTACCTTAATGCAAGCGATGCCAAGGTTTCCGACACACGCAAGCATACTGCCAAAAAGAACCGTGAAGCGTTAAATGCGCCGGTGAACATCTTTCGACAGATTGCAGTGTCAGCAGTCAGGCTACAGTGGTCTGCACCAATTGTAGGGGAAGTCACCCAGCGAGCTACCGAGGATGCGAAATCGCCATAGAGTTACAAAAACGGCATTAAGCTCCAAAGTAAAGTATTGAACAAAAGGGTCCAAGCCTAAAACATACTAAAGCCCATAAACCAAAAATCCCTAAGTCGACCAAGGGTACGGGACTGATTAAAGAAAAAGTTCAACCAGCACAAGAAAACGTCGCTGGTCCAAGTTCAACGGGAAAATCACACTTGGTGGTCCAAGATCGTACGCTCAAGTCGCGTCAGATGAAAGTAAGCAACAATCGGCCGCACCAGATTCGGTCTCTCAAATTCTACTTACGATTTTAGAAAAGCTTGAGCAACAAACGAAAGTAAATCAAGTAATATTTAACAAATTAAGCGAGCTCGAGTTTAAGCCTCGAAAAACATATAACCAAAAATCATGAATATGGGAAAGTCAATCAAAATTATTACATGGAATGCAAAAGGCCTTTTGCAAAAAAATGACGAACTAGAAGTATTCCTACGGAAGAATAATATAGACATATGCCTGATTTCAGAAACCCACTTTAAAAGGGTTCGGCACCCAAAATAAAAGGTTACATCGACTATCACGCGCATCATCCTTCAGAAAATTCGAGAGGCGGATCCTCTCTCTACATCAAAGACTGCATTAAGCACTCCAAAAACGCAGAAATAGAACTGGATATCATGCAAATAAGCTCAATCTCTGTAAAATTTAGGCACTTAGATTATAACATCGCGTCGAGCTATTTTCCTCCTCAGTATCGCCTGGCTGATGAAGATCTTGCTTCCCTCTTTGAATCACTTGGGAAAAACTTTATCATCGGCGGAGACTTTAACGCGAAAAATACTTTTTATGGCTCTCGGCGCAATTCAACAAGAGGCAGAGTCCTCTTTAAAGCAAGTACGAAATTTGGTGGGCTTCTTATCGACGGGAAAGCCAACATATTGGCCAATTGATAGAAATAAAATACCTGACCTTGTTGACTTCTTCATCGCCAAGGGAGTACCTCGTTAACTTAAAAACGTAGAAGAACCCTTTGATCTCTGTTCAGATCACTCGGCAGTTCTTTTGAAAATCGGCGGAAACCTAGTGAAAAAGGAAAGAGCGCCTAGATTAAGTAACAATAATACCGACTGAGACGGCTTTAGAAAATACTGTAAAGAAAACATAGCTTTGAATGTACCACTCAAAACGCCACTTGAAATAGAAGACGAAATAGAAAAACTCGTGAGAGTTATTCAGAGCGCTACGTGGAATAACACTTCTTCTCGGAGATCCGAACTATCGAACAGCGGAAAAATATATCCACAAGAAATAGAAGAGCTAATATGCGAAAAGAGGAGAGCGCGCAAGAGATGGCAACGTTCGCGAGCACCCTCGGATAAGACCATCTTGAACCACCTTTCTAACAAACTGAAGCACGAACTTCAAGACTTTAAAAGTCGCGAGACTACTGCCTACCTCGAAAGCTTGACTGCCGATAAAGGTTCGAACTACTCTATTTGGAAAGCAGTGAAGTCCATTAAGAAGCCTATAGTACATTTTGCGCCATTAAGAAAAGCCAACGGCGAATGGGCAAGAGAAGACAAAGAAAAAGCGGATTTATTTGCAGATTACCTAGAAGAAACATTCAAACCGTTTGACGGGGAACCGTTGGTCGAGGAGCTCAATCCCTATGCGGTACAAGACAATTATAGATATAATTATATCGTCAAACGATAAATAATCTGAAGAACAACAAAGCACCTGGCTACGACTTAATTAATAGCGAAATTCTGAAGGAGCTACCGAAAAAAGCTTTGGTCAAGCTACTCTATATCATTAACGCCTCCATGAGAATTTTATACGTTCCAAGGCAATGGAAAGTGGCCGAGGTCATAATGGTTCCAAAACCAGGAAAATGGCCGAACGACAAAAAGTCATACAGACCTATTTCGCTACTGCCGATAATATCTAAGGTTTTCGAGAAACTGTTGCTTAAAAGGTTGCAAACAATCATTGAAGAAAGACGATTGATTCCGGATCACCAATTCGGATTTAGGAAAAGCATTCAACAATCGACCAGGTCTATCGAATAACAAACGAAATCGAAAAAGCTCTGGAAGCGAAAAAGGTATGTACTAGCGTTTTTCTCGACGTATCGCAAGCCTTCGACAAGGTATGGCATGAAGGCCTGAAGTACAAGTTAAGGCTAAACTTAGCAGAAAAACTCTATAGAATCCTAGAGTCTTGCCTTGAAGACAGAATCTTTCGCGTAAGGTACGAAAATGAGTACTCGGAATTCAAAGAGATAAATGCCGGTGTCCCGCAAGGAAGCGTTCTCGGCCCAATATTATTTTTGATTTATACAAGAGACATACCCCACGATGAGGGAACAATTTTAGCTGCGTTCGCTGACGACACTGCTATTCTCGCTATTGATACGACGCTTCAGCGCGCTTTAGACAAAATATGCGACTGGACGAAGAGCTGGCGAGTCGTCCTTAACGAGACTAAGTCAACGCATGTTAACTTTACTTATAAAAAGATAAACAACAAACCTTCATTCATTAACTCCGTACAAATCCCTTACTCAAATGAAGCGAAATATCTAGGAATGACTCCAGACGCAAAACTTAAATGGAAGCCGCACGTTAAAAAGAAACGCGACGAGCTCGAAATCAGGTTAAGAGAAACGAATTGGCTTATCGGAAGATTTTCGAAACTAAGCGTATATAACAAACTGCTTTTGTATAAGCAAGTGCTAAAACCATCTTGGACGTACAATATACAACTCTGGGGTTGTACTAAACCAAGCAATATATCTATTTTAGAAACTTTTCAAAATAAGACACTCAAAGCAATCGTTAATGCTCCATGGTATATAAGAAATAGCAATCTACACCGAGATCTAGGAATCGCAGCCGTGACTGACGAGGTTACAAATTTTGCTCGCAAACTTAGTACTCGTCTTCGCGGGCATTGCAACAATGATATTATCCGAACTTTGAATCAGACAAATCTGACTTCAACGAATGAGACCGTTGGACCTAGCAGCATAAGATGAAACCGCATAAATTGACGGTATTGTAATTGGTCTCGTTGGAAGGCAGTCTGCCACACGCGATTACTACAGAAGCTTGAACTACTTGTTAAGGAAACTTAGTTGTAGTCTAACGGAAAATGGGTGGTTTTTTAGTGAGTAAGAATCTCACACTACTGTGAGCGCGCGCGGCCAATCCTCGTAGTGCCTATGAAGGTTTTTCCTACCCACGAAAAAATAAAATTTTTTTTCTCAAAATTTAAAATGTGACATACAGACGGACGGAAATGGCTTATTCGATTCAGAATTCGGTCTCGATCATATGCCCTTAAGGTCTTGTAGAAAGGAAAAATATTTTTCGCTGCTTACCAAAATCATTTTTGCCACCAATAAGCCCCACTGTTATTTATAGTAGCCAACGGCATAAACACCGATTCCCATGCAACTGCTTATTTTGTGTTTTTCCCATTGCAGTGTTACACAAACAACAATCAAAACGTTCGCTCATATCGCCCATGGTAAACTAGTAGCTCACGCACTGTAGGCGTGCAGTGGCTGTGTAACAACAACAAACGTGTTGGTACCCATGGTCTGCCTATGCACATCGTACACAGCATATCGTGGCTGGTCGAACAACAACAACAGTGTGTATGCATCACAACAAAATGACATTAAAGGGAATTTGTGCGCCATAAGACCACAATTGTACGAAAGTTATTGAGTAGGAGTGCGGAAGTCCAAGCAAATCGGGCTACACCGGTTGTAAGGTACCAATTCTGTGTATCTGTGTCGCCTCTACCGACCGACCGGCCGACCGTTGTCATTGCGGTGACCCTAGAGAGAAGACAAACTCCTCGTGACACGAAGCTCTCACCTGATCCACTCTGCCGGTTATTATTGAGTCTGGTTACATTCGTTGTAACAGCCTCTGCCAGTAGCGATACTGTGTTGGTGATCCACTCTGCCGGGTATAACTGAGTCTGGTTATATTCGTTGCCACAGCCTCTGCCAGTAGCGATACTGTGTTGCTGATCCACTCTGCCGGGTATAACTGAGTCTGGTTATATTCGTTGTAACAGCCTCTGCCAGTAGTGATACTGTGTTGTTGACCCACTCTGCCGGGTATAACTGAGTCTGGTTATATTCGTTGTAACAGCCTCTGCCAGTAGCGATACTGTGTTGCTGATCCACTCTGCGGGGTATAACTGAGTCTGGTTATATTCGTGGGAACAGCCTCTGCCAGTAGTAATACTGTGTTGCGGACCTATTCTGCCGGATATAACTGAGTGGTTATATCCATCGTACCAAGCCTCTGCCAGTAGCAACACTGTGCGATTGCCCCTTACTTTAAGTTATTGATTAATTGTTAAGCGTTATTATAAACATTGTTAAGGCCGTATTCTCTAAGTTGAACCGTAGTATTGTATAGAGTTAAGTAAGATTAATAAAAATACTGGCAGACGACCACGAAAAACAAAGTTACGTCTTCTTTGTTCTCAATTCTGGATCCGGCGAGCAACACCCCAGCTCTGAACCATAAAAAGACCCTTACAGTCTTGGGGGTCTACCTTTATTATTTCACCGTCTTACAAACTGTGTGACAAACTTAATATACCTCCTATCCTATGGGATGGGGTATAAAAATAACAATGCCATCAGCATTTTACAATGTAGGATAGGATGGGGTATTCAAAGGTCCGTTTTACGGACTGTAACTTCTGCGCACGGACTGTAGCACTTATAAAATAAATAAATGTGGCGCAACAGCTCGAGGTGAACCAGGGCCAACTTCTCAACAATGTATGCTGGTGTGCTAATTTCTTTACATACAAAGGGACCTACAATTTTTTGCCGAATCCGAACGGCACTTTGAGAAGTTTTTCAAGACAAATGATACTCTCGGAGGGCTTGTCAGACCCTCGCGGGTCTGTCACCCTGCCTCGACTGTAGCACTTACTCAATGGTTTTTATACCCGACCGAGGGTATATTAATGTTAATTTAATTTTAAATAGTTTTGATTCATAGTTTGTAACACAGTGAAATAACAAGTGGGAAAGTGCAACAGTGTGTATGCAAAAGCTTCAGTCCATCTACGACGGATTGCAAAATACCCGACCATACCAAAAAAAACTGCCACGCCTCCAAAAAAGTGGCGGGATATAAAAATATAACTATTGATTTCTTTATACTAGGTGGATGCATACATTTTGGCCTAAAACTCCGCCTTTTTAACTAAAGAGCATCACTTTTTTTATGCCACGCCCACAAAAGTTGGTGTAGGCACATACAATATTTACATAAAATGCTTATATCTACAACTTTTGTCATATAATTTTTTGTCAAATTTTATATATATTTATTGAAAAACAGTAATTTCAAGTAAAATCCCTTAAAAAGTCGGCGTGGTCAATGAAAAGGCTAACATTTTTTGGCTACTTCAAAGGCAATTTCAAGGCAATGCTACATACCAAAAATGAATTCGCTAGCACCATTGTGTCATAGCTAAAATTTGAAAAAAGTATTTTTTAAAATTAAAGATGGTCGCACATACAGGCCTGTAGTGGTTAAAATTTAAGACCTTAAAACTGTTTAAATACAGATAGACGGACGGACATGGCTTAATCGATTCTCCTGTCGGTCCCTTTCATATCTCTTAAAGGTCTTAGGGGTCTACGGTGATTATTTCACTGCGTTACAAACTATACATCAAACTTAATACACCCTGAGTAGGGTATAAAAATCACCGTAGACCCTTAAGACCTTTTAGAGATATGATCGACACCGACATGTGAATCGTTTAAGCCATGTCCGTCCGTTCAGAAGAACGGACGGACATGGCTTAAACGATTCACATGTCGGTATGTGTGAAGGTTTTAGGTCTACAGAATCAAGCTAGAGAGATAAAATTTGGTGCACTGCTTGGCTCTTTTGTTGCACAGACAAAGTGTGAAAATTGGCTTAATCCTTCGACGGATACGTCCACTACTGGCTTCAATGTGAGACAAACTCTTTTCACATTTTCTTATACCCCATCCTATAGAATAGGAGGTATATTAAGTTTGTCACATAGTTTGTAACACGGTGAAATAATAAAGGTAGACCCCAAGACCTTAAGGGCATATGATTGAGACCGAATTCTGAATCGAATGAGCCATGTCCGTCCGTCCGTCCGTATGTCACATGTTTGTAGGCCTTAAGTTTTGAGCTAGGGTGCTAAAACTTCTTACGTAAGGTCCAAGTCGTGCGAAGCAGTATAAGTGTAAAAATTTTTGAAATCCGCCCAAAAGACACACCCACAATCGGTCTTAATGTGCAGCTACCTCGAGATATTTCAAAACTGTAAGACGTTCTAAAAGGCTGAAATTTGACACTTAGCATCTCCTAATGAATGTTAGACACGAAAAAGAAAGAAAGAAAAATTAATTCGTAAACCTCCTCCAGTGGGCGTGGCATCTATTTTAAGGGTAAATTTTCAAATGCAGTTTACTCAATACTTTTGCTCGAAATTGAAAAAAATGTTGCTTAATATTTAATGTAGAAAACGCTTAGTTCTACATTTTGCTCATTCACGACTTTGGGCCACGCCCGCATTTGGAGGCAGAATTGAAGAAAAACCTGCAATTTTTCAGAAAAACGTAATTTCGACTGGCCTAATTTAGCCTTGAGCCTAATTTAGGAAAGCATGAAACAAAAAAAGTAGCAGGTTAGCAAAACGAGTCTTCAGTCCAGATTTCGTTCACATAAAGTTTTTAGCCAAACCCCCTTTTAGGGGTCGATTTTTCAAAAATATTGAATTTGAACCAAAAAACTGTAAAAAGCGTAACTTGGAAATATCTGCTAAAATTTCTTATAATTGATAGTTTGTAATTAGGGGCGGTTGGGCCCCTTACTTACTCACTGGTTTCATAATACTTTTTGATCAAGTTAGACAAGGCACATGGCTCTGAGAAATGTTGGCCTATGACCTTTAACGAGGCAAAAATTGGACCGCCCACAGTATCGACCGTGCCGACTTTTAACATGTTAGATCACTTAAAACCTAATATATCGGAAAGTTAACTCCAAATCGAAAAAAAAGCAGTGAGTGCTACAGTGTGTACGCAGAAGTTACAGTCTGTAAAACGGACCGTTGAATACCCCATTTATCCCACATTGTAAAATGCCGATGGCATATTTATTTTTTGACATTTTATAATTAATGCAAACTTCGAAAAGGGGCTTGGTCAAAACACTCTAATTCTTCTTCTTATGGTGCCTCTCCACTTAGGAGGTTGGATATCATCCTTTTTTTTGTTTCTCTCGAACGTCCGGTTCTAAACAGTTCAACTATTGACACGTTGTACCATTCACTGAGGTTCTTCATCCACGTTGTTCTTTGCCTGCCAAAAGTTCTTCCGCCTTTAATTCTTCCCTGAAAAATAACCTGTAGAAGTTGGTACTTTGTGTCCTTTGTGTACAAGATGTGTCCAAGATACTGCAGTTTTCGCATCTTAATTGTGTTTAGGAACTCCCTTTTGGTTCTCATCCTTCTCAGCACTTCTACGTTGGGAACCCTGTCTGTCCACGGTATTTTTAGAATTCTTCTGAACATCAACATTTCGAAGGCTTCTAAGTTCTTCTCTGTGACCTTTCGTAGTGTCCAAGTTTCCGCTCCGTACAGTAAAGTGGACCAAACATATCATTTAAGAATTCGAATTTTTAGGGGTAATTGGATGTCACGACTACCAAACGCAATTGGGCTTGGTAGAACCATCTTCGATTCGCTATCTGGTAGTTTTGGGAAGGAAGTTGGAGATGGCCCGAGCAAATGTGGAATCATTTGCGCCGCCTCCACATCCACGCTCGCGTAACCTGTTGGAACCCGACTTGGCTTACGTGTCAGTTGAGGAACCAACGTCACCAACAGTCGCCGTTGTAAGTAGGGACCCTCAGCCTGTAAGGAGGTTGAGGTGCTTCAACTGTAATAGGGAAGGTCACTTTTCACGCGAATGTTTCGCTCCTAGGAGATTTTGGGGTTGTGGTCAGCTAGGGGTGATTCGAAAAGATTGTAGGACATGTTCGGGAAACGGAATTCGGTCTCTTGTGTCAGCAGGACAACAGCTCCGTCGGTTTTAAATAGGTTGCCGACGTTCAGTTAGGTTTCACACTTGAGAAAAAGGAGAATGACGTGCGCCCATATTTAGGAGTTAGTGTTTATGGCATTAATCTTGTAGGTTTATTAGATTCAGGAGCTTCGCGCACGATCATCGGTAGAGATGGATGGAAGATTTAGAGGAAATAGGTTTAAAATTAGAAAAGACAAAAGTAGGCAGGGTAACTTTAGCTGACGGTGCGGGAGTAGGAGTAGAAGGTAGCATATTGTTACTATTTTTAGTGCAGGATAAGTCAGTGTTGCTGGAATGCCTCGTGATTCCAAAACTCCCTCTTGTTTTGATCTTGGGTGCCAATTTTTGGGCCCGTACGGGAATCGTCCCGGATATACGATCAGGACAGTGGAGTTTCTCAAATCAAGCTGCGGTAGCTTCGATTTCGTCCATTAGGGAGAGGACGGATTTGGATGAGGTGCAGAAAGAGCAGCTTTGGGGTCTAGTTGAGCAAGTTTTTGGTGAAATGCCAGAGGGCATAGGTTGTACTAAGTTGGCTGAGCATAGGATTTAAACGTCTTCTCAACCAATTAAGCAGCGATACTACCCGGTTTCGCCTGCAATTCAACAACATACAGATAGAGAATTAGAACAAATGTTAAAGGATGGCGTGATAGAAAAGTCAGATAGCTCTTGGGCTTCACCCATAGTAATGATTAAGAAGAAAGATGGTTCTTATAGGTTCTGTGTAGATTATAGGAAGTTAAACCAGGTTACAGAAAGGGATGCTTACCCCTTACCGTACATTTCCGCCATCCTGGATAGACTGAGGAATGCCAAGTACCTTTCGTGCTTGGACATTAAATCTGCTTATTGGCAGATACCTATGGAGGAACAGTCGAGGAAATACAGTCCCTAACCGGGGACTGTTCCAGTTCAAGCGCATGCCATTTGGTCTGACAATGCTCCTGCGACTTGGCAAAGGTTTATCGATAACGTGCTGGGAGCCGATCTAGAACCATTTGTCTTCGTGTATCTCGGCAACATCGTCATCGTCACCGAGTCCTTTGACAAACAGGTAGAGATTTTGCAGGAAGTCTTTGAACGGTTGCGCGCTGCAGGACTTATAGTTAGTAGGGAAAAATGCCTAAATATTTTGTAGGCTATCTCTAAAGTTTTTAGGTTATGTTGTAGATCGCAATGGGTTGCATGTTATTATTATTATTATTATAAATTCTTTATTTCGTTTTAGAGCTTACAGAGCAATTTACAAGAATAATAAGATGGCAAAAACATGCCGCCTGCCTGAAGAGACATTTCATTAATAAAAACAATATAAACGCAAATCTTTTTTTTCTTATTTAATAATATAATACATAATAAACAATTTAAATAAAATTATTAGCTTAGACGCAAATGGAGAACTAACCTAAAACGTGGCATAGTGTGGCAATTTTAATGATTTGAAACATAAAATAAATGCATTTGTGTATGACTGGAAGGCATAAAAATACCACAATTTTAAAGATTTGAAACATAAAATTAAAGAAGTTATACTACAGTAACTGAGTAAACAACTGATGTTATGACATAAAGCTATTACGGTAGGTAAGAGCTTGCTTGCAATAGTTATACAGGCTTAGCCATCCCTCGGTTCCATTCATAATATCGTAAAAGCGTGGCAAAGAAATCTGACTTTGTTGGAAATATAACCTTCGAATTTCTTTTAAAATAGGACAGATAGCAATGAAGTAATAGACATCTTCGTTTTCCCTTCTGTTGCATAAACTACACAATTTTGGCAAATCGTTTCGATGAGGTGTAAAGTTCAGGTTCAGAATTTCGACTCTGGTTTTAAAGACAGTACTAATTACTTGGGATGAAAATTCTCTGCGAAAATAGTTAGCAACAGAAAGCTGGTGGTTTAAGTTTTTGTAGACATTCCGAGATGTGGAAGAAGTTGCTTTGGAGAGGTTTTGAATATATAGCTTTTCGTCTACCATTGAAATCAGATCAGAAAACTTGTCTTACCATTGATCAACATTAGACTCTAACAAAGAAAGCACTGTAACGTGGGATGCTGCAATCTTTAAAAGGCGAGGCATTAGTACGGAGAAGTTGTAGCATGATTGATCTATGTAGGCAACTGTTATTCCTTTTCATTACACTTGTTATATAGTTCGCGTTTGCTTTCAGACTTTGTATATAGATGGGCGTAATACCTGACTCAACGTAAATAGCTTAATTCGGTGTTGAGTTAGGGAGCTTGAACAGGCGCTTGAAAAAGTGCCTGTGGACTACTTCAAAGGCTTCAAAGGCTGTAAATCCGAAAACTTGGACTCCATAACACATGCAGGCATTAACAGCACTAAAGACTCGATATTTTGAGGCCAGATCATTATTTTGATGCGAAAAACTTGGGCCACATCATGTTCAGAGCAAGTTTGGCCTCATTACTTTTGTTAATAGAGTGCTTAACAAAGTTAAGGTTGTGCGTTAGTAAGACGCCCAGGTAAATGGGTTGCATGTGGATCCAGAAAAGGTTGAGAGTATGGTAAAGATACCCGCACCGAAGAATGTCAACCAAGTTAGGAGTTTTATAAGAACGGTATCCTGATATAGGAAATTTATACCAAACTTTGCAGTTTTGGTAAAGCCATTGACTGATCTTCTTACGAAAGGAAGTAGGTTCGTCTGGTCTGAAGAGTGCGAGGGGAGTTTTCAGAAAGCAAAGGAGTGCTTAGTAACTGCCCCGATATTAACGTGTCCGGACTTTCAGCAAAACGACGCATCGGACTTTGGGATTGGAGCAGTGCTCTCTCAGACATTCGAAGAGGGTGAGAAAGTAATTTGTTACTTGAGTTGGTCTTTGGATAGGAACGAGAGAAACTTTTCAACCACGGAGAAAGAGTGCTTAGCGGTTCTGCGGGCTATTGAGAAGTTACGACAGTATATCGACGGCGTTCGATTTAAAGTTGTGACGGATCATTACTCACTGATCTGGTTGAGTAATCTCAAGGATCCGTGCGGTAGGCTAGCTAGGTGGGCCGTTAGGTTGCAGCAGTTCGACTTCGAAATCGTGCATCGGAAGGGGAAAGATCACGTTGTACCCGATTTGCTTTCATGGACGGTTCCGGTGATAGGGGAAGTACAACAGCAGGTTTCTGATCCTTGGATCACGAAGTTGATAGCGAAAGTAGAGTCGAACCCATTAGCTTTTCCGGCCTGGAGGGTCGATAAGGAATTTTATATAAATTTTTTAGGGCAGGTCACGTGATTGTTCATGACAATAATTTAGAATGGAAGGAAGTAGTAGGAAAACGGGATAGAATTAAAGTTTTAGCAGAATGTCATGACAATCCATTAGCAGGTCATTTGGGAGGAAGGAAAACTTTTGCTAGAATAGGAACTAGGTACTATTGGCCTAAGAAGAGGTCAGATATTACCAAGTACGTCAGGAACTGTAGGATATGTCAGAGTGTGAAACCTGTGAATGATAAGCCGGCTGGTTTGATGGTTGAGAGGAAGGGCATTTCTAGCCCATGGGAGATGATGTGTGTTGATTTGGTAGGCCCTCTTCCAAGGTCGAATAGGGGTTTTGTTTTCATCACGGCAGTGGTTGACTACTTCACAAAGTTCCCCTTATTGTTTCCTCTATGGACTGGGAAGGCTGCTTCTATCTGTAAGGTCATGGAAGACAACGTGTTTTTACTTTTTGGCGTACCCAAGTGGACCGTTGTGACAATGGTCCCCAGTTTCGAGGAAAGGAATTGAAAGCGCTATGTGACGCGTACGGGTCACAGCAACGATTTACAGCGAACTACCACCCCCAGGCTAATCCCGCGGAGAGGATTAATAACACCCTTAAAACCGTTCTGTGCGCCTATGTGTTGGAGAACCATAGGGCGTGGGACATACATCTGGAGAAGGTAGCTTTTTGCATCCGCACTGCGCAACATGACGTTTTAGGAGTTTCCCCGTACTACGAGAATTTCGGGAAGGAGATGGTTACTTGTGGTCGTATGTCTTCGACACTAGGTACCACCTCAGACAGGTTAGATAGGGACTTAGAAGGGAATCAGGATCCACCCAGTACTTCAGCTAGTAGTTTTGATAGGGATACAGAAAATAGGCCAGATAGTAAGTCAGAGTTAGGAGTAAGGGAAATCAACATGACTGAGCTAGGAAAACGTTTTGAGGAGCTAGAACCAAGGAAAGATATTGGAAGGAAGTTAGCGGAGGCAGCCAAAAAGTCGTCGAAAGCATACAATCTTAGGCGGCGAGATGTTCAATATCTGCCGAATGAGATTGTATGGCGTAGGAATTACATCCTTTCAGATGCAGCGAACTACTACTCTGTGAAATTAGGTCCATAATACATCGGCCCATTCAAAATTCGTAGGCGAGTCTCCCCTTGGACGTACGTGCTTGAAGATGACACCGGAAAGTAACGAGGAACTTGGCATGTGAAGGACCTTAAGCCATATATCGACGACCCATAGGACCCACCAGCGTTTCCATACCATCTGCCAATCTCTTGTTAGCCCGGCCATGGCTCCCCTTCTATGTTGATGACCAATCTTTTGTCAGTCCGGCCATGTCTCCTTCTGTTACGTTTTGTCTTACCTTTCAATTCCTAGGTGCCCTATTGAAATGTGTACCACATTTCACGGGAGGTAAGGGTGGAGTTGTTGCGGTCAAAAATCACGCAACAAAAAAGCTCTTTGTCTGTCCTTTTGGTCCCCTCCTTCCTATTCACCTTTTTTAGCTAAACCGTCTTTCTTCTCCCACTTGTGTTCCCTCTTTTCATCCATACAGGTTTCTAGGAGCAAGACGGGCTGTCAGAATGCTCCCAACGGGCGATTTAACTAAGAGCCAGATGGACGGTCTGGGGACTCTAGTTCATCAAAAAAAAAAAACGTGAGCGAGTCGCATAGACTAGAACCCTCGTCGCCACAATGCCCGGCGATTGACCTGATGCCGATGAGCCACCATCAAACAAGCAGAGCTCAAATACCAAAGAGCTCAAGTATGCAGAGTGCTTTTCTCCTTCTGAGAATAGAGTTAAATGTTATGGATCACTGAATGCTCTCTTTTCGGTTCGGCTTTGAATTCTACCCTTTAATTCGCAGTGAAGCGAATTGGTACGAATTCTTGTGTGAGAGATATGCAGCTGGAGCTCAATAACGGCAAGCATGCCCAGCAAAGAGCTGAGCGTGGCTTGAAACGCCGTGCCCCATAACCACTGTACCGGAATGAGAGTATTGGTTGAATGTGTGTGTGAATGAGTCATGGTTTTTTTTTTTTTTTTTTGAGGAATGAGAGTATTGGTTGAATGTGTGTGTGAATGAGTCATGGTTTGTTTGGGAAAAAGCCAAGCCAAGCTTGGGTGAATCACTTCTGGTTTACCTAGCAAGTTTGGAGGAGGTTTTGAGAAAAGAGAGCTGGAGGAATAAAAGGTTTTTGAATTTGGAAGAAAAGATCCCGAGGAAGGATAGCTAAAAGATCCAGGAGAAAGGACGAAAACAGGAGTTACAAAAAGGAAAAGGAAAAAGGAACTGAAGGGAGAAAAGGAAAAGATAAGTAGAGTGTTTGACGAGATTTGCGTTTGTGTTTATTGTGAAGAAGATTATATACCTATTTGACTAGTTGAATTTCGTTTCGGGAAAATCCCTGGAAAAAACGGGACGCGCGACCCTTTTAGTTTACCTATTTTAAATATTCGGGACCCTATACAGGGTGTTTCCAAATTCGATGCAAATATTTTGACACAAGATTCTTGGGTATGTTTGAAGAAAAAAATTGTTCTACAGTATGGGCCTATCTCAAATTTTGATACCACTTATTGGGAATTTAAGAAAACACCTACTTTGAGGTACCTTGACCCATACTAACACAAATATCTCCGCTAACACTTACAACAGGTACTTCACTTTGGACTTAAATTTTAGAAAAAATAGTACTCCTTTTTATCTGCATTAAAATAAAATTGATGACTTTTTTAACTTTCGAGATATTTGCTTTTAAGTCGGATCCTTTTTCCCTGCCCATGACATTTTTTTGACTTTCAAGACACATTTCTGCGAAAAATGCGTAATAAACATATCGGTATTTTTTTTTCTAGTGCACCTAAAAATACTTAATAAAAATTGCTAAGACGAGTTACCCGAAAAACCCACAGATTTTATGATACTTGGGAAATTCCATAGCAGGTAATATTATGAAAAACTCGATTCATAGTGTTCAATTCCTATTATTCTGAACAAAAATGCTTGTGTTTGGTTTTTGTGTTTTTTTTATTTCATTGAGTTAACTTTACAATCAAATAAGGTATTCAAAGTGTCCTCCTCCATTTTGTATGCATGCTAGAGCCCGTTTTTGGATTGCGTTGTCAACGTTTATTGAGGATAACTCCTGCCTCACTTGTGACGAGGCTTGGAGAATGCGATCTTCTAAATCATTTAGAGTTGATTTCTATTTCTTCTAAAATTTAAGTCCTAAATGAAGTACCTGTTGTAAGTGTTAGCGGAGATATTTGTGTTAGTATGGGTCAAGGTACCTCAAAGTAGGTGTTTTCTTGAATTCCCAATAATTGGTATCAAAATTTGAGATAGGACCAAACTGTAGAACAATTTTTTTCTTCAAATATACCCTAGAATCTTGTGTCAAAATATTTGCATCGAATTTGGAAACACCCTGTATAGTGAACCATTCTATCTCTACGGCGATACTTGAAATTGTTTATAACTTTGCACTCGTTCGGCAATCTTCTTTTGTTTGCTTTGATTCTTTTGTTTGTAATAACCTCTTCGAGTAGTTATTATTATTCATCGGCCAAATATTTTAGTTTAACTCTTTTTTTAATAAATCGCCCGCGTTCATCTCTGAACGTTTATAACGACCCAAACAAAAATGTTTACTTCCTTAGTTCGGACCTCCTATTCATTTTCAGCAACCCACAGTTTTGTTGTTTTACTTATAAAACGGCTGGCGCCCACTTTAGCCTACGTACCAAAAATCCTCGAATTAATCAAATCGTAAAAGCATTCCGCGTATCATAATACCATTCGTTCGTCTGTTATAGGAACCCACCCCCTTGCTGAGCAGTCAGGAAACACAGCAACAACTTGCTGTGTTGTTGCACTTTTTCGCCGCAAGCCTTCTTTGGCAAATTGCTTACATCCGCGAGCGCATCGTCGGCGCACCTTCGTGATTTAGTTTAACTCGGGAAAAAGAGTAACAACTGGTTTCATAATACTTTTTGGTCAAGTTAGACAAGGCACATGGTTCTGAGAAATGTTGGCCTATGACCTTTAACGAGGCAAAAATTGGACCGCCCACAGTATCGACCGTGCCGACTTTTAACATGTTAGACCATTTAAAACCATACGTCTCGGAAAGTTAACTCCAAATCGAAAAAAAACCAGTGAGTTAGTGCTACAGTGTGTGTAAGTTACAGTCCGTAAAACGGACCGTTGAATACCCCATCTATCCCACATTGTAAAATGCCGATGGCATATTTATTTTTTGACATTTTATAAGTAATGCAAACTTCGAAAAGGGGCGTGGTCAAACCACCCCTAATTCTTCTTCTAATGGTGCCTTTCCTCTCAGGATATTGGATATCATCCTTTTTGCTGTTTCTCTCGAACGTCCGGTTCTAAACAATTTAACTATTGGCACGTTGTACCATTCACTGAGTTTCTTCATCCACGTTGTTCTTTGCCTGCCAAAAATTCTTCCGCCCTTAATTTTTCAATGAAGAATAACCTGTAGAAGTTGGTACTTTGTGTCCTTTGTGTACAAGATGTGTCCAAGATACTGCAGTTTTCGCATCTTAATTGTGTTTAGGAACACCCCGTTTGGTTCCCATCCTTCTCAGCACTTCTACGTTGGGAACCCTGTCTGTCCACGGTATTTTTAGAATTCTTCTGAACATCCACATTTCGAAGGCTCCTAAATTCTTCTCTGTGGCCTTTCGTAGTGTCCAAGTTTCCGCTCCGTACAGTAAAGTGGACCAAACATATCATTTAAGAATTCGAATTTTTAGTGGTAATTGGATGTCACGACTACATAGGACCTTCTTTAGTTTGCTGAAAACTGATGTTGCTTGTTCTATTCTACTTTTTATTTCTGTTGTCTGATCCGAGTTATAGTTAAATTGCTTACCAATATATTTCATGTTTTGGACTTGTTCTATCCTTGCGTTACCGATGACCAGTGTAACTGTACTTGCATTTTGCCGCGTTATGACCATTGTCTTGGTTTTGGATGTATTAATTCTCAGTCCATATTTCAAGCTTATATCGTAAACTTTATTCATCATTGCATTGAGTTCCATTTTGTTTATCGCAATGATAATTGAATCGTCCGCGTATCTAACGTTGTTTATCCTAGATCCATTTTCTTTGATTCCCCCTACGTTATCTCCAAGTGCCTCATCAAATATTCTTGCAGAGTACATATTAAATAGAACTGGAGTTAATGATAATTGAATCGTCCGCGTATCTCAAGTTGTTTATCCTAGATCCATTTTCAAATCCATCAAATATTCCTTCAGAGTACATATTAAATAGAACTGGAGATAGAATGCAGCCTTGACGTACACCTCTAAGAATATCTATTTCCTCCCACTCTACGCCATCTACATTAATGCATGCTTTTTGGTTTCGATATAACGATTCAATTGCGCAGTAGTCTTGGTCATCGATTCCCATTGTTCTAAGTATTTGGAACAGTTTTTTGTGTTGAACTTTATCAAACGCTTTTTCGTAGTCAACAAAACAGATGTACATTTCTTGTTTCATTTCGATGCATCTTTGCGCTAAGGTGTTAAGTGAAAACAGAGCTTCTCGTGTTCCGAGGCCTTCCCTAAAACCAAATTGGGATTTACTCATGTTCGCTTCGAGTTTTTTGTATATTCTGTTGTGAACTACTTTGAGGAAAAGTTGTAGCATGTGACTCATCAAGCTAATTGTTCTGTGATCTTCACATTTTTTAGCATTGTTCTTTTTTGGAAGGGTAATAAATGCAGATTTTAGCCATTCTTTTGGAATTTTCCCACTTCTGTATATTTTATTAAAAAGATCACTTACCACTATAATGTTGTTTTCGTCTATCAGCTTGATTATTTCGCTTGGTATTTCATCGGGGCCGACTGCTTTTTTTTCTTTTGCCTTTCGAATGACTTGACAAACTTCTTCTGGAAAATCGTGGAAAAGCTTTTTGATGTAGTTAACCCATGCCGCTATTTTGTGTTTTGTGCCTAGTAATATGTTTTCGGCTCCAAGTCCAGTTACTTGTTTTAATTTTTAATGCATATTGAAGCTGTCGTTGTTTCTTTTGAGAGTTTCTATATCCCGACATTCTTTCGACCAAAAGTTATTTTTCGCTATTCTTATCTGTCTTTTGATTATGCTGTTTATTTCTTTGTACCTTGGGGTATTGGATTTAAATAGTCGCCTTTGTTCAATGAGGTTCAGAATGGTGTGGTTTATCCATTGGCTTTTCGGTATTAAGGATTTAGGTTTAAGTATTTCTTTGGATGTTTTCGTAAGGGCGTTCTTGATGTTGTTCCATTTTATTTCTACATGTTCCTCGTGATTTCTATTTTGTTTTATTTTATTTAACTCATTATTTACATTTCTAGCTACCCTGCTCCTTATTTCTTGATCCTTCAGAAGCTCTAAATTAAGTCTTACGTTATTCTTTTTCTTTTGTAATTTTTTCAGCTTTATTTTCACTTTTGCAACAAGTGGGTTATCGCCAGAATGAACGTCTGCCACTGGTAAGGTTTTGATAGATTTAACGCTGTTTTTTAATAGATTTAACGCTGTTTTTAAATCTGTTATTAATTACGAAAAATTCGATTTGATTTCTCACTTTTTTATTGTTTTTATGACTTGGTGAGGTCCAGGTGTACAATCTTCTCTTTGGCAGCTCAAACCAGTTCATAGTAGTTCATAGTAGTGAGATCTTTCAGTTGGCAGTATTCTATAAGTTTTCGCCCTCTCTCGTTTCGTTGGCCTAGTCCCCATGCACCTACTGTTACTCCACTTTTCCTTTTCCTACTTTTGCGTTAGAATCGCCTAGGAGTATAGTGGTTTCTTGTTTCTTTGTATGTGATAGCGCTCGTTCAAAGTTAACACCAGCGACCAAGCCCACGCCCCCAGAACGTGATAGATGGCGAATCATAGGGAATTCGCCCAGTCAGCGGATTTACTCCACATGCTGGTGCGAGCATGTTCACATCACCCAAGTCCGAAGGTGATGCCATCCAGCTATGCATGCGCGTGCAGTGCAATATGAGATGCTCGAGTCTTTCCGGTCGGAACATGCACCTGTCCTCTGGAGCCTTATGAGTGAGCAACAGTTAGTCTTAGTTTAGACCTGGCGAACGTCGGACCAATTTGTTAAATAAAATTAGATCGAATCTTGTAAATCGGAGTTTTATCCTTAACTAATGCCCGAGCAGGGACCGGCCGAAATCGGTGTCCTTTTTTGTCCTGCGATTGTGGAATCGATAAATAAAATATATATCCTTAATTGGATTTAATGCAGTGTTCTCTATTTGAGTGAATGCTACTGTTCGCGCATGAACACAGTAGCCTTTCTGCATTAAAATAACCGAGAGGCAAATCCACATTCTATCGTACCCATGGGAACACGGTAGAGATCGCACAGGGCTAAAGGGATGCCCACGTGAAGTAAATCGTGCCATGAGTAGGTTGCTGGCAACCCTTAACGCCAGTGACTAAAAGGGACTAACACGATCCTTCCGGAGGCCGGTGCCCTCAAACTAGTTAATTTTTAACGCGTTATTTTCAATTACTCTTGCAGTCTAAATTAAAATTACTATCGATAAAACGATTATAAAAAAAGACTATGAAAACTGTACCACTAATGTGAGTGAATTAAACAAAACCTTAAATTTATATGAGAAGGAGAAAAAGTGGAAAAGAATAATTGATTGTGCTCGAAATAAAAAGAATTTGGTAAAAAATTGTATAATAAAACTGTGCTGCCAGTGTAATAAGAAGCAGAAATAAAACAATATTTTGCTCACTTAAGGTGCAATTGCATTGTTGTGCTCATAAAAAGTTTTTACAAAAGCTATAAAAAAGTATCTGCCCTAGGCCATTTGTGCTCATAAAAATTAAAAACTGTGCGAGAGGTAAAAGAAAATCATCCGTACAAGGAAGCGTCCTTATTTACTTTTTGTTTTTTTTTTTTAATCGAAAATCGAAACCCAACGCAGTATGTATCCATACATACTGTGGAGGGCAACCTTAAGGATTTTGACATAATTAAAAACAAGCCAATGTATCGCGCCATCCTTCAGCATATGAGGCAAAAAATAAGAGGGAGTGCGGACACAGCATTGATTTCGTACAATATATTCGACAACCACTGGTTGTCGATGAAGAAATGCTTGTCCCTCCATTATGCGCGATATCAGGACATTGGAGCACCAGCTCAATCAACTAGCGCAGAAGGGTTCCAGGCTAGACGAATTTTGCGTGACTGTGAACCATCAATTTTCTTTGTTCCGAAAACCTACCGAAACCGAAACCTACATGGAAGAGACAGTCAATGCGTTGATTGAAACTTACCGTAATCACGCCTTGGACGTGTTTATACGCGGTTTGAATAGTGACTTGTCTCGGATGTTGATAATCCAGAAGCCTAAAACCCTTCCCGAAGCCTACACGGCATGCCTGGAGATCCAAAATACACCCGTCTAATGCCGCGAATACGATAACGGCGCCTATAAATTAGTCCTTTAAGTAGGCAGTCTATCCCCCCTGCGAAGCATTCAAAGCCACCCATGCCTAAGTATGATAAGTTCCATTATCCGCCTAGGAAAGCCCACCACCGCGGCCTACTGCGCCGAAACCTCACGAGAGGATGAATCTAGACCGGTCAGTTCAGTCGCGTCACGTTAATTACATGAACCGACCAGGACCTAGTAATCCCTTCAAACGGCGGGCCCAATCTGACAGGTACCCACAAAAGCAGCAGAGGCTCTTCCAAGCCCAGGCATACGACGATGAAGAGCCCTCAGCCTACGAAAAAAGGGCCACTGACAATGTGGAAGACCAGCTAAATTTTATGGAGGGCGGGAATCTAGCGTTCCATACTTAGAATATTTTACAAGCGAGGCAAAAAGGCTAGAGTTCCTGGTGGATACAGGGGCTAATAAGAACTTCATAAGCCCTTCCCTTGCTCAAAATTCTGTCCGTCTGTCTAAACCATTTAAAGTCCGGTCCGCTGGTGGAACCATAGAGATTTCGGAGAAAGTCTGTAGAGCTTTCTTCCACACAGTAGGTATCAATTCTATCGAAACTTTCTTCGTCTTACCGGGTCTTAAGTCCTTCGATGGGATCATAGGTGATGACACGCTTAAGTCTCTTGAAGCGGTCATTGATCGTAAGGACAACACACTGAGGCTTAAGTCTGGTGTGGAAATACTTCTAAAAGAGAGAGCTTCAAAAGAAGTTAATACGCTACCCACGTTAGACGAAAATATTCCTGGGGAAGTGAAAAGCAAGATACACGATCTCCTAAGAAAATATAACAGGTCGTTCGGCCCAATTGACGGCCGCGAATTAGTCGACACCGCCGTAAGGGCAGAGATACGAACAAAGACGGATGACCCGATATATACCAAGAGCTACCCATACCCGGTCTGTATGAGTGACGAAGTGGAGAAAGAGATTAAGAAGCTCCTGGAAAAAGGGGTCATCCAGCCGTCTAGAAGTCCTTACAATTTTCCTGTTTGGGTTGTGCCTAAAAAACCCAAGCCTAATGGGGAGAAATAATATCATATGGTAGTTGATTTCAAAGGACTCAATGCGGTTACGACGCCGGACACATATCCGATACCTGACATTTCAGCTCCTATAGCTAGCCTAGGTAAAGCCAAGTTTTTCACGACCCTTGACCTTACGTCAGGGTTCCATCAAATACGCATGAAAGCTTCTGATGTGCCAAAAACGGCATTCTCTACGATGAATGGCAAATGGGAATTTTTGCGAATGCCGTTTGGGCTAAGAAATGCACCCGCGATCTTCCAAAGGATGATAGACGACGTTTTAAAGCAATATACAGGCAAGATATGCTAAGTCTATATAGACGACATTATTATGTTTGGCGGAAGCATGGAAGAACTTGTAAGGAATATGGACATCATATTTTCCAGGTTGCTCGAAGCGAATCTGAAGGTAAATTTGGAGAAAACACAATTCCTGCAAACCTCAAAAAATTTTCTGGGGCATATCATAACGCCTGAGGGTGTCCACGCCGATCCGAAGAAAGTCGAAGCCATTCAAAAGATTCTACCACCCGAGAATCTCAAAGAGCTCAAAAGCTTCTTGTACCTTACGTCTTATTACCGCGACTATGCAAAGATTGCGAAGCCCCTTACAAATTTCACTCGGGGGGAGAATGCTCAAATCAGAGCCAAACAGTCGAAGAAGATCCCGGTTAAACTGGATGAGAAAGCCCTCCGAGCGTTTAACGATTTGAAGACGCTTCTCACTTCTCCCGAGATTCTAGCCTTTCCAGACTTTCACATCACATTTAATTTGACGATGGATGCTTCGAACTATGGCATAGGTGCAGTGCTGTCACAGGACGAGGCTGGTCGTGACAGACCTATTGCCTACATCTCGCAATCCTTCAACAAGACCGAGGAGAATTTCGCCATCATTGAAATAGAGATGCTGGCAATTATGTGGGCTCTGGCCAACCTGAGAGATTATTTGTATGGAGCAAAAAAGATCCACATTTTCACTGACCACCAGCCCTAACCTTTGCGTTGGGGAATAGAAATTACAGCGCGAAGCTCAAGCGTTGGAAGGCTAGGTTGGAGGAGTACAACCACGAACTTATTTACAAACCAGGTAAGTCAAACTTCGTGGCCGACGCGTTGTCAAGACTTAGAACTGAGGTGAACCACTTGACCGATTCGGTGAGAACCGACCCGGTGCCAAGCGAAGAATTAGCTCAAGGTCTCTTTCCTCGACGCAAACGGTGGTCGATGATGCGGAGTCAACGGATACAGCTACTGAAACTGTTCATAATGCTGAACAGGATGCGTCGGACCTTATCCCTAATGTTTAAGCCCCTGAATGTCAATTATTTGTATTAGCCACGCACCTAAAAAGGGGCGTAGGCTGAAGATTAAAATCAATTAACTCTAATTTCGTAAAAATCACGAGAAAATGAGTTAAAAGCGAATATTAATACTTAAATAAACAGTTTTTTTTTTCCCCCTCAAAGTGGGCGGAGCTCAATGCTTTCTATGCAACAAACTTAGAAAATGGTAATATCTTTAATATTTGGCATTCAATTTTTTTTCAATTTAGAACGAATTTCCCGAGAAATCAGGTTTTCAAAGACTTCAAATGCTAAAAGTGGGCATGGTCAATAGAGTGGGCGGTCCAATTTTTGTCTAGTTAAAGGCTTCTTCGATATTGCTCTCCACTAAAATTTGATTTCTTATGTTTTGTCTATCTTGACCAAAAAGCATTTTGAAATAAATTGTAAATTTGAGGTTGTCTGACATTCAAGGCAATTGTGGGCGTGGCTGTGGGCGGATCTTCTCAATTTTCATACTTTTTCTGTACAAACTATAAAGCAAGGAACGCTGCAAGTTTCCTAGCTTAATTTTATGGACCTCAAAACTGTATACATACGGACAGACGGACGGACGGGCGGACGGGCGGACGGACGCACATTGCTTAATCGACTTACCTGTCGGTCTCGATCATATCGCTAAAAGGGCTTAGGGGTCCACGGTGATTATTAAATATGCCCTCGGCCTGGTATAAAGAAACGCGACGAGCTCGAGATCAATTTAAGAGCAATGAATTGGCTTACCGGAAGATTTTCGAAACTAAGCATATATAACAAACTGCTTTTGTATAAGCAAGTGCTAAAACCATCTTTGACGTACGGTATACAACTGTGGGGTTTTACTAAACCAAGCAATATATCTATTTTAGCAATCGTTAATGCTCCATGGTACATAAGAAATAGTGCTCGATCTACACCGATCTACACGATCTACACCGAGATCTAAGAATCGCAAACGTGTCTGACGAGGTAACAAACTTTGCTCGGAAACTTAGTACTCGTCTTCGCGAACATTGCATCAATGAAATTATCCGAACTTTGGATCAGAAAAGTCTTACGCGCCGACTACAACGACTGAGACCGTTGGATTAAGCAGCATAAGATGAAACCGCTTAAATTGACGGTATTTTAGGTGCTTTCGTTGGAAGGCAGCCTGCCACACGCGATTACTACAGAAGCTTGAACTATTTGTAGTCTGACGGAAAATGGGAGGTTTTTAAGTGAGTAAAAATCTAGCACGCTACTATGAAAGTTTTTGCTACCCACGAAAAAAAAATTCTCGTTTTTACCGTATTTTCTCATATCCTGACGAGATTACAATTAGCAGATTTTAATTTTTAGACCATACCCACTTTTGTGGGCCTGGCTTATACAAGTAATATATGAATTCGGGCAAAAAAATCTTAAAGATTTGGTGTTGCACGGTATATAAGGTCGGGCATATAGAAGTTTGCCACAGACGAACTCTTGCACTTAGTCACTTGTTTATACCCCATCTCATAGGATAGAAGGTATATCGAGTTTGTCACATAGTTGGTAACACGGTGAAATAATAATGGTAGACCCCCAAGACCGTAATGCTCTTTTCACACTATCCGGTTTTGATCGGACGCCAAAAAACCGAACGGCAAAAAACCGATTTTACAAAACTTTCACACTGTACGGTTTATGTACGGTTTTTTTCGCAATCTCAGATTTATTATTGAATATTGTACACATACATAATACATACAATCAAAGATATACAAAACAAATAAAAATCAAAGAGCTTAAAATCGTGCAAAGTGAAAGCATCAAGTTGAAAACATCTATGTACATATCACTGAGTTTTCGGTCGCCGTAATTTCAGTCACAGTGAACGGCTGATAAACAGCAGCCGAACGGCGAAAATTCTTCGCCGTGTAGTGTGAAAGGAGCAATACATTCTAATACACCACTAAAAAAATTTTCCGCCAGGATTTTTTCCGTCCGGTCGAAACCGAATGGTGTGAAAGGTGCGAAAGGGCGTATGACCGAGACCAAATTCTATTTCAAATAAGTCATGTCCGTCCGTCCGTCCGTCCGTGTGTAAATAAATAAATAAATAGAGTGGCGCAACAGCTCGAGGTGAACCAGGGCCAACTTCTCAACAATGTATGCTGGTGTGCTAAATTCTTTACATACAAGGGGACCTACAATTTTTTGCCGAATCCGAACGGCACTTTGAGAAGTTTTTCAAGACAAATGATACTCTCGGAGGGCTTGTCAGACCCTCGCGGAGGTGGGGACCGTGAAAAAGAACAAGTCTTTTTTTTTCAGGTGACGATGTCTAAACCTCCAGAGATTTTAAAACTGCAAGACGTTCTAAAAGGCTGAAATTTGACATTTCGCATCTCCTAATGAACGTAAGACACAAAAAAGAAAAAAATAATTGGTAAACCTCCAAAACGCCTACCATGGCATATATTTTAAGGGTAAATTTTCAAATGCAGTTTTTTCGATATTTTTTCTCCGAATTGAAAAAAATTGCTTTATATTTTATGTAGAAAATGTTAAGCTCTACATTTTCATGCCCACACTCGGAGGCTAAATTGAAGAAAAACCTAAATATTTCCGGAAAAACTTAATTTCGAATGGCCTTAAGCATAATTTAGGAAAGCATGTAACAAAAAGTAGCAGGTTAGCTAAACAAAACTTTATTGAATTTTGTTTTTCGTCGGGGGTTTCTACTAGTCGATGGAGCACTCAGTTACAACTACTGGTCCATTGTACCTACTACCCCGCGGACACCTTACTTTAATGTATTTAGTTTACCCCTTTCGAAGAAAGATGAGAAGGAGCTTCAGTGATGAAGAGCTTAGGTGTTCGGCACTCACCATGTCAGCCCCAAAGATCTGCCACCTGATGCGAGTAAATTCAGGACAACTACTTAGGAAATGTGGAGAGGACGACGATACAGCGGATATTGTTGTCATCTCAACAGGCAGGACAGGTGGTGGCTTCGCTCAAGCTAAGCACATTCAAGTGCTTGGGGGAAGCTTGGTGGCCCGTAAGGACGCCTACAAGAAGTCTGCAATCGATTCTCCTGAGAGATAGAAGAAAGGATGCTGACCCCTCACAGATGTCCGGGCGTAGTCGTTTAGTCTGTCTGCACCCATCGTAGTCACGCCAACGAGCCCTGTGCTCACGACAAAACCAAGTGTCAATGGCAGACGTGACATCAGATACAGGCAGGCCCAAAGCAGGTTCAGATCCTGGCAAGCTCATCAGAGATCTCATTTCCTTGGATACTAGTGTGACCTGGAACCCAAACAAGGTTCACTGAATTAAGACTTCCGACTAAGTTCAACGAATACTTGAGTTCGAGCACTATCTTGCACGAGGTAAGAGGGTTGAGCAACCTATTTAGAGCGGCTTGACTGTCACTGCAAATGCATATGCTTCTCACCCTCCACCTGTTAGTCACAATAGAGCGCTTAGCCATTAGGATAGCGAAAATCTCGCTTGGAAGACAGACGCATATTTACCTAAGGGGGAGTGGAGTCGAATGTTCTCGCTTTCCACAAGACTTCGAGACTCCAGCACCAGACCCCTGTCCAGTTTTGGAGCCATCCGTGAAAATACGATGGCATTGTTCCCCTGGCTCAGAGTCTGGCCGAAGCCATTCCATAACCTGAAGAAAGTCGACTTTGTTGTTTTGTCGCAAAAGGATTTTTGGGGTCATTGCGTCAGAGGGCATGTTCAAAAACCGCCTCTCTTTAAGAGAAAGATGGTTTTCAGCGTACACCCTATGATAAATATATCAAGGGGAGGGAGTGGCCATCCCCAGCGTGCTTGGGATGGCCCCTATACAGCTAAGACAAGCCGTTCTTTGGAGTTTGGCAAAAGAGGCAGTAACACGTTTCCGCGAAAGCCTGTTCCACCAAGCAACCGATGTGTATAAGAGGAGTGGTCTAACCATGGCCGTATAGATCCAGAGGACCCTTTTCGGAGATAAGCTCCATGTCTTGCCAAAAGCGCCTTTACACTGCCAAAAGGTGGACAAAGCTTTTTCGGTCTTGGATTCAACATGCTTGGACCAAAGAAGTTTTCTATCAAGGATTACTCCCAATATTTGACTTCATCGGATATCGGGATACTGACACCTTTAAGCACGAGTTGAGTCAGACCAGTGACATTCCTCTTTCTTGGAAAGAAAACAACCGTAGTTTTAAGAGGATTCACTGAAAGCCTCTTTAATGGGTGAAAGAGAGTCTTTCACCATGCACCATAAAAGAGGAGACAGCACTAGCGACAATCTGCTTCGGTTATCAGCGTCCTGTGCAGTAGTATGGCCCTAATCCATTGAACTAATGTTTCACCTGCACTGTGTTGTCTGGCTGAGTTGCACATGCTGTCAAATGTCACGTTATCAAAAGTCCCCTTCTGCTGGTAAGAGCACATTCAATCCTACCAACAAGGTTTTAAAGCGCAGTTTTACAGGATTTTCCGCGCTGATAAGCATGTTGCATCTCAGAAATAGGACGCAATCGAAGAGACACCTTGCGTACGCGCAGCTTAACCAGTCTCTCCAAGCTTTTCAGCAGGAAGGAGGATAGACTTATGGGTCTAAAATTTTTGGCTAGATAGCATAGCCCAAAGTTTTAGACTTATCAGGTTTTGGTATGAATACGACTTTAAACATGCGCCAAAGGGTGGGAATGCAAGCCAAGGCAAGGCTTGCAGTAAATATTTTCTCAGCATGTGCAACTGCTGACTTATATCTGCAGCTGACTTATATCTACCCAGTTTGTTTCAGCAAAACTGGGTAGATTCCATTTGGACTAGGTGACTTGAAACTGTCAAAAGATGCAATTGCATATTTGATAGCGTCATAAGTCACCACTCTGGATGCAATAAACCAGTTAAGGCGCGTTGTGTTCGCTGGTTCCAGAGTAGCCACCGTTTCCGGTACCACCGAAGAGCACATGGTGATCTGATTTCCCTGAAAGTGAGTCTCTAGGAGAAGACTGAAGGTTTCCGCCTTGTTCTCAGTGTAGGTACTATCAAGATTGAGAAGTGAAGCAAATTTGCTTGCTCTATTGCTGTTAAGAAATTTTACAAGCCTACTATTTTCACTTAGAGATTTGATCTCCTCACAAAATTTTTTATAAGATTCATTTTTTGACTTGCGAATAAGTCTCTTAAAATCCTTTTGCTTTGATCGGTATAGATTCCAGTCTTTTACTAAATTAGTTTTTAATGACCGGTTTAGGAGCTTCCTGGTCTTTTTGCGAATGTGCTGCAGTTCGGCATTCCACCAAGGTACCGGTTTTCCGCTAGGGTTTTTCGTAACCGGGCACGCTTTTTCAAAGCAACGGGTAAGGGAGCTATTCAGATGTTGAGCAGCAGTCTCTACCCCTTGATCTAAGTTTGAGTGGAACTTGAATAGAGATGCCAACCTCCTTTCTAAATTGTGCCCAATTAGTTTTTTCGCATTTCTCCTCTTTTGCAAAGGTAAAACATCCCAGCGGATTTGAAATTCGATGTATCAGTGATCTGACAAGGTGCTATCTGGCGATACCCTCCAATTGGTGATATTCTTGGAAAATTTGTTGGAAAGGGTAAGGTCAATTACCTGCTGTCTCCTGGAAGTAAAAAATGTAGGTCAACGAACCACGTTGCTTATTATGATGTCGGACAATAGGATGAATTCCAAAAGACGGTCTCCCCTTGCGTTACACTTGCTGCTGCGCCAAACAGTATTCTGAGCCTTGGCGTCGCAACATAAGATGAGGCCCAACCCTTTAGATTCACAGTACTCTACAAGTTTAACAACTGCCTTTGGTGGAGGAGGAGTTAGAAAGTTGAAGGGGAAGTAAGCCAATGCAACAACAAATGTTTCCCATTCGCTGATTGCATGGCAAGGAATAACAAGGCTACCAGATCTTGGGTGCAAAACCTTTCGATCTTAACTTCCTCGAAGGATTTCAACACAATAAGACAAGTCCAAGGTCTATCAGATTGCTTATCGTAAAGAAAGTCGTAAGAAGCCTTTAGTCCGCCAAGACCACAGATGTCACCCTTCCACACCCATTGTTCTTGAATGGAAGCTATGCGGTTTTCAATACTACAGGCCAAAAGCCTTCTGCTCCGTAGAGCAGTTGCAGCTTTACAGTAACGTAGATTGACTTGTGTAAGCAAAAAAGAAGAACACCTACCACCAGAGCCAACCACGGCGACCAGGTTCTGTCCGCTGATACTGCTCCCTATATTGATCTACCGAGCGAACCGGATACAGAACTGCAAGAGTGGCTTGGTTGTTCAATAATGAATGTCAGGGCCTCCAGTATCCATGCCCTCCAGGATCCAAAAAGACTGCGAGTGGTTTTTGGGCATGGCCAGTACCACCTGGAGTAGAAACATCCATTGCGTTCTTCATTCATAAATGATTGTTTTGAGTTTTTACTACTGGTCCTGTAGGTCAGAGTACTCTAACAGTTGATTGGGTGGGGGAGGAGTAAAGGAATAAGAGGGATGTGTGGAAGGGACTGATTTCGGGGCTTGGAGTTGCACCCTGAAAAAAAACTAGGGTCCGCGGGATCGTCACACCCGTCACCTCACATAAGTGAAGTGCCCTTGCGGGCATAAATATACTTAGTTACAACCAGTGAGTAAGTTCAACAGTGCGTATGTAATAGCGGATACCCTATTCCTATTTCTATTCTCCTTTCCATTCCTATTATCCTTTCCATTCCTTTTCTCCTTTCCATTCCTATTTTCCTCTCCATTTCTATTCACCTATCCATTCCTATTCTTCTTTCCATTCCTTTTCACCTTTCCTTTTCTCCTGTCCATTCCTAAAATTCTCCTTTCCATTCGTTTATTTTATTGTTTTCCCTCCCCGTCCCGTTACCATTTGCATCATGTTAAATAGAAAAAAGCATGTTGCTTACAAGTTTTTGTTTACTTTTTTTTTTTTAAAAAGAGGTGTGGCATGTCCAACCCCTTTAACCGAAAATCAACATTAGCATAGAAATATCCAAATTTGCGGCTAAAATGTACGCAAAACTGTAATTTTTTGGTTAAAATTCAATAATTTTGTGAAATCGGCCTCCAAGGTTGGGCGTGACTAAAAACTTTGTATGAACAAAATCTGAAATAGTATCAGGTGTATGTGCTAAATTTTATTTCTTATTCTATCCTTAGTATAGCTAAAAGCAGTCGAGAAAGTAGTCGTAAAAAGTAAAAAAAGTAGTCGAAATCCATGTTTTCTGGAAAATTAGACGTTTTTCTTAAATTCTGCCTCAAAAAGTGGGCGTGGCCCAAAATTTTGTATTTAAGAAATTAAAAAAAAAGTGCTTTCTACATAATATATTAAGTAAAAATTTTTCGATTTGGACAAAAAATATTGAATAAATTGACTTTGGGGCGGTCTGCGGACTTTATTTTTATTTTTTACGACTTCTAAATCGTTGGAAGATGCTAAATAATAAATTTCAGGTTTTCACGACATCTGACAGTCTTGAAAGCACCGTAGGTTGTTGCACATTTTGATCGATTTAGGGCGTGTCTGTGGGCAGATTTGAAAAATTTTAACACTTGTATTGCTCGGATGGCAGAGAGCTTACGTGCGAAATTTCAGCTTCTTAGCTCAAAATTTAAGGCCTAAAAATTGGTGACACACGGACGGACATAGCTCATTCGACTCAGAAGTCGGTCTCCGATCTTATGCCCTTAAGGTCTTGGGGGTCTATCGTCATTATTTCTCTATGTTACATTTTCGCCTGTATCAAACTTAATATACATATATATAGGATATGAAAAAAAGTGGCGCACTCACACACAAAGTGCAAAGTGGCAAATTTTCATGTTTGTTATCATTTTAGTAATAAACTGCTATGTTTTTGCGGGGCTTCAATTTTTTATTGATATTTCGATCAAATGAAATATTCTTTGCATGTTTGCAAAATCTCTTTCAATTTTCTTTGTGATTCGTGCTTCGTATTGAGGAAACCATTTTTTATACCCCATCCCATAGGATAGGAGGTACATTAAGTTTGTAGCACGGTGAAATAATAATGGTAGACCCCCAAGACCTTAAGGGCATATGATCGAGACCGAATTCTGAATCGAATGAACCATATCCGTCCGTCCGTCCGTCCGCCTGTATTTTGCAGAAAAACGTAATTTCGACTGGCCTTGAGCCTAATTTAGGAAAGCATGAAACAAAAAAAAAGCAGGTTAGTTAAACGAGACTTTAGTTCAGATCTCGTTTATATAAAGTTTTTAGCCAGGCCCCCTTTGAGGGGTCGATTTTTCAAAAATATTGAATTTGAACCAAAAAATTGCATTTTTACGTACATTTAAGTGTAATTTGCAAATATTTGTGTATTATTAGTATATAATAAGGGGCGGTTGGACCACGCCCCTTTTCGAACTTTGTATTACTTATAAAATTTCAAAAAATAACTATGCCATCAGCATTTTACAATGTGGGATAGGATGGGGTATTCGACGGTCCGTTTTACGGACTGTTACTTCTGCGTACACACTGTAGCACTTACTCACTGGTTAATTTCTTAAAGTTATCGCAAAATTTGATGGTGCGCCACCTTTTTTGTAACTCAGTGCAAAAAGTTTGTAATTTAGCGGCGGTTTGACCACGCCCCTTTGCAAATTTTGCACTACTTATAAAATGTCAAAAAATAACAATGCCATCAGCATTTTACAGTGTGTGATAGGGTGGGGTATTAAACGGTCAATTTTACGGACTGTTACTTCTGCGTACACACTGTAGCACTTACTTACTGGTTATTATTTGGTTAAGACCTCTTACACAATCAAATACAAAAGTAAACAAAACAATACATAACAAAACCCCCGAAGGACTTTAACGGAGCTATCATTTAAATTAAAAACAAATAACTTTTACCTACACGTACACGATTCAGTGTTTGCTACAAAATCAGATATGGCTATATCTGTATATATCTAGCATTGGTGATAATAATTTTCTACCATAATTGCTTGTCATAACAGAGTACTTGAGTCGAACACTCAATGTTTTTGTTTGCTCTCGAAACAAAATATCGAGCCAAGCAGATAATCAGAAATTATCCTCAAGCACTATTACCTTGTGTAATTTTGTCAACTACGGATATTTTAATTATTCCCGACCCATGGTATATTAAGTTTGATGTAAAGTTTGTAACGCAGTGAAATAATCACCGTAGATCCCTAAGACCTTTTAGAGATATGAATGGGACCGACAGGAGAATCGATTAAGCCATGTCCGTCCGTCCGTCCGTCCGTCCGTATCTAAACAAATTTAAGGCCTTAAATTTTAAGGCAGAGAGCTGAAATTTTGTGGGTTGGTTGTGGGTTTCAAGTTTGAAAATAAGCTGAATCCGCTCACAGACACGCCCACTACAGGCCTGTATGTGCAACCATCACTAATTTAAAAAAAATATATTTTGCAAATTTTAGTGCAAAATGAATCAAATGAACCAAAAATGAATGCGCTAGCGCCATAGTAACGTATATGGCGCTAGCGCATTCATTTTTGGTACGTAACATTGCCTTATAGTTGTCTTTAAGGTAACCAAAAATTTTTAGCTTTTTCATTGGCCGCGCCCACTTTTTAAGGGATTTTAACTTAAAATGAATGTTTTTCAATACATATATATGAAATTTGACAAAAAATTTTATGACAAAAGCTGTAGATATTAGCATTTTCTAACTTTAATGTATATATTGTATGTGCCTCCGCCCACTTTTGTGGGCATGGCGTTAAAAAAAGTGATTTTTTTGTGAAAAAAGCGGATTTTTAGGCCGAAATGTATGCAACCACCTAGTATAAAGCATTCAACAGTTATATTTTTATATCCCGCCCACTTTTTTGAGGCGTGGCGGTTTTCTTTTTGGTATGGTCGGGTATTTTGAATTCCATCGTAGATGGATTGAAGCTTTTGCATACCCACCGTTGCACTTTCCCGCTTGTTTTCTTTGAAATACCTACGTGTTGAGGGTAAGTGGCTGTCAAAATACGTCAGTTTGTTACATTTCTCTCCGAAGTAGGTATAGGTAAACAAACCAAATTAACGTAAGGAGCACCGACGATGCGCTCACAATTAAGATTGGGGTCAGTCGAATACAAAACACTTTTTAGACCCAACCGAGGGTATATTACACAGTGAAATAATCACCGTAGACACCTACGACCTTTTAGCTATATGATCGAGACCGACATGTCCGTCCGTCTGTCCGTTCGTCAATCTGTCCGTCTGTCCGAATGTATGCAGTTTTGAGGTCTTTCACATTGAGTTAGGAAACTGAAGCTCGCAGCGTTGCTTGGCTCTCATTTTGTACAGACAAAGTATGAAAACTAAGAAGATCCGCCCACAGTCACGCCCACAATTGGCTTGTATGTCAGACAATCTCAAATTTACATTATATTTCAAAAGCCTTTTGATGGAAAGGTTTTTTCCAGATGGAAAAACATATGAACTCAAATCTTGGCAGAGAGCAATATCGACCAGAAACCTTTAATTAAACGAAAATTGGACCGCCCACTCTATTGACCATGCCCACTTTTTAGATCTGAAATCTTTGAAAACCTGATTCTTCGGAAAATTCATTCTAAATTGAAACAAGTGGGAAAGTGCAACAGTGCGTATTCAAAAGTTTCAGTCCATCTACGACGGATTGCAAAATACCCGACCATAACAAAATAAACTGCCACGCCTCCAAAAAGTGGGCGGGATACAAAAATGTAACTGTTGAATGCTTTATACTAGTTGGTTGCAACATTTCGGTCTAAAACTCCGCCTTTTTATACCCCATCCCATAGGATAGGAGGTATATTAAGTTTGTCACATAGTTTGTAACACGGTGAAATAATAATGGTAGACCCCCAAGACCTTAAGGGCATATGATCGAGACCGAATTCTGAATCGAATGAGCCATTTCCGTCCGTCCGTCTGTACGTCACATGTTTTTAGGCCCTAAATTTTGAGATAGGGTGCTGTAACTTCGTACGTACGGTCCACGTCATGCGAAACAGTACAAGTGTAAAAAATTTTGAAATCCGCATAAAGACACGCCCACAAACGGTCTAAATTTGCAACTACCTCCAGAGTTTTCAAAACTGTAAGACGTTGTAAAAGGCTGAAATTTGACATTTAGCATCTCCAATCTAATTGGTAAACCTCCTCTAGTGGGCGTGGCATCTATTTTAAGGGTAAATTCTCAAGTGCAGTTAACTCAATATTTTTGCTCGAAATTGAAAAAAAATATTGCTTAATATTTTATGTAGAAAACGCTTAGTTCCACATTTTGTTCATACAAGACTTTGGGATCCGCCCACATTTGGAGGCATAATTGAAGAAAAACCTAAAATTTTTCAGAAAAACTTAATTTCGGCTGGCCTTGAGCCTAATTTAGGAAAGCATGAAACAAAAAAAGTAGCAGGTTAGGTTAACGAGACCTCAGTCAAGATTTCGTTTATATAAAGTTTTTATACGAAGTTTGAATTACATATAAAATTTCAGAAAATAACTATGCCATCAGCATTTTACAATGTGGGATAGGATGGGTATTCAACGGTCCGTTACTTCTGCGTACACACTGTTGCACTTACTCACTGGTTAACATAAAAATATCACTTTTTTTAACGCCACGCCCAAAAAAGTGGGGGAGGCACATAGAACTCATACATGAAAGTTAGAAAATGCTAATATCTACAAATTTGTTATATAATTTTTAGTCAAATTTTATATATATTTATTGAAAAACAGCAACTTTAAACTAAACTTTCTTAAAAAAGTGGGCGCGGTCAATGTAAAGGCTAAAATTTTTTGGCCGCAAATGAATGCGCTAGCACTACTCCAACATAGCTTAAATTTAGAAAAAGTATTTTCTTAAATAAGAGATGTTTGCACATACGGGCCTGTAGTGGGCGTGTCTGTGGGTGGGTTCGCTAGTTTTCAAAGTCGATCTGGTCCGGTGGACTTCCACTCAACCCACAAAATTTCAGCTCTGTACCTTAAAATTTAAGGCCTAAAAGTTGTTTACATACGAATGGACGGACGGACGGACATGGCTTAATCGATTCTCCTGTCGGTCACATTCAAATTTTTCTAAAATTTAGAAAAAGTATTTTCTTAAATAAGAGATGTTTGCACATACGGGCCTGTAGTGGGCGTGTCTGTGGGTGGGTTCGCTAATTTTCAAAGTCGATCTGGTCCGGTGGACTTCCACTCAACCCACAAAATTTCAGCTCTGCACCTTAAAATTTAAGGCCTAAAAGTTGTTTACATACGGACGGACGGAAGGACGGATGGACGGACGGACATGGCTTAATCGATTCTCCTGTCGGTCCCTTTCATATCTCTTAAAGGTCTTAGGGGTCTACGGTGATTATTTCACTGCGTTACAAACTACATCAAACTTATTATACCCTTGGTCGGGTATATAAAAACCAGTGACTAAGTGCAACAGTGCATATGTCATAGCTTCGGTCCCTTTGTAACGGACCGCGGTTCACCCTTTTCCTATTCCTATTCTCCTTTCCATTCCTATTATCCTTTCCATCCCTATTTTCATTTCCATTCGTATTCTTCTTTTAATTCGTTTATTTTCTTGTTTTCTATCCCCATCCCGTTACCATTTGCATTATTTTAAATAGAAATAAAACTAGTGGGTGGGTTACAATCCGCTTAGGCGAATCGTTGGATACCCCATCCCAATGGACCACTTTCAAGCTCCGAATTGTGTCATAAGTCTTGGTTGTCAAATTTCTATTAACTTCAACTGTATTTAGAATTTCTCTGTTAAAGAATCTTCTCACTAAAAAACGAGAATGGCATCCACCCTCGCACCACCATCGCAAAACGCTTAAGCGAGGATGACGCGTATCAAATTTCAGCTTCCTAGGACAACTTTGAATTTTAGTGCTTATAAGTGAAGTGGGCGTGTCAGTGGGCGGATTTTGAAAATGTTTACACCTGTACTGTATCGGGCCCTGAAAGAACAGATATTAAGTTTTAAGTTCCTAGCTCAAAATTTAAGGCCTTAAGACTACCGACACACGGACGGACGGACATGGCTCATTCGACTAACAATTCGGTCTTGATCTTAAGACCTAAAGTCTTGGGGGTCTACTGTGATTATTTCTCTATGTTACAAACTATGAATCAAACTTAATATACCTCCTTTCCTATATGATGGTGTATAAAAAAAATTCTACATAACATTTTTAGTCAAAAAAATTTCGATTTGGAACAATAATATTGAATAAAATGCATTTGAAAAATTACTCTTTAATTCGATGCCAAAAATGTAATTTTTTGGGTAAAATTCAAGGTAATATCAACCTCTAAATATGAAGGTTGATAACTTTGTAGGAACGAAATCTAGTATAGAACCCGGTGAAGCTAATGTGCTAAATTTTATTTCTTATCCCTACTTAAGTTAGGCTAAAAAGTAGTCGAAATCCAGGTTTTCTGGAAAATTAGAGTTTTTTCTTGAATTGTGCCTCCAAATGTTGGCGTAAAAAACGTTGTATGAAAGAAATTTAAAAAAAATTTCTTTCTACATAATATATTAAGTAAAAATTTCTCGAATTGGAACAAAAATATTGAATAAATTACATTTGAAAGAATACACTTTCAATCGATGCCATGCCCACAAGGGGGGCTCTGCGGACTTAATTTATATTTTTTATGACTTGTTATCATTAGAAGATGCTAAATAATAAATTTCAGCTTTTCACGACGTCTTACAGTGTTGAAAGCACCGGAGGTTGTTGCACATTTAGACCGATTGTGGGCGTGTCTGTGGGCGGATTTGAAAAATTGTCATCACTTGACAGGGATGACAGGGATGACTCGGATGACAGGGAGCTTACAGACGGACGGACGGATGGACGGACGCCCTTAAGGTTTTCGCCTGTATCAAACTAAATAAACTCCATTCCTGTGGAATAGGATATAAAAATATGAGAAATATTAAAGATATTACCATTTGCTAGGTTTGCTGCATACAAAGTATTGAGCTCCTCTCACTTTTAGGGGCGTTTTTGGGAAAAAACTTTTTTTAAGTATTAATATTCGCTTTTAACGCGTTTTCTCGTGATTCCAACGAAATTAGAGTAAATTGATTTTAATTTTCAGCCTACGCTCCTTTTTAGGGGCGTTGCCAATACAAATAATTGACATTCAGTATATGAAACAGACCAAAAAGTTTTGAATTTGGTGTTAATGGCTGAAGAGGGTCGGGTATTCGTATAAAGTTTTTAGCCACGCCCCCCCTCAAAAATAATGAATTTGAACCAAAAAATTGCATTTTTACGTACACTTAAGTGTAACTTGGAAATATCTGTGGAAATATCTTTTATTTAGTAGTTTGTAATAAGGGGCGGTTGGACCACGCCCTTTTTCGAAGTTTGCATTACTTGTAAAATGTCAAAAAATAACTATGCCATCAGCATTTTACAATGTGGGATAGGATGGGGTATTCAACGGTCCGCTTTACGGACTGTTACTTCTGCGTACACACTGTAGCACTAACTTACTGGTTAGCATAAAAATATCACTTTTTTTAACGCCATGCCCACAAAAGTGGGCGGAGACACATAGAACTTATTCATGAAAGTTAGAAAATGCTAATATCTACAAATTTGTCATATAATTTTTAGTCGAATTTCATATATATTTATTGAAAAACAGCCATTTTAAACTAAAATCCCTTAAAAAAGTATGCGTGGTCAATGAAAAGGCTTAATTTTTTTAGCCACTTCAAATAGGTACAATTACAAGGCATTGTAACATACCAAAAATTAATGCGCTAGCACTTTTCTGATATAGCTAAAATTTAGAGAAAGTATTTTTTTCAATTAGAGATTGTCGCACATACGAGCCTGTAGTGGGCGTGTCTGTGGGCGGGTTCGCTAATTTTCAAAGTCGATCTGGTCCAGTGGACTTCCACTCAACCCACAAAATTTCAGCTCTGTACCTTAAAATTTAAGTCCCAAAAGTTGTTTACATACGAACGGATGGACGGACATGACTTAATCGATTCTCCTGTCGGTCCCATTCATATCTCTAATAGGTCTTAGGGGTCTACGGTGATTATTTCACTGCGTTAAAAACTACATATCAAACTTAATATACCCTTGGTCGGGTATAAAAAAATCAGTAAGTAAGTGCAACAGCGCATATGTAATAACTTCGGTTCCTCTGTAACGGACCGCGGCTTACCCTATTCCTATTATCCTTTCAATTTCTATTATCCTTTCCATTCCTATTCTCCTCTCTATTTCTATTCTCTTTTCCCTTCCTTTTCTCCTTTCCATTCCTATTCTCCTTTCCATTCGTTTATTTTCTTGTTTTCTATCCCCATCCCGCTACCTTTTGCATCATTTTAAATAGAAATAAAACTAGTGGGAGGGTTACATTCCCTTAGGCGAATCGTTGGATACCCCATCCCAATGGACCACTTTCAAGCTCCGAATTGTGTCATAAGTCTTGGTTGTTAAATTTCTTTGAACTTCAACTGTATTTAGAATTTCTCTGTTAAAGAATCTTCTCCCTTAAAAAGGGGCGTGGCATCCACCCCTTTTCAATAACATCGTTTTTTTTATATATTTTATCAGAAGTGGTATACACGTGTTGATTTCATTTTCACATTAAGAATTTGGTTTACACATAAAAACGCCCCCAAAAGTGGGCGTGGCAAAATTTCATACATTTCAGTTGATAGTTTTCACACATATCTGAACATTTTATAGTTTTCGCAAGTTTTTTGGATTCAAAGAAAAATATATCGAATAAAAACCGTTTATTAAAATGTAAATGAAATATGACTACTCCCGAAAGGGACGGGTTTTGCTTTTTTTTGAAATTTCAATCGCAAAACACTTAAGCGAGGATAACGCGTACCGAATTTCAGCTTCCTACGACAACTTTGAATCTTAGTGCTTTTAGTAAAGTGGGCGTGTTAGTGGGCGGATTTAGAAAATTTTTACACCTGTACTGCTTCGGGACCTAGAAAGAACAGATATTAAGTTTTAAGTTTCTAGCTCAAAATTTAAGGCCTTAAAACTACCGACACACGGACGGACATGGCTCATTCGACTAACAATTCGGTCTTGATCATATGCCCTTTAGGTCTTGGGGGTCTAGTGTGATTATTTCTCTATGTGACAAACTATGAATCAACCTTAATATACCTCCTATCCTATTGGATAGGGTATAAAAAAAATTCTACATAACATATTTAGTAAAAAATGTTCGATTTAGAACAAAATTATTAAATTAATTGCATTTGAAAAATTACTCTTTAGTTCGATGCCAAATATGTAATTTTTTGGGTAAAATTCAACAATTTCGTAATATCAGCCTCTTAACATGGGCGTGGCCAAAAACTTTGTAGAAATGAAATCTAGTATAGAACCCGGTGAAGCTATAATGCTTAATTTTATTTCTTATCCTTACTTAAGTTAGGCTAAAAAGTAGTCGAAATCCATGTTTTCTGGAAAATTAGAGGTGTTTCTTAAATTCTGCCTCCAAATGTGCAAAAAAAAAGTTGTGCTGTGATGTGCTATCATGTGCCGTATTGGAATTTTTTTTTTTCAAAAAGTACGAATTTTATAGGGTATTGTTTTTCTTAGTGTGAAGTTGGCACCGCACTTTTTTTTTAAACGAAAGTTGTGCTGCGATGTGCTCGAGATGTGCTGCTATGTGCCGCATTGCAAAGAAATATGTTCGTATATATGTAGTTTTTACGGATGGACTATAAATAAATAAATAAATAGAGTGGCGCAACACCTCGAGGTGAACCAGGGCCAACTTCTCAACAATGCATGCTGGTTTGTTAATATCTTTACATGCAAGGAGACCTAGAATTTTTTGCCGAGTCCGAGAGGCACTTTAAGAAGTTTTTCAAGACAATTAATACTCTCGGAGGGCTTGTCAAACCCTCGCGGAGGAGGGGACCGTGAAAAAGAACAAGTCTTTTTTTTCAGGGGACGATGGCAGGATTCGAACCCAGACCTCCGGCGTAGTAAGCACACACACTAACCACTACGCCACGGCACCCCACTTTACGGATGGACACTTTTGAAAAAAAAAATTTAGCGACACCTTTTGTTTTTTATTTTTTTGTGCCCAACATGTGCTGCCATGTACCACAATTAATTTCAATTTTTTCCCCAGAGCTTTCTTTTTATAGGGTAAAGTGTGTTTTTTGAAAATGGGTTAGTCACACTTTTTGTTTTTTTTTTCAAAAATTGAAAGTTGTGCTGCGATGTGCTCGAGATGTGCTGCTTTGTGCCGTGATGCAAAAAAATATACTTGTATATATGTAATTTTACGGATGGACACTTAAAAAAAAAACAAAATAGCGACACCTTTTGTTTTTTATTTTTTTGTTCCCAACATGTGCTGCCATGTACTACAATTAATTTTAGTTTTTGCCACAGAGTTTTCTTTTTATAGGGTAAAGTGTGTTTTTTGAAAATGGGTTAGTCACACTTTTGTTTTTTTTTTTTTAATTGAAAGTTGTGCTGGGATGTGCTGCCTTGTAACGTGATGCAAAAAAATATACTCGTATATACGTAATTTTTACGGATGGACACTTTTAAAAAAAAAAAATTTAGCGACACCTTTTGTTTTTTATTTTTTTGTTCCCAACATGTGCTGTTCCCACAGAGTTTGCTTTTTATAAGTAAAAGAGTTTTCTATGAAAGCGGATAAATCCCTTTTTTTAAACAAAAGTTGTGCTTTAATGTCCTTGAGCTAATGTAACTGCACTTAAAAACCAAAAAAGTTTGTTGAACTAAACACATGTTGTATAAACCATCATAGTCATAGACCACACAAACAAATTTGAAGAAACTCGAAAATTGTAAAAATTAATCAACCGCAAACAAAGAGAAAAAAATCCTTATCAAATTAAACCGTGCCCCTACCCAAACATCGTCGATGAAATTTAACCGGCCAGCGTACGTTTATATATATGTACGTATGCAGCACGCATATCTACACATAAATGGTCAATCAGATTTTTTCTAATGTTCGCTGCAACGTAACTATGTAAATTAATTTTATTCTGATAAAATTATGATTGTAATTTGACTTACAACATAAATCATTAATATGCACCTGCCTGCACCTATATCAACTGACCTAAATTTTAATTAAGGTATTTACCTACCTATGAACATACATTATTTAGAAATTTCGCTTATCTTTGCGTTATCAATTGGCAATGTATCCAATTTCAATACCTAACAACGATTGAACAAACATAGTGTTACCCTTTTACATTATAAAGGTAGACGCCACTGGCATTTAACATCATAATAATGCAATTATGTTTTTGGCTTTTTGGGCCATGGGTGCCTTGCTGTTTTTCTTCTTCTCGCACAATGCAATAGAACACACGCAAAAAATTATGTTTTACCTATTTACTTTGGTACAAGTGCGTATAGCTAAAAAGGGCACGCACTATGATATCGCATATGACTGCACCCGTTGTCTTCTTGGGAGCGAAGTAGAGGAGCAATATTGTCAAATTGTCGAAATCCAGAGTTTAGTTAAAAGTGAAGTTTTTGGTTTAATTAATTATCTGATAAATATTGAAACTTTGGATTTTTTGGAACTTTGGAACTTTTGGGTTGAAGATATGTATCTGGACATGGAAAATGACAGTGAAAATGTTGAGGACGACATTGAAGCGATAGATGCAGATGTATTTCACAGGTCCAATAATATATTTGAAAAAGTTAAATATAAAGCTTCAGATCAAAATGAAAGTGGGGACAATAATCCTTATTTTTGTCCGGACGTTGCAAGAAGTTTAAAAAAAATACTTCCATACTTTTTGCTTTTTAGTGACGCGATGATAGCAAAATTTAAATATGGTACCATGAGGCCAACGTCAGCAAGAATTGAGTCAGAGTTCAATGATCTGAAAAATCGAGTTTTCCAGGACGTAGCAACCATGCGAGTAGACAAATTCATTATTCGTCATTTATTAACATTTCCTGGCAAATTAAAAATTGGTCTAGCCCATCAACAAAACGTCTTGGACTGTAAAAGTACAAGATTAGAATCATATTATAATAACTTAGGAAATACAAACGAAAAAGATGAAAAAATTACCGGTTCGAGTGAGGAACTTAATGAAATTAATATCGAAGAAAATTGGCGTAATAAAAATAAGAGGTTGAAATACCGAAAATATGTAGACCATATGCCTGAATTTCACTCTGCGCAAGAAAAACCAATAATTGAAACGTTGCCTGTAATTTTGAATGCATCTTTATGCAAAAAACGTGTCTTTCGAAGATAAAATTATGGTTTTGACAAATACTTGCGCGTTTGATAGTATTTGTCAAGTATTCGCAATTGCATTAAAAAACAAGTGGGAAAGTGCAACAGTGGGTATGCAAAAGCAACAGTGGGTATATCAATTCATGTACGACGGATTGCAAAATACCCGACCATACCGAAAAGAAAACTGCCACGCCTCCAAAAAGTGGGCGGGATATAAAAATAAAACTTTTGAATGCTTTATACTAGGTGGTTGCATACATTTCGGCCTAAAACTCCGCCTTTTTAACTAAAAAAATCACTTTTTTTAACGCCACGCCCACAAAAGTGGGCGGAGGCACATACAAATTGTACATAAAAGTTAGAAAATGCTAGTATCTACAGCTTTTGTTATATAATTTTTTGTCAAATTTCATATATATTTGTTGAAAAACAGTAATTTTAAGCTAAAATCCCTTAAAAAGTGGGCGTGGTCAATGAAAAAGCTAAAATTTTACTAATTTTGCTACCTTTTATTATTTTAACTACTACTTTACTAGCTACTTTACTTATAATTATAAGGCAATGTTACGTACCAAAAATGAATGCGCTAGCGCCATTGTAACATAACTAAAATTTGCAAAATGTATTTTTTTAAATTAGAGATGGTCGCACCTACAGGCCTGTAGAGGGCGTGTCTGTGGGCGGATTCAGCTTATTTTCAAACTTGATCTGGAGGACCGGATTTCCAACCAACTCACAAAATTTCAACTCTGTGCCTTAAAATTGAAGGCCTAAAAGTTGTTTACATACGGACGGGCGGACGGACATGGCTTAATCGATTCTCCTGTCGGTCCCATCCATATCTCTAAAAAGTCTTAGGGGTCTGCGGTGATTATTTCACTGCGTTACAAACTATACATCAAACTTAATATACCCTGGGTCGGGTATAACAACACCAAATATAGGGATGCTACAAAAAAATTTAATGCTGCCATTTTGAAAGTTGCATCATTACTATCAGAAGAAATTTATTTAGAACGCGCGAAGTTGTTGTTCAACTGCCTGTTGATGGAGGAATGAGTACAAGGTCAAATATAATAAAAATAAACGGAGATATAAACATAGGCAATGTAGCAGTTTTCTTTTTTTAGGAACTCCCTAGTTGTATTGTTTCTTCGACATGTCTTATATGCAAAAAAAAAGTTCAAGAAATAACTCAACGATACCTGCTAACCTCGAGATTCTTAAAAATGGATTTGATAATATGAAAGAATCTATACTTACTCCATTTTCACCGCAAAAGAAATGCTGTGGAGCAACAAAAATAGAAGATAAAGATTTCGGATCACATCTTATTGTAGAAACGGATCTTGGCCCAAATCAAACTACAACTTTGAACACAAAGACTGCGTGCACTTTGTCGAGTCTAGACGCTTATCCACGAACCGTCGCATTTTAGCTGCGTAGCGTAAACAGTCGCGAAAAAGTGAACAAAAAGGAAATATATTCCTCACAACAAAATCATTTGCGTGTGCCCCGACCTTCAACCATCAATGTTAATCTTGCTTATGCATCAACATAAACAAAAAATAACAATAAAAATCCAATTCAGTGCCGTTGACCCTGTGATTAAAAAAAAAGTCTTATCACACTCCCGTATCGATCAACCACAACATCAGTGATCAGTGCAGTGCATACGCGATAAATTTGTGTTTTTTCCTTTTTCCTCTTCCCTTGTTTCTGTTTTCCATCTTCGCTGCGCCTGCTATTGGCGCTTGGTTGCTGGTTCTGTTGTTCGCATGCAAAAGCATACGGTGCAGAGACAGATGGGCGAGCCCAGGTAGCACTAGAGTGCATAGCTGAGTCGTGTGCGTTTAATTTTGCGCTGATTAACGTTGCATATTTTATTTCATTAGGGCATAGTTACCAATGAAACTTATGCTCCGTTATTTGTGCGTTGAATTTTCACTTCACGATTCTGCTTAGTTACGTTTGTGTTTGTGTTTTTTGCTGATGTGGCTGTTTTGAATGACGTCAGAAAGATTTCGTGTGGATGTCTGTAACATCCGTGGACTTCGCAAAAACTTCTTTGCAGCGTACGTCTACACCTCTCCTTACAAACCAGCTGTTCTGGCACTGACTGAAACTCAGGTAGGTGAGAATCCAGACGATCCAGCTCGTTCGGATCTGAATCTGGATCTACCGGAGTATAAGTTAGTGCCATTATTCCGTTTTCAACGCGGCCTCGCTATATACGTCCGCATTGATGTGGCCTACCAAATTACACCACACATCAACAACAGCTCCGATCCCACATTCAGTTTCAAGTGGTTAAAATTTTCATTTGGTAGGCATGTGTCACATCACTGCTTTTTATACAGAAACCCTAGTCTTAATAGCGAATTAACCTGTAACAGGTTTGATGAGCTATCGGACTCCATCAATAGAATTGTATCCCGTCATCCTTGTACTGAAATCGTTCAATTCTCAGTGGCTTCGACATTCTAGACAGACAACACCCGAAGGCAGGTATGTTGAGATTTTTTCTGGGGGCAACCATCTAACCCAGCTTGTAAACGAGCCTACGCGGATCCCTGACATTGACAGTTATGCTGCCAATACTCTGGACTTGTTCCTAACCTCCCATCCTGACAAGTACTCGGTCAGCGTAATTTTACCTCTAGGCTCGTCAGACCACTGTGTCATATCGGCTTCTTACTCGTTTCAAAATAACACCTCTAAAGATCCGGTTCCGAAAAGAACAGTTTGGCAAATCGAGAAAGCCAACTGGACGGCTTAAACAGATTCTTTAAGTCTTTCAATTGGTCACTTTGCTTCCTCGATCGTGATGTTGAAGCCGCAGCCGATATGCTCACAGAAATAATTCTCATTGGCATGAAATCCTTCATTCCCAACAGAATTAAGATTATCAAACAAAAGGAGAATTCATGGTGTGATTCGAACTGTAAAGAGGCCATCAAATTAAAGGAGGTTAGTTTTCGGTCATATAAAGTCAACCCTACCGAGGAAAACCGGAAAAAGCCAGAAATGTCTGCAATGCTCATATCCGTCGTGCCAAATTCTCTCATGATCAGAAATTGAGGCAAAAAATACTTCAGTGTCCCAAAGGTAGTAAAAGTTTCTGGTCATTCGTCAAAAATATCAAAAATTGTGCCTCATCCTGCATCCCGAAACTCGTTTTCAATGACATCCCAGCTGTCAGCTCCTTGGACAAGGCCAATCTACTTGCAGCTCATTTTGCTGCCAGCTCCTCGCTCCCTGATTGTGCCTTGTCTCCACCTGTACTCGAGAGCTTAGATTATTCCATGGGGCAAATTCATTTTTGCACTCGTACAGTAGCAGGAGTCCTTAAAAATCTCAACATACACAAATTCGCTGGTCCAGATGCCATTTCCCCCATAGTTCTGAAGAGGTGTTCTTCCACGCTGGCAAAATCACTGCGTAGGCTTTTCTATCTATCCTACTCTTCTGGTCTCTTTCCGAGTAGATGGAAAACTGCATTTGTTCAGCCCGTCCCAAAAAAAGGCGATTCAATTTCTCCGACCAGCTACCGACCAATTGCACTAACATCCATTCTTTCCAAGGTCATGGAAACGCTGATGAATAGTCAGCTTATGAAATATCTAGAATCACGGAGGCTTCTCAATGACCGTCAATACGGCTTTCGTGGCAAAAGGTCCACTGGTGATCTGGCTTGTCTCACCGGATCTCACCGTGATCTGGCTTATCTCACCGAAAAGTGGAACCGCTCCTTGCACCTTCATGGCGAAAGCAAGGTTGTTGCGCTCGACATTTCTAAAGCATTTGACAGAGTCTGGCACCAGGCTCTCTTGTCGAAAAAGCGTGCATTCGAAATCGATGAGTCTTTTATTCATTGGATTAGAAATTTCCTTTCGAAGCGATCAATCCAAGTATTTTTGGACGGTTTCAAGTCTGATGTCCATCATATTAATGCTGGTGTTCCACAGGGCTCAGTTTTATCTCCACCACTCTTTTTGATCTTTATAAATGATCTCTTGTCTGCCACATCTAATCCAATTCATTCTTTTGCTGATGACAGTAATCTTAGTTTTTATACCCCATCCCATAGGATAGGAGGTATTTTAAGTTTGTCACATAGTTTGTAACACGGTGAAATAATAATGGGGGGTCTACCCCAAGACCTTAAGGGCATATGATCGAGACCGAATTCTGAATCGAATGAGCCATGTCCGTCCGTCCGTCTGTCTGTATGTCACATGTTTTAAGGCCTTAAATTTTGAGCTAGGGTGTTGAAACTTCGTACGTCAGGTGCACATCATGCGAAGTAGTACAATTTAGACCGACAATCGGTCTAAATATGCAACTACCTCCAGATTTTTCAAAACTGTAAGACGTTCTAAAAGGCTGAAATTTGACATTTAGCATCTCTTAGTGAATATAAGACACAAAAAAGACAAATTTAATTGGTAAACCTCCTATAGTGGACGTGGCATCTATTTTAATGGTAAATTTTCAAATGCAGTTTACTCAGTATTTTTGCTCGAAATTGAAAAAAAATTTGCTTAATATTTTATGTAGAAAACGCTTAGTTCCACATTTTGTTCATACAAGACTTTGGGCCCCGCCCACATTTGGAGGCAGAATTGAAGAAAAACCTAAAATTTTCCAGAAAAACTTAATTTCGACTGCCCTTGAGCCTAATTTAGGAAAGCATGAAACAAAAAAGTTAGCAGGTTAGATAAATAATACTTCCGTCCAGATTTCGTTCCTTTAAAGTTTTTAGCCACGCCCCCTTTTAGGGGTCGAATTTTCAAAAATATTGAATTTGAACCAACAAGTTGCATTTTTACGTACAATTAGGTGTTACTTGGAAATATCTGTGGAAATATCTTATAATTAACAGTTTGTAATTAGGGGCGGCCTTGTATGTAAAGAAATTAACACACCAGCATACATTGTTGAGAAGTTGGCCCTGGTTCACCTCTAGCTGTTGCGCCACTCTATTTATTTATTTATTTTATTTATAATTAGGGGCGGTTGGACCACGCCCCTTTTCGAACTTTGCAATACTTATAAAATGTCAAAAAATAACTATGCCATCAGCATTTTTCAATGTGGGATAGGATGGGGTATTTAACGGCCGTTTTACGGGCTGTAACTTCTGCGTACACACTGTAGCACTTACTCACTGGTTCATATTCGTTTCCTTGCAAACGCCCCAGTCCTTCGGACGTCGAAAGGGAACGGTTAAGTATGCTGAACTCATTAAATTCCGACTTAAACAGCATATCAACATGGGGGCTTTTAAATAGAGTGGATTTTAATGCACCAAAAACGCAATGCTTTTTACTGTCATCCAAGCTAAATAGAAATTTTCAGCCGTTATCCATGAACGGCACTTGCATCACTGAAACCGAAAAGCTTTCCATCCTCGGAATGTGTGTTATTGACAACTAACGTTGGAATGACCACATATTCGACGTCGTCAAGAACGCAGCGAAATGCTTAGGATTCCTTAGTCGATGCAAGAAATACTTTACACCTTCTGATCTGGCTGTCATCTATAAATCGTTCATACGACCAAAACTGGAGTATAACTCTCATGTCTGGGCAGGAGCTCCTAAGACAAATTTACACCTACTCGATCGGATACAAAAAAGAGCATTGAAATTGATAGGAGACTCAAACATTGCGAAGTCAATCGACTCCTTGCAATATCGTCGCAATGTCTCTTGTCTTTCATTGTTTTATCGTTTCTTCCATAAAGAAAGCTCCAGTGAAATAGCCAGTTGCATTCCACGCCTTAAAGAATTCAACTGCAATACTCGCGCAAGAAGGAATGCTCATCCGTACACCCTTGAGCTCAATTTCGGACGAACCGCGTTGTATTGGAGTTCTTTTTTTAGCCGAACAACACGGAAAATGAACTCAAATGAACTCAACGGGTCATTACACTGCATATATTCCAATTTGGGACTATTGGCTTCAATTTGATGATCTATCCGTAAAAATTTTATTACATCTTCTAACTAGTGAATGCAAGATCTATATATATTTATATATATATTTATATATATATGTCTTAAAATAAAATATTTCTTGCGAAGCCCATAATAAAACCAGTGAGTAATTGCTACAGTGTGTACGCAGAGCCTACAGTCCGTAAAACGGACCGTTGAATACCCCTTCCTATCCTAATTGTAAAATGCTGATGGCATTTTCCTGTCGGTCCCAATCATATGTCTAAAAGGTCTTAGTGGTCGACGGTGATTATTTCACTGCGTTACAAACTTCACATCAAATTTAATATACCCTTGGTCGGGTATAAAAAAACCGGTTTTTTTTTTTCCACGGGTAGAAAAAACCTGCATAGGCACTACGAGGACCGGCCGCGCGTGCTCATAGTAGTGTGAGATTCTTACTCACTAAAAAACCTCCCATTTTCCGTCAGACTACGACTAAGTTTCCTTAACACGTAGTTCAAGCTTCTGTAGTAATCGCGTGTGGCAGGCTGCCTTCCAACGAAGGCACCCACAATACCGTCAATTTATGCGGTTTCATATTTTTCTTATGCTGCTAGATCTAACGGTCTCAGTCGTTGTAGTCGGCGCGTAAGATTTGTCTGATCCAAAGCTCGGATAATTTCATTGTTGCAGTGTCCGCGAAGACGAGTACTAAGTTTGCGAGGAAAGTTTGTTACCTCGTCAGACACGGTTGGGATTCCTAGATCTCGGTGTAGATCGCTATTTCTTATGTACCATGGAGCATTCACGATTGCTCTGAGTGTCTTATTTTGAAAAAATTTCTAAAATAGATGTATTGCTTGGTTTAGTACAACCCCATAATTGTATACCGTACGTCCAAGATGGTTTTAGCACTTGCTTATACAAAAGCAGTTTGTTATATATGCTTAGTTTCGAAAATCTTCCGATAAGCCAATTCATTTCTCCTAACTTGATTTCGAGCTCATTGCGTTTCTTTTTAACGTGCGGCTTCCATTTAAGTTTTGCGTCTAGAGTCATTCCTAGATATTTCGCTTCATTTGAGCACGGGATTTGTACCGAGTTAATGAATAAAGGTTGTTTATCTTTTAATATCCCATCCTATTGGATAGGAGGTATATTAAGTTTGTCACATAGTTTGCAACACGGTGAGAAATAATAATGGTAGACCCCCAAGACCTCAAAGGCATATGATCAAGACCGAATACTGAATCGAATGAGCCATGTCCGTCCGTCCGTCCGTCCGTCTGTATGTCACATGTTTTTAGGCCTTAAATTTTGAGCTAGGGTGCTGAAACCTCGTACGTCAAACGCCATCAGCATTTTACAATGTGGGACAAGATAGGGTACTCAACGGTCCGTTTTATGAACTGTAACTTCTGCGTACACACTGTAGCACTTACTCACTGGTTATAAGTAAAGTTAACATGCGTTGAATTAGTCTCGTTAAGGACGACTCGCCAGCTCCTCGTCCAGTCGCATATTTTGTCTAAAGCGCGCTGGAGTTTCTCTATTGATAATTCAACTGTCGTATCAATAGCGAGAATAGCAGTGTCGTCTGCGAACGTAGCTAAAATTGTTCTCTCACCGTGGCGAATGTCTCTTGTATAAAGCAAAATAATATTGGGCCGAGAACGCTTCCTTGCGGGACACCGGCATTTATCTCTTTGAATTCCGAGTACTCATTTTTGTACCTTACGCGTAAGATTCTGTCTTTAAGGTAAGACTCTAAGATTCTATAGAGTTTTTCTGGTAAGTTAAGCTTTAAATTGTACTTCAGGCCTTCGTGCCATACCTTGCCGAAGGCTAGCGATACGTCGAAAAAAGCGCTAGTACATATCTTTTTCTCTTTCAGAGCTTCTTCGATTTCGTTTGTTATTCGATAGACCTCTTTGATTTTTTAATGCTTTTTCCTAAATCCGAATTGGTGATCCGGAATCAATCGTCTTTTTTCAATGATTGGTTGCAACCTTTTAAGCAACTGTTTCTCGAATACCTTAGATATTATCGGCAGTAGCGAAATAGGTCTGTATGACTTTTTGTTGTTTGGACATTTTCCTGGTTTCGGAACCATTATGACCTCGGCCACTTTCCATTGCCTTGGAACGTATGAAACTCTCATGAAGGCGTTAATGATATAGAGTAGCTTGACTAAAGCTTTTTTCGGTAGCTCCTTTAGAAATTCGCTAGTAATTAAGTCGTAGCCAGGTGCTTTTTTGTTCCTCAGATTATATATCGTTTGACGAAGTTCAGCCAATGACACGGTTTTTATTCTATAATAATCTTGTACCGCATAGGGATTGAGCTCCTCGACAAACGGTTCCCCATCAAACGGTTTGAATGTTTCTTCTAGGTAATCTGCAAATAAATCCGCTTTTTCTTTGTCTTCTCTTGCCCATTTGCCGTTGGCTTTTCTTAATGGCGCAGAGTGTGCTATAGGCTCTTAATGGACTTGACTGCTTTCCAAAGAGATTAGTTCGAACCTTTATCGGCAGTCAAACTTTCGAGGTAAGCAGTAGTCTCGCGACTTTTAAAATCTTGAAGTTCGTGCTTCAGTTTGTTAGAAAGGTGGTTCAAGATGGTCTTATCCGGGGGTGCTCGCGAACGTTGCCATCTCTTGCGTACTCTCCTCTTTTCGCATATTAAAAAAATAAATATAAATAGAGTGGCGCAACAGCTCGAGATGAACCAGGGCCAACTTCTCAACAATGTATGCTGGTGTGTTAATTTCTTTTACATACAAAGGGACCTACAATTTTTTGCCGAATCCGAACGGCACTTTGAGAAGTTTTTCAAGACAAATGATACTCTCGGAGGGCTTGTCAGACCCTCGCGGAGATGGGGACCGTGAAAAAGAACAAGTCTTTTTTTTTTTTTTCAGGTGACGATGGCAGGATTCGCATATTAGCTCTTCTATTTCTCGCGACGAATAATATATCTTCCGCTGTTCGAAAATCTGAACTCCGATAAGAAGTGTTATTCCACGCAGCGCTCTGAATAACTCTCACGAGTTTATCTAACTCGTCTTCTATTTCAAGTGGCGTTTTGAGCGGTATATTTAAAGCTATGTTTTCTTTGCAGTATTTTCTAAAGCCGTCCCAGTCGGTGTTGTTGTTAGTTAATCTAGGCGCTCTATTCTTTTTCGCTAGGCTTCCGCTGATTTTCAAAAGAACTGCCGAGTGATCTGAACAGAGATCAAAGCGTTCTTTTACGCTCGTAAGGTAAGGAGGTACCCCCTTGGCGATAAAGAAGTGGACGAGATCAGGTATCTTATTTCTGTCGGTTGGCCAATATGTTGGCTTTCCCGTCGATAAGAAGATCACGCCGCGTTTTGTTCTTGCTTTAAGGAGGGCTCTGCCTCTTGTTGAATTGCACCGTGAGTTCCAAAAAGTATTTTTCGCGTTAAAGTCCCCGCCGATGATAAAGTTTGACCCAAGTGAATCAAAGAGCAGATCAAGATCTTCATCCGCCAGCCGATACTGCAGAGGAAAAAAGCTCGTCGCGATGTTGTAATTTATGTGACTTAATTTTATTGAGACTGAGGTTATTTGCATAGAGTCAAGGTCTATTTCTCCGTTTTTGGAGTGCTTAATGCAGTCTTTAATGTAGAGAGAGGATCCACTTCTCAAATTTTTTGAAAGATGATGCGAGTGATAGTCAATGTAACCTTTTATTTTGCGGGCCGATTCCTTTTTAATGTGGGTTTCCGAAATCAGGCATATGTCTACATTATTCTTCCGTAGGAATACTTTTAGTTCGTCAATTTTTTGCAAAAGGCCGTTTGCATTCCATGCAATTATTTTGATTGACTTTCCCAATCAAAATGATTTTTTATTAAATGCTTTTCGAGGTTTAAACTCGAGCTCGCTCAATTTGTTGAATATTACTTGATTAAGTCTCGTCTGTTGCTCAAGCTTTTCTAAATCATGCCTAGAATTTGAGAGACCGAATCTGATGCGGCTGATTGTGGCTTTCTTTCACGTGACGCGACTTGAGCGTACGATCTTGGACCAACAAGTGGGGATTCTCCCTTTTGACTCCGCTGGGAACTAGGACCAGCGACGTTTTCTGCGCATTTTGAATTTTGCCTTTAATCAAACCCTTACCCCTTGTCGACTTAGGGGTTTTGCCTTATCTACTTTAGAAGGTTTTAGGCTTTGGCCCTTATTTTCACTATTTTTCTTCGGAGCTTCATGTCGTTTTTGCAACTCAATGGCAATTTCGTAACCTCGGTAGCTCGCTGGGTGACTTCGTCGAGAGATGTTCGCCGGCGCATTTTACGCATCGCGGCTTTTTCTGGCAGTACGCTTGCGTGTGTCAGAAACCTTGGCATCACTTATATTGGGGAACTAGCCTGTTGCCCTTCCGCTTGGGCTCGATTTTTATCTTGATGTTAAGGATTGATTTAATTTTGTAGATTTCGTTAATATTTTCAGTTCTATCAAAAGAAAGCATAAAAATTTGCAGGCCGCTTCGGACAACAACGGAATCTTTGCCTTCGTCCGTACGTTGCTTCTCTTTCTTTATTATGTTCACGGCGTCAAGAATTTTAAAGCCTTGGGCTTGAACGTCTTGTATTATTACAGACTTTTCGAGGTACTTTTCATAAGAAACCATTGGATTTTCTCTAAATTTAACTTTTGTGACAATGACCGATAGGCATCAGAGTCATCGACGTTAACTTTCCATACGTTCTTTCGAAGTGGTGTTCAGTTAAATTTCGTCCCAAGAGTATTTTAAAGGATGTTTCGCAACTTTTCGTAGTCCGCGAACCCAACGACATTTATTGCAGGTGGTCGGCGGTTTTTTTCTTGGGGTATTCCTGTCGCTTTGTTTGATACGACTGGTGTTTCTTCTTTTTGCTGCATGGTTTCTACTTCGGGTAAAGTACCGGCCTTTCGTTTCTTGGTAAGCCTTTTCCTATAGACCGGATTCGTTTCGCGCGCAAGTTCTTCCTCGTCCGTCTGGTATTCACATTGACGTTTCGGTGTTTCCTCGCATACTATAGTACCACGGGGGTTCCTTAAGGCTCTATTTTCTTTACGTAACGAATCTACTTCGCTTTTAAGCTCATGGTAGAGACGTTCCATTTCATTAAGCGTAGCACGGAGTTCGTTGTTTTCCGCTTCAAAGCATTTAATTTTCGCTGAGTCCTGATTAACCGGCGGACTTCCTTTCCCGGAGACCTTCGATCTAGCTGGTGGAGATCGAGGTACCCTTGATTTTTTCAAAAAGGGATTTATAAGCAATAAATGGCTCTCCCCAGAATCCGTAGAGCCTACCTCCGAAGAGGGTGGATTTGCCAGTGAAAGTGGATTGCCACCTGGTGTAATAATATCTTTTGTTTTGTCCATTGCATAGTTTGTATGCGCTACGCGCTCGGCATACGGAGGGTGGATTTTAGTCGCCTCTTACGACAGGCATGCCTTACCTCGGGTATATTCTAACCCCTACCCGAAGGGGACAAACTAGTGAGTACGTGCAACAGTGCATATGTAATAGCTTTGATCCCTCTGTAACGGACCGCGGTTTACCCTATTCCTATTCTCTTTTCCCTTCCTTTTCTCCTTTCCATTCGTTTATTTTCTTGTTTTCTATCCCCATCCCGTTACCATTTGCATCATTTTAAATAGAAATAAAACTAGTGAGTGGGTTACAGTCCGCTTAGGCGAATCGTTGGATACCCCATCCCAGTTGACCACTTTCAAGCTCCGAATTGTGTCATAAGTCTTGGTTGTTAAATTTCTATTAACTTCAACTGTATTTAGAATTTCTTTGTTAAAGAATCTTCTCCCTCAAAAAGGGGCGTGGCATCCACCCCTTTTCAATATCTTTTTTTAGACCCCATCCCATAGGATAGGAGGTATATTAAGTTTGATTCATAGTTTGTAACATAGAGAAATAATCACCGTAGACCCCCCAGACCTTAAGGGCATATAATCGAGACCGAATTATTAGTCGAATGAGCCATGTCCGTCCATCCGTGTGTGTGTGTGTCGGTAGTTTTTAGGCCTTAAATTTTGAGCTAGGAACTTGAAACTTAATATCTGTTCTTTCTAGGTTCCGAAGCAGTACAAGTGTAAAAAATTTCAAAATCCGCCCACTGACACGCCAACTTTATTTGTTAGCATGAAAATTCAAAGTTGTCGTAGGAAGCTGAAATTTGGTACGCGTTATCCGCGCTTAAGTATGTTGTCATTGGCATTTAAGAAAAAAGCGAAAACCACCCCCCTGTATGCGTGGTCATATTTAATATGCATTCCAATAAACGGTTTTTATTTGATATATATCCATCCCATAGGATAGGAGGTATATTAAGTTTGATTCATAGTTTGTAACATAGAGAAATAATCACCGTAGACCCCCAAGACCTTAAGGGCATATGATCGAGACCGAATTGTTAGTCGAATGAGCCATGTCCGCCCGTCCGTCAGTCCATCTGTCGGTAGTTTTAAGACCTTAAATGTTGATAACCCGAAGCAGTACAAGTGTAAAATATTTTTAAATCCGCCCACTGACACGCCCACTTTATTTATTAGCACGAAAAATCAAAGTTGTCGCAGGAAACTGAAATTTGGTATGCGATATCCTCCTTAAGTGTATTGTGATTGGGATTTAAAAAAAGCGAATACCGCCCCCTTGTAGGCGGTACGAATAATCACCGTAGACCCCTAAGACCTTTTAGAGATATGAATGGGACCGCGAAGGAAATCAGGAAGGCAATCTTAAACATGGGAAGTCTTGGAATCCTGGAAAAATTTTGAAGAGAATTGGCTCCGTCATGTATGCGGTTAGAGTGGGTGATAGGACTTGTCGTCGGCATGTAAACCAACTACGGTCAAGACATGCACCGGCTAACCCATTGAATCAACCTAACATAATGGACTTAATCAACCTAGAGGAACCAGTATCCTGTGGTTCATCTGAAGATATTTTGTGTCCATCCGAATCAATAGATGAGCAGAACCATAATGAACTCGATAACGTACAATCGCCAACAAACACCGCTAGCAACGAGGACACTTCTCTGCCTAGGTCAGCTCGGATGCGAGCACCACCAAAACGACTTGAGATGTTAACTACTGCTGATGGGCGATTCCAGTATCGCTAACTTAAGGAGGGAGATGTTGTATACGCACGTTGGCAACTCTTGGTTGACCAACATATTACCTTATTTCAAGTACCTATGTACATATATAAGAATGCTATGTATTGAATATATAAGTGGAGAGATAAAGTATCATTATTATGTGAAGAAGAGGGATATGTCATTCGATAAGTGGAGTCATTAAATACGGTTTGCTATAGCGCCTTTTGTAAACTACTTAGATTAAGAAATAAAACGGACATATTAGAACAGGGTCTTTTTAATATAAGGTTTTGCAAATACGCATCAGCATCGAAAATCACCCTGAGTTTTGAAGTCGAGCTCCCTTCCTTCAGAACAGCATGGTGTGGCAAGAAATAGTGATGTCGGGTGGGAATAGCACACTCACTCACTTCATCCATATGGCCGAGTGTCAGGTAATCTTCGATGCAATCTGAATACCGTTGTCTTAGATCTGGATCCCTTTTCAACTTCCTTTTTAGACTCTTGAAGCGGTTGAGAGCACCTTCCATTGATCTGCCTAATATAGGATAGACGCCACCCTTGAACGGCAAAGCAACTTGGAAACGACCATGCGCTAAGCATCGAACATTTTTCAGAAAGTGTTTCTCACACTCCGTGTCTTCTGGGTTTTTGTATGATTGATATGAAAGTTCTTCCAACTCCCAGAATCGACGGAGCTCAGTATCAAGGCAACACGTTTGAAAGAAGCTTTTGATTCTTGGTGATATTACGTGCAATCTTCCAAAGAGAATCCACCCGAACTTTGTCTTCTGGGCTATCGGCGAGTTGTTGTCAATCGGTTTGACCAGTTCTGGCAGTAAAATGTCAGCCAGCATGTGATTACCTAGTAACAAATCAACCTTGTCGGGATGGTAGACCTTGGGATCTAGTGTTAAGACCTTGGGGCTAGTGTTAAGCTCTGTATGTGTTCCCACCCAATGTGTTTAGTTGCCAAGGTTCGAGACGGAAGATGCCCAGACAGCGACTTGAGAACGAGAGCTTGAATAGAGACTCTAAACGATGAGTGTCTTGACGTCGGTCTTGATGGAAGACAGAGTAACTGAACAGCTGACGTAGTTATAAGGCTTGCCTCTGAACCTGAGTCTAATTAAACTGGTTATGAAAAAGTTTGGCCCGTCATCGAGCTAACTTTAACAAGGGCAGTCGCAAGTAAGACTTGAGATTTTGGATTCGCTGAAAAGAACGAGTTGACAATTTTTCCAACCCTTTCTTCATCATCTTCAGAGGGTTGAAAATTAGGTGCATTAGCACTCATAGCAGAAGTGCTTGGACCTGCAGTATGTCCTTGTGCAGAGAAAGTGTTCGCTTGCCCCAGATTCGGAGCGCTGTTAGCATGCAGAAGCGAATGGTGTGGTTGTTGGCAGTAATAACAACGTAGGTTACTCTGACACTGCTCTAGTATATGGCTATAAGCTAAGCAGTTTCTGCAGATCCCTAGTCTATTCACCTGATTTGAGCGATCTGTAATACTAATTTTCAGAAACTTGCTGCACTTCCTAATCGCGTGCTGACCCTTACTGCAAATTTGGCAGCAGTATTTTGCATTGTTGTTGGTGGGATGCATAACGTTTCGATATGCCGCAGGCTTCGTCGGATTTACAGCCATTCTTACTTGTTGCTGATTGACTGCTTCCAAAGTGCGGAATCTTGTCTCCAAAAATTGAGTAAATTCGGCGAATGTCGGCAATGCCTTGCTGTCTTCCTTTGTTCCTAGCTTTTCCTCCCATAGTTGTTGCGTCTTCGCAGGCAGCTTCTGCAGCAAAATGAATACCAGAAGCACATCCCAGTGTTCAACGTCAACCTTTAAGTTAGCCAAGCTATGCACCACTTCAGTTGACATATCTAACAACTCCTTAATAGATTCAGCCCGTTCTTGTGAAATCGATGACAAGTTAAACAGACACTTCAACTGCGTATTCACGAGAAAACGTTGGTGGTCATACCTATCGTTTTAAAATATTCCACGCCTTGGCGTAGTTCCCTTTAGCCATGCCTAAATGTGCCAACAGCTTATCAGCTTCACCAGATATGCTTGACTTTAAATAATGCATCTTTTGAATCTCCGACAGAGACACATTTTCATGGATAAGAGAGACGAATAGGTCACGAAAAGCGCGCCAAGCCTGGTAGCTTCCCGAAAAAACCGGCAAATTGATTTTAGGAAGTCTTATTTCTGTCGATGTGGACATAAATGAAGTATCTTCTATGGCATCTTGCTTACTGTTGCTTGATTTCAGATTGATCAGATTTTGCCTTGTCGAGAGCATCGAGAAGATCACTGCGATAATCGAAATAATGTTCGCGAATCGTGTTATAGATTTCATCCACTGCCTTGCTTGATCATCATCTCCTAAACGCAGTTAATTGAGCCTTGTACTCCGCTTCTGCTGTCTCTAAGGTCTTTTCAAGTGCTGACAATCGACCTTTCAAATAATTTGCCGTTCTCCTAGCTTGACCTGTTTTTGCGAAATTCACCATATCCGTCTCTAATTGTTTTAGAATCTTTCCTAAAATTCCCTTTTTCATTTTAGTGACTTACAATAGAATAATGTACGCAGCTAAAGCACATGCACTAAGTATGAGACTATAAATGCACTTACCAATTTCTTAGTTATAAATCGCAAGAAGAAACTTTATTGGCATTTCGTTCCTTTTATAGAAGAAAAAAAATCGGTAATTTGACATTTTGTCATTCTATACATTTTCTCTCGTTGTTCGAATTATAGTAGTGGATGCATTCCATGCGGGTTAAGGAATTCCACATATAGCGTAAGTCGGTGATCGGATAACGAAATCGTCAATACTACCCTTACCCTTAGTGCTACAAACTTTAAAGCCGTGTTACATAATCACATTTCTCTCTGCAGCAATAATCTTTACCTTATCTCTAATTTAAAAAAAAAAATACTTTTTCTAAATCTTAGCTATGTTAGAATAGTGCTAGCGCATTCATTTTTAGTATGACCCCCTTCGAGTAGGCGTTAGAATATACCCGAGGTAAGGTATGCCTGTCGTAAGAGGCGACTAAAATCCACCCTCCATATGCCGAGCACGTAGCGCATACAAACCATGCAATGGACAAAACGAAGGGAAGTAATACCCCAGGTGGTAATCCAGCAAATCCACCCTCTTCGGAGGCAGGATTCTGGGGAGAGCCATTTATTTCTTTCAAATCTCTTTATTAAGAAACCAAGTGTACCTCGATCACCACCATCTAGATCGATCATCTCCGGGAAAGGAAGTCCGCCGGTTAATCGGGACTCAGCGAAAACTAAATGCTTTGAAGCGGAAAACAACGAACTCCGCGCTAAGCTTAAAGATATGGAATGTCTCTACCATAAGCTCAAAAATGAAGTAGATTTGTAACGAAAAGAAAACGAGGCTCTTAGGAATCCCCGTGATACTACAAAACGTGAGGACACGCCGAAGCGTCAAAGCGAATACGTGACAGACGAAGAAGAGCTTGCACGTGAAACTTATCCGGCTCTTAAGAAAAGATCTACCAAAAAACGAAAAATTGGGTCTTCGCCAGTAGATTGGGTGACACCAACCATGTCAAAAAAAGCGACAGCTAAAACTGAAGAAAAAACTCGCCGACCGTCTGCAATAAATGTCGTTGGGGTCGCAGACTACGGAAAGCTGCGAAATATCTTAAAAAATACTCTGGGGACGAAGTATAATTTAATTTCTCTTCGAAATAATGTATGGAAAGTCAATGTCGATGACTCTGATGCCTATCACGCACTTTCGCAAAAATTAAATACCGAGAATGTACAACGGTATACTTACGAAAACAGATTCGAGAAGCCACTTCGGGTTTTCGCTAGGGGACTTCACCCAACCTGCACGAAGGAAGAAATTGTTGAAGATGTTCAAGCCCAAGGCTTTAAAATTCTTGATGCCGTATACCTAAGAAAGTAAAACAACGCTGACGTTCGATAGGATTGAAAACATAAACGAAATATATAAAATAAAAACAATCCTAAATATCAGAGTAAAAATTGAGCCCAAGCGAAAGGGCAATAGACTAGTACCTCAATGTAAGCGATACCAAGGCTTCCGACATACTCAAGCGTACTTCGAAAAAGAACCGCGATGTTCTGGAAATGCACCGGTGGACATCTTTCAAAAAATTGCAGCGTAAGCAGTCAGGCCCCAGCGACTTGCTCCAATTGTAATGGAAGTCACCCGGCGAGCTATAGAGGTTGCGAAATCGCAATAGAGCTACAAAAACGTCACGAAACTAAGCAACATATTGTAGATTGGGCCACAACCCCGAAACGTTCTAGAGCTCACAAGCCGAAAACTCCAAAATCGGTCAGAAATACGAGATTGACAAGGAAAAAAATACAAACTCCGCAAGAAAACTTCGCCGGTCCAAGTACAAAGGGAAAATCATCCCTCATCGGCCCAAAATCTTACGCTGAAGTCGCGTCACACAAAAGCAAACCTCCAGAACCTACCACAACAGATTTGGTATCTCAAATATTATTTATGATATTGGAAAAGGTTGAGCAACAAACTAAAGTTAATCAAGTAATATTTAACAAACTGAGCGAGCTAGAGTTTAAACCTCGCAAAACGAATAACAAATCATGAATATGAAGCTCATTAAGATACTTACATGGAATCCAAATGGTCTTTTAAAGAAAATCGACGAACTAGAAGTATTTCTACGGAAAAAAAATATTGACCTATGCCTGATTTCGGAAACACACTTTAAGAAGGGATCCGGACCCGAAATTAGAGGTTACATCGACTACAACGCGAATCACCCATCAGAAAATTCGAGAGGCGGATCCTCTCTCTACATTGCCTCGAGTTATTTGCCTCGAGTTATTTTCCTCAACAGTATAGGCTAGCGGACGACGATCTTACTCCCCTCATTGACTTACTTGGGTCGAATTTTATCATCGGCGGGAACTTTAATGCGAAAAACACCTTTTGGGGATCACGGTGCAATTCAACAAGAGGTAGAGTACTCTTCAAAGCTAGCATGAAACGTGGCGTGGTTTTCCTTTCGACGGAAAAGCCAACATATTGGCCAACCGACAGAAACAAAGTACCTGACCTTGTCGAATTCTTTATCGCAAAAGGGTTTCCTCGCCACCTCAAAAATGTAGAAGAAGGCTATGATCTCTGTTCGGATCACTCAGCAGTCGTTTTGAAAATCGGCGGAAGTCTACCAAAACATGAGAGAGCGCCTAGGCTAACTAATAACAACACCGACTGGGATGGCTTTAGGAAATGCTGCAAAGAAAATGTATCTCTACATGTACCACTTACAACCACCTTAGAAATAGAAGGCGAAGTCGATAACTATTCAAAAACTATTCAAGAACTATTCAAAACGCTGCTTGGAACAATACTTCTTTCCGGAAGACTGGAGTAAGGAAAAGCGGATCAATTTACCCGCGCGAAATTGAAGTGCTCATACGCGAAAAGAGAAAGGCTCGAAAGAGGTGGCATTTGTTTCGAGCTCCTCCTGATAAAGCCATTCTGAATGGGCTATCTAACAAATTAAAGCACCTACTTCAAGATTTAATAAGTCGCGAGATTACCAACTACCCCAAAAACTTGACTGCCGATAGAGGGTCAAACTATTCACTTTTGAAATCCGTGAAGTCCATTAAAAAGCCCATAGTACCCTCGGCGCCAATAAGAAAAGATAACGGTGAATGGGTAAAAGGTGACAAAGAGAAAGCAGATGAATTTGCAGAACTTCAAGAAAAAACATTCAAACCGTTTGACGGGGAGCCCTTGGTTGACGATCTGTATCGCAATGTGGAACTAGACAATTATCGAATGAAAACCGTGACACTGTCTGACCTTCGTCAAATAATCCGAAATTTGAAGAATAACAAAGCTCCAGGCTACGACCTTATTACTGGGGAAATTTTGAAGGAGCGAAAAGAGCGTTAGTCAAGCTTCTCTACATCATAAACGCATCAATGAGAATTGAATTTCATACGTTCCACGGCAATGGAAAGTCGCAGAGGAAATAATGGTTCCGAAACCAGGGAAATGCCCGAACGACAAAAAATCATATAGACCGATTTCGCTTCTGCCGATTATGTCTAAGGTCTTCGAGAAATTTCTGCTCAAACGACTGCAACCAATAATTGAAGAAAGACGATTGATTCCGGATCACCAATCCGGCTTTAGGGTCAAACATTCAACAATTGACCAGGTCTATCGAATAACTAATGAAATTGAGAAAGCCGTAGAAGCGAAAATGACATGTTCTACCGCTCTTCTTGACGTATCCCAAGCCTTTGATAAAGTTTGGTACGAAGGCCTAAAATATAAGCTACGGAAAATTTTGCCGGAAAAAATGTATGAACTCTTAGAGTGTTATCTTGACAACAGACTATTTCGAGTGAGATACGGGAGCGAATACTCAGAATTCAAAGAAATACAAGCCTGCGTTCCACAAGGTAGCGTCCTCGGTCCAACACTGTTTTTACTTTTTACAAGAGATGTACCTCAATCCTCAAGTAGAGACAACGACTGTAGCCACGTTCGCTGACGACACGGCTATCCTCGCTACGGATAAGACAGTCGAACTATCAACGGGAAAACTCCAACGCGCTTTGAATAAAATATGCGAATTGACAAAGGCCTGACGAATCCTCCTAAATGAGACCAAATCAACGCATGTAAATTTTACTTACAAGAGGGTAATCAACTTACCTCTATTTATAAACTCGGTACAAATTTCGTACGCAAACGAGGTAAAATTTTTAGGCATGACCCTAGACGCAAAACTTAAGTGGAAGCCACACGTTAAAAAGAAACGCGATGAACTTGAAATCAAGCTACGAGAACTGAATTGGCTTATCGGACGTTATTTAAAACTAAGCGTATATAACAAACTGCTATTGTATCAGCAAGTGCTAAAACTATCTTGGACGTACGGTATACAACTTTGGGGTTGTAGCAAACCAAGCAACATATCTATTTTAGAAACTTTTCCGAATAAAACACTAAGAGCAATCGTAAATGCTGCATGATATATAAGAAATAGCGATTTACATCGAGATCTAGGCATCGGCAACCGTGACCGACGAATTGAGAAACTTTGCTCGCAAACTTCACACTCGACTTCACGGCCATTGCAACCACAAAATAATCCGAACTTTGGATCAGACAAATCTTGCACGCCGACTACAACGAAGAAGACCGTTGGATCTAGCGTCGTAAGAGGAAACCGCACATAATGACGGTATTGCAGGTGCTTTCGTTGGAAGGTAGCCTGCCAAACGCGATTACTATACAGAAGCTTGAACTACTTGTTAAGGCAACTTAGTCGTAGTCTTACAAAGATTGGGAGGTTTTTTTTAGTGAGTAAGAATCTTACACTACTATGAGCACGCGCGTTCGATTCTCATAGTGCCTATGAAGGTTTTTACCTACCCACGGAAAAAAACAAAAAAAAAAAAAAAATTAGTATGAAATATTGCCTCTTAACTTTTTTTGAAGCGGCTTAAAAAAAAGTAAGCCTTTTTAATTGAACACGCCCACTTTTTTAAGGGATTTTAGTTTAAAATGGCTGTTTTTCAATAAATATACATGAAATTTGACTAAAAAGTATATTACAAAAGTTGTAGATATTAGCATTTTCTAACTTTTATGTATAGTACTATGTGCCTTCACCCACTTTTGTGGGCGTGGCGTTAAAAAAGTGATTTTTTTAAGTTAAAAAGGCGGAGTTTTAGACCGAAATGTATGCAACCAGCTAGTATAAAGCATTCAACAGTTATATTTTCGTATCCCGCCCACTTTTTGGAGGCGTGGCAGTATTTTTCTGGTATGGTCGGGTATTTCGCAATCCGTCGTAGATGGACTGAAATTTTTGCATACGCACTGTTTCACTTTCCCACTTGTTATTATTAGTAAATATTAACATTACATTTTAAAATTTTAATTTTAAATATTTAATTATTTTTTATTGTTAATAATTAATTTGTTTATTGGCTACCAATTACTATGTTGTTCACTTAGTACTTTAAGAGACTCAAGTCTTAATGTATATACCAATTTTATATTAATAAACTGTAACTGAAAAAAACGAGTTACCCCCTTGGCGATGAAGAAGTCGACCACGTCAGATACTTTATTTCTTTCGGTTGGCCAACATGTTGGCTTTCCCGTCGATAAGAAGACCGCGCAACGTTTCGTACTTGCTTTAAAGAGGACTCTGCCTCTTTTTAAATTGCACCGTGACCCCAAAAAGTATTTTTCGCGTTAAAGTCTCCGCCGATGATAAAATTTGTCCCAAGTGAGTCAAAAAGGGAAGCAAGATCTTCATCCGCCAGGCGATACTGCGGAGGCAAATAGTTCGACGCGATGTTATAACCTAAGTGCCTCAATTTTACGGAGATTGAGCTCGTTTGCATGGAATCCAGTTCAATTTCTGCGTTTTTGGAGTGCTAAGTGCAGTCTTTGATGTAGAGAGAGGATCCGCCCCTTGATTTTTCTGAAGGATGATGCGAGTGATAGTCGATGTAACCTTTTACTATGGGTGCCGAACCCTCTTTGAAGTTTCAGAAATTATACATACGTCTATATTATTCTTCCGTAGAAATACTTCTAGTTCGTCAAGTTTTTGCAAAAGTCCGTTTGCATTCCATGTAATGATTGACTTTCCAATATTCATGATTTTTTGTAAAATGTTTTTCGAGGCTTAAACGCGAGATCGCTCAATTCGTTAAATATTACTTGATTTACTTTCGTTTGTTGCTCGAACTTTTCTTAAATCATGAGTAGAATTTGGGTGACCGAATCTGGTGTGGTAGATTGTGGCTTACTTTCATGTGACGCGACTTGAGCGTACGATCTTGGAACACCAAGTGTGGATTTTCCCGTTGAACTTGGACCATCCATGTTTTCTTGTGCTGTTTATACCCAATCCCACAGAATAGGAGGTATATTAAGTTTGATTCGTAGTTTGTAACATAGAGAAATATTCACCGTAGACCCCTAAGACCTTAAGGGCATATGATCGAGACCGAATTGTTAGTCGAATGAGCCATATCCGTCCGTCCGTCCGTGTGTCGGTAGTTTTCAGGCCTTAAATTTTGAGCTAGGAGTTTGAAACTTAATATCTGTTCTTTCTAGGTCCCAAAGCAGTACAAGTGTAAGATTTTTTAAAATCCGCCCACTGACACGCCCACTTTACTTAATAGCATGAAAATTCAAAGTTGTCGTAGGAAGCTGAAATTTGGTACGCGTTATCCTCGCTTAAGTGTTTTGTGATTGATATATCAAGAAAAGGCAAAAACCGCCCCCTTTTGGGCGTGGTCATATTTCATTTACATTTAAATAAACGGTGATTATTCGATATTTTTTTTTTTTTTTAATCCAAAAAGCTTGGGCTATAAAATGTTCAGATATGTGTGAAAGATTTCAACTGAAATGAATAAATTTTTGCCACGCCCACTTTTTGGGGCGTTTTTAAGTATAAACCAAATTTTTAATGTAAAAATACAATCAACACGTGCATACCACTTCTGATAAAAAATATAAACAAAAAAACGATGCTATTGAAAAGGGGTGGATGCCCTTTTTAAAAGATAAGATTCTTTAACTGAAAAATTCTAGATACAGTTGAAGTTAATAGAAACTAAAATTCAACAACCAAGATTTATGACACAATTCGGAGCTTGAAAGTGGTCAATTGGGATGGGGTATCCAACGATTTGCCTAAGCGGATTATAACCCTCCCACTAGTTGCAACTCTGTGGCGATTTCGCATCCTCGGTAGGTCGCTGGGTGACTTCCACTACTATTGGCGCTGACCGCTGTAGCCTGCCATTGCAATCTGTCGAGATATGTTCACTGGCGCATTTAACGCATCGCGGTTCTTTTTAGCAGTATGCTTACGTGTGTCGGAAACCTTGGCATCGCTTGCATTGTGGTACTAGTCTGTTACCCTTCCGAATGGGTTCGATTTTGACCTTAATGTTAAGGATTGCTTTTATTTTGTAAATCTCGCTTATGTTCTCAGTTCTATTAAAAGATAGCATGAAAATTGGCAGACCGCGTCTGACAACAGCAGAATCTTTACCATCGTACGTACGTTACTTCTCTTTCTTTACTATGTTCACGGAGTCAAGAATTTTAAAGCCTTGGCTTGAACATCTTCTACAACTTGTTTCTTAGAGCAGGATGGGTGCAGACCCCTCGCGATAACCCGCAGCGGATTTTCGAGCTGATTTTCTTACGTAAACCACTGAATTTCTCTGTATTCAACTTTTGTGATAGCAACCGATAGGCATCAGAGTCATCGACGTTAGCTTTCCATACGTTGTTCCGAAGCGATATTAAGTTATTTCCAAGAGTATTTTTAAGGATGTATCGCAACTTTCCGTAGTCCGCGATCCCAACGACACTTATTGCAGGTGGTCGACTGTTTTTTTCTTGAGTTTTTGCTGTCGCTTTTTTTTGCCACGACTGGTGTTTTTTCTTTTTGCTGCACAGTTTCTACTTCAGGTGAAGAACCAGCTTTTCTCTTCTTGGTAAGCCTTTTCTTAAAGACCGGATTCAATTCGCGTACAAACTCTTCCTCGTCCGTCTGGTATTCAAATTGGTGTTTCGGTGTTTCCTCACATTCTATAGTACGGGGACTCCTCAAAGCTTCATTTTCCTTACGTAACGAATCTACTTCGCTTTTAAGTTTATGGTAGAGACGTTCCATTTCATTAAGCTCAGCGCGGAGTTTATTGTTTTCCGCTTCAAAGCATTTCATTTTCGCTGTGTCCTGATTAACCGGCGGACTTCCTTTCCCGGAGACGTTTGATCCAGCTGGTGGAGATCGAGGTTTCCTTGATCTTTTAAAAAAAGGGATTTTCAAGCAATAAATGGCTCTCCCCAGATTATATTACTATTTGTTAAGTTTCGATCTCCACCTACTTTTAAGTGGCGGTTTTAGGAAAAACAAGTGAGTAAGTGCAAGAGTTCGTCTGTAACGAATTTCTAAATACCCGGGTCTTTACTCATTAACACAAAACTATTATTTTTTTGACCTGTTTGATATAATGAATGTCAATTATTTGAATTGGCCACGCCCCCCAAAAAAAAGCGTAGGCTGAAAATTAAGATAAATTAACTCTAATTTCGTTGGAATCATGAGAAAATGCGTAAAAAGCGAATATTTATACATATCTACTTAAAAAAAAAACATTTTTTTCCCAAAAACGCCCCTTAAAGTGGGCGGGGCTTAATGCTTTCTATGCAACAAACTTAATAAAATCTAATATTTAGTTTTTTAGACACATTTTCAGCTTGGGATACAAGGCTACAGAAAAACGTGCACCAAAAAACAGAACGATTTTCTGCAGCAAGCATACCCAACACACGAACAACAAGTGGGAAAGTGCAACAGTGGGTATGCAAAAGCTTCAATCCATCTACGACGGATTGCAAAATATCCGACCAAACCAAAAATAAAACTGCCACACCTCCAAAAAGTGGGCGGGATGTAAAAATATAACTGTTGAATGCTTTATGCTAGGTGGTTGCATACATTTCGGCCTAAAACTCCGCCTTTTTAACTAAAACAAGTGGGAAAGTGCAACAGTGGGTATGCAAAAGCTTCAATCCATCTACGACGGATTGCAAAACACCCGACCACACCAAAAAGAAAACTGCCACGCCTCCAAAAAGTGGGCGGCATATAAAAATATAACTGTTGAATGCTTTATACTAGGTGGTTGCATACATTTCGGCCTAAAACTCCGCCTTTTTAACTAAAAAAATCACTTTTTTAAACGTCACATACAATATATACATAAAAGTTAGAAAATGCTAGTATCTTCAACTTTTTCCATATAATATTTTGTCAAATTTCATATGTATTTATTGAAAAAACAGTCATTTTAAGCTAAAATTCCTTAAAAAGTGGGCGTGGTCAATGAAAAATTTAAATTTTTTTAGCTACCTTAAAGACAATCATAAGGCAATGTTACATACCAAAAATTGATTGTAACATAGCTAAAATTTGCAAAATGTATTTTTTTAAATAAGAGATGGTTGCACATACAGGCCTGTAGTGGGCGTGTCTGTGGGCGGATGCAGCTTATTTTCAACCTTGATCTGAAGGACTGGACTTCCAACCAACCCACAAAATTTCAGCTCTTTGCCTTAAAATTTAAGGCCTAAAAGTTGTTTACATACGGACGGACATAGCTTAATCGATTCTCCTGTCGGTCCCATTCATATCTCTAAAAGGTCTTAGGGGTCTACGGTGATTATTTCACTGCGTTACAAACTATACATTAAACTGAAATATGACAGTTTGTGACATTTTGTGGACATTTTTTCGGAACCTAGAAAGAAAAGATTTTAAGTTTCAAGTTCCTAGCTCTACTACTCTAATTACCGACACACGGACGGACGGACGGACGGATGGACGGGCAGATATGGCTCATTCGACTAACAATTCGGTCTCGATAATATGCCCTTAAGGTCTCGGGGGTCTACGGTGATTATTTCTCTATGTTACAAACTATGAATCAAACTTAATATACCTCCTATCCTATGGGATGGGCTAGAAGAGTTTGCAAGGCCTTTTTAGCAAACTCAGCACACAAACAATCGATTGCAGTGTGATTCCAGTGAATTGTGGTGGAAACCGTCATTTTTATCGATAAATAAAACAAATCAATTTTTTGCTGTGCAGCTCAAAAGAGTCGCAATTTGTCGCGAATCGAGTCTCGCGACTAATTCTTGTAGACTAGTGCGTTGTCTAATATTTTAACGCTTGTGCATTCGGACTGCAATTAGTCGCACGTTTTCCTGTCGCTGTGTGTCGGCCTACACGCCATTTTTGTGGAACCAGAACCTCGCTTGCCACTTGCATAAAAAAATGTCCGATTTGCTGCTGTTCTATAAAGAACTCTAAAATTGATTTGTTCATAATTAAATAACTCGATTGCAGTTTGCACAAGTAATAGCTTTTTGAAGGAGGAAATTTTTAACACACCAATGAACACAGAGCTAGAAGTGTCAAAATTTCGCAGGCAAATTAATGTCCGGGACAATAAATCGTGAACGAGATTTATTTTAATTTTTAAAGATAATATATGCTTATAAAAAACATTATTTTGGTATTGAATGTAGCCAGATATGCTCATTGTCAAAAATTAACTTAAGAAAATATAAAAGTTTTTAAAGTAGGAAAAACTATGTTTTTTTAGTATTACTTAGGCACAGTCTACGGGCCAGTACTTCGAACAAACTTTTATATTTTTGTCATCTTATTTATTGAATATTCATATGTTTTTACTCTGAGCTGTTGTGGCGGAAAAAAGTTGATTTTTTGCATTTACTATTGTAAATTGAAATGGAAAAAGTAGATACTTTTTGAAATTTTGCCATGTAATTTGATGAAATATTTATTTTTAAATGGCATAATGGATATATTTTGCTAGTTTTATATAGAGGAGTACCCTGCAAGGTCGGGTTTAAGAATAGCCTTGAGGTAAGGTATGCCTGTCGTAAAAGCCGACTAAAATCCACTGGAGTAAGTAATCTTTAGGCATAAGTTATGCTGCCCAGGAGTATAAACTCCTTGTGGGGCCACCCTTGGCAGTAAAGTTATAGCTGTAAAAGATGAACCCGAAGGTATAAATAAAATCCAGCAGCGTCTGTTACATATTGTGCGGCTCGTTGGTTAGCGTGTGATCCCAGAGGGACAGCTGAACTTCAAAGAACAGAAATCCAGGAGCGTCTGTTTCGGGACGAGCGGCTTCCTGGTCGGCGTCTGTTGTCCGGGTTAGGAGCGGCCGAATTTAAACCTGGCAGCAAGGTATTAAATGCACCCCCCCAACCATGAAAAGAAAACGAAAACAGCCTCGGATAATTGCTGATCCTGGTAATCCAGGGCACCCTTTGGAGCTAGGCCTGAGGGGTGTCAGCATGCGAGCGCTTGGTGGTCGGAAGGTCCCGCTCGACATCCAACCGGGTTTAACCCGAAGAAGTTACGAGCAGCCCGTCAATGGTGCCGCTATCCATTACGGGGGGCGGAGGGGGACAGCGCCAAGTCAAAATGAGGACTTAGGTGAAAACTCTACAAATCGACAATGGCACCAACTTAAAATTGGCACGTGGAATGTCTCGTCGCTAACGAGGAAGGAACTTGAACTGGTTGAGGAGGCCAAAAAGAGGAGGCTAAAAAGTATCAACTCGATGCAACTGGCATCTCTTCAACTAACAGGAAGGGTTCTGGAACCAAATACTTCGGTGATGGGTGGAAACTCTTCTGGTCTGGCGTCCCAAATCACAGGCGGGTGTGGGGATACTTACAAGCCCCCGGTTGTCAGAAAATGTATTCGAGGTCATTCCGTTAGGGGGAAGGATTCTGATCTTAAAGCTTAAGCTTGAACGATCGACTCTGGCTCTGGTTCGGGTTTATGCACCACATCGAGAGTCAGAGTATGAGTCCTTTTTAAACGAAGTTGATGCTGCCCTGGACAGAGTGGCAGGAATGGACTTCTTTCTCCTGACGGGTGACTTCAATGCACATGTGGGTACGGACGACAGTACTTGGAGGAGTGTGATCGGGAGGCACGGTCACCCGGATCAAAACAGGAACGGAGGGAAGTTGTCCCGGACATTCACAAATACACATGGTACAAGCACAGTTTAAATCATAAGTCACTGATTGATTTCTTTGTTGTACCATCGTGTGTTCAAAGATTGATTTGTGATGTTCGAGTTTTCAGGGGAGTTGAGTTGTCAACAGATCACCACTTAGTGCTGTGTAAATTGTTCTTCAGTGACAGTATTCCTTTGCCACCCAGGCGAAAACCAAGACTGGTGACCCGCGTACGGTGGGAAATATTTTACTGCCGAAACATAATTTGCAAAGAACAGCATGGTTTCGTTAAAAATAGGTCTACCGTAACTAACCTTTTATCGTTTTATAAAAAATGTTCTGATGCAGTAGAAAATGGCTTCGAGGTTGATTGCGTTTACACCGACTTTTCCAAAGCTTTCGATTTGATTTCGCATGAAATTATTGGTTTTAAGCTTACTTCTCTTGGCTTTCCACCAAATTTCATCTGTTGGATTATGTCTTATCTTCATTTAAGATCTTACCAAGTTAAATTTAGAGGACTTTTTTCAGTTTCTTTTCCTGCCATTTCCGGCGTTCCCCAGGGTAGTCATCTAGGCCCACTCTTATTCATTCTTGCTATAAACGATGCGCCTTCGTGTGTCGCTTATAGCGAAATTCTATCATATGCAGACGATATGAAGATATCTAGAACTATTAAGAGTTCTGATGACCATGTTCTTCTTCAGACTGATATAAACAGCTTTGCTACATGGTGTAACAAAAACGGTCTTTTCCTCAATCCAGCTAAGTGTCAAGTTATCACTTTTTCTAAAAAGCGTATCGTAACAACATTCTCTTACTCCATCAGTGAGCATGCTCTTTGCCGTGTTGAACATTTTAAGGATCTTGGTGTTTTCTTTAGTCAAAACCTTGACTTTTCAAAACACATAAACTACATTGTAAATAAATCCAATTGCATGCTTGGCTTTATTAAGCGTTGGTCTAAAGAATTTAATGACCCTTACGTCACGCTTTCCCTTTACAATAGCTTTGTTCGTACTCACCTTGAATACGCTTCACAAGTGTGGTCTCCATCGCAAGTATGCCATACGAATAGGATCGAGGCGATCCAGCGGAGGTTCATTCGGTTCGCGCTCAGGGGACTTCCCTGGGAAGATCCACTCAATCTCCCCTCATACTTCGACCGGCTTAAATTGCTTAACATTCAAAGTCTCTCCCAAAGACGGATAAATAATGACTTGATTTTTATTCAGCAATTGGTCCAAGGTCTAATAGATGCACCGGACCTTCTATCTAGTATAAGCTTTAATTTTCGTGGAGGCTCTCATAACCTCCGAAGAATTCAGCTTTTACACGTTCCACGGCACAGAACAAATTATGGGAAAAATGAGCCTATCAGCCGTATGTGTTTCACCTACAACGCACATACCAGTATTTTAGACTTTGACATGGACAAAGCCAAACTTAAGAGGCTGCTTCGGTGTTATTCGTCTTAAATATTAAATATACTTTTATTTTTATGTTTTTTTTTTTTACTTGTGTTCGTAACTTATTTTTATCTGTTGTAATAATAATGTTTCTATCATTTGTTTTTTTGTAATTCTTAGTGTTTTGTGTTTGGTGTTAGTTTATGTTTAATTTATTAACCACTAACACTTGCACTAACTGATGAGCCCGTGTTGGCAGTTTTCTGCTTGGCAAATTTCTGCTGCAGATATTGTTTGTATTAAACAAACTGCATCACAGTTCTGATAGTGCTAAAAAAAAAAAAAAAGGTTGCAGGATGCTGACTCTGATTTCAGAGAGCGCTTTGCACAGCATGTTTCGGAGAAGTTTGAACAAATTCAAACTGACCTTTCGATTGTAGAGGAGGAATGGCAGCTGTTTTTACCGGCAGTCATTGCCTCTGCAGGAAATGTTTGTGGAGTGAAGCGGCTTGGGGTAGCGGCTGGTGGTGAGAAAAGAACTGCTTGCATCAGAGAGAAAGAGAGAGCCTACATTGCGTGGTTCCAATATAGAAACTCAACCTCTCGAGCCCGGTACAATGAGGCGCGAAGAACTTCCAATCTGGCAGTCAGAACAGCTAAGGAACAGTCATGGAAAAAGTTCGGCGAGAAGTTGGAGCACGATTACAGATCTGCAAACAATATATTTTGGCAGACCATTCGCCGGCTCCGAGGAAGGAGGTTGAATGCCATTAAAGGAGTTAAATCCAAGGACAGCACTTTTCTTTCAAATGAGAGCGATGTCTTGCCCAGATGGAGAGAGCACTATTTGGAGTTGCTCAACCCCCAACAGGGCAATGAAGATGACATTCCCACTGCTGACGAGATAAGGGCGGAGAATAGTCCCACAGTAGACGAAGTCACTTAAGCGATTAAATCGCCAAAAGTTGGCAAGTCTGCTGGAGTTGGTGAAATCCGGCCAGAAATGCTCAAGGCAATGGGTGAAGAGGGTGTTAAATGGCTAACACGTGTCATTAGGGTGGCCTGGGATAGCGAGAAAGCACGTAGCGATTGGCAAACAGTAGAGATCGCGCGAACTATAGGGGTACATCTCTCTTGAGTCTTCCGGGAAAAGTATTCGCGAAGGTGTTGGAAACGCGTTCCAGAGCTGTAATCGAGCCTTTGTTACGGGAAGAACAGTGCGGCTTTCGGCCTGGCAGAGGCACAACCGACCAGCTTTTTACTCTGAAAGTTATTCTTGAGAAGGCCTGAGAATATGTCAAAGCGGTTTATGCGTGTTTTGTAGATCTGGAAAAGGCATATGACCGAGTCCCTCGGGATACACTGTGGAGGGTTTTGCAGGACTATGCGCTGAGTGGGCCTCTTCTGAGAGCCATCCAGTCGTTGTATGGAAACTGCAGAAGCTGTGTACGGATAAATGGCGTCAAATTCCGTCCTTTTGATGTGCGTGTTGGACTTCGCCAGGGCTGTGTTCTGTCGCCGCTCCTTTTCATAGCATGTATGGACTGAATGATGAAGCGCAGTCTTGGCGAGCAATGTTTCGAATTGGCTGGCATCAGGATGAGCCATCTGCTTTTAGCAAATGATTCGGCCATCCTTGCGTCATATAAAGAGGAACTTCAACTGGATAGGTTTTCAGCCGCCTGTGGTGATGCTGGGATGAAAGTAAACGTGAACAAATCGGAAGTGATGGTTGCTTCCCGAACTCCTGTGCAGTGTACCCTGCACATAAATGGAGTTCCATTAAAACAGGTGGAGAAGTTTAAGTATCTCGGGGTCTTTTTCAAGAAAGATGGGAGGAGTGATACTGAGTCCTGTAGAATTGGCCAAGCTGGAGCAATAGTAAAGCAACTGCGGCGGCCGGTCATCAGGAAAGCTGAGCTTGGAGTGAAAGCAAAGATCTCAGTTTTTATACCCGACCCAGGGTATATTAAGTTTGATGCATAGTTTGTAACGCAGTGAAATAATCACCGTAGACCCCTAAGACCTTTTAGAGATATGAATGGGACCGATAGGAGAATCGATTAAGCCATGTCCGTCCGTCCGTATGTAAACAACTTTTAAGCCTTAAATTTTTAACGCAGAGAGCTGAAATTTTGTGGGTTGGTTGGAAGTCCAGTCCTTCAGATCAAGTTTGAAAATAAGCTGAATCCGCCCACAGACACGCCGACTACAGGCCAGTATGTGCGACCATCTCTAATTTAAAAAAATACATTTTGCAAATTTTAGCTATGTAACAATGGCGCTAGCGCATTAATTTTTGGTACGTAACATTGCCTTATAATTGTCTTTAAGGTTGCCAAAATTTTTTAGCTTTTTCATTGACCACGCCCACTTTTTTAAGGGATTTTAGCTTGAAATGACTGTTTTTCAATAAATAAATATGAAATTTGACAAAAAATTATGGGACAAAAGCTATAGATACTAGCATTTTCTGCAACTTTTATGTATATATTGTATGTGCCTCCGCCCACTTTTGTGGGCTTGGCGTTAAAAAAGCGATTTTTTTAGTTAAAAAGGCGGAGTTTTAGGCCGAAATGTATGCAACCACCTAGTATTAAGCATTCAACAGTTATATTTTTATATCCCGCCCACTTTTTAGAGGCGTGGCAGTTTTCTTTTTGGTATGGTCGAGTATTTTGCAATCCGTCGTAGATGGATTCAGGCTTTTGCATACCCACTGTTGCGCTTTCCCACTTGTTACACATTAACACCAAATTAAAAATTTTTTGGTCTGTTTCATATACTAAATGTCAATTATTTGTGTTGGCCACGCCCCTAAATAAGGGCGTAGGCTGAAAATTTAAATCAATTAACTCTAATTTCGTTGGAATCCCGAGAAAATGCGTTAAAAGCGAATACTAATACTTAAGAAAACAGTTTTTTTCCCCAAAAACGCCCCCTAAAAGTGGGTGGAGCTCAATGCTTTGTATGCAACAAACTTAGCAAATGGTAATATCTTTAATATTTGTCATAATTTTTTTTTTCAATTTAGAATTAATTTCCCGAGAAATCAGGTTTTCAAAGATTTCAGATCTTAAAAGTGGGCATGGTCAATAGAGTGGGCGGTCCAATTTGTATCTAATTAAAGGCTTCTGGTCGATTTTGCTCTCCATCAAAGTTTTAGTTCATAAGTTTTGTCTATCTTGACCAAAAGGCATTTTAAAATAAAATGTAAATTTGAGGTTGCCTGACATTCAAACCAATTGTGAGCGTGGCTGTGGGCGGATCTTTTCAATTTTCATACTTTGTCTGTGCAAGATGAGAACCAAGCCACGGTGCAAGTTTCCGTTTCCAAGCTTTTATTTAAAGACCTCAAAGCTGCATACATACAAACGGACGAACATGGCTTAATCGACTTACCTGTCGGTCTCGATCATATCTCTAAAAGGTCTTAGGGGTCTACGGTGATTATTTCACTGTGTTACAAACTATGCATTAAAATTAATATACCCTTTGTCGGGTATAATTATATGACAAATAGTTTGTTCCATACAAATTTTTGAGCTCCCCCCACCCAAAACTGTTATTTTCTGAAATAATTTTCACTTTTACCGCATTTTCTCATGTATATAAACCACACTGTGTAGAATTGAGGAAGAACCTAGTTGACAGCGCTAACATTGTTAATTATTTAGCAAGTAAGAAATTAAATGTTCATACTTACACTCTTTGGGGGGTGCCGTGGCGTAGTGGTTAGTGTGTGTGCTTACTACGCCGGAGGCCTGGGTTCGAATCCTGCCATCGTCACCTGAAAAAAAAAAGACTTGTTCTTTTTCACGGTCCCCACCTCCGCGAGGGTCTGACAAGCCCTCCGAGAGTATCATTTGTCTTGAAAAACTTCTCAAAGTGCCGTTCGGATTCGGCAAAAAATTGTAGGTCCCTTTGTATGTAAAAGAAATTAACACACCAGCATACATTGTTGAGAAGTTGGCCCTGGTTCACCTCGAGCTGTTGCGCCACTCTATTTATTTATTTATTTATTTATTTTTTTACTTACACTCTTTGTTATGTCACCGGACTTAAGTTTAAAGTAAAATTGATTATGGACTTTTCATGCGGCCTATCATCATGCGGCCAGAAGAAGCATCAATGCTTATCGAACATAGAGGATCAAAAACATTATGGCAGAAGCTGGATTTCCTACTTTAAAAGACCGACAAGAAGAGAGCTTTATCGAACTTCTAACTAAACTCATCTTCTCATACAATTGCGTCATCGACCAGGATATTTCCTCCGTAGTGAGGCCAAAAACAAAAGAGCGGCTTCCATCAACTATAGCTCAGACAATACACCTCCAAAGAAATGGATCTTCCTATCAGACCTATTAGGTATTACAGTCCATCTTATCCACCGTGGTGCATAAAAGAATCGTCTTTTATCATGTCTCTTGCCGAGCACAATAAGGGCAGTACAAATGCCTGCCTATACCAAAAACTGTTTCTCGAAACCACCCACGAGCTAAAATGTAAAGGATGGAAAGCAATTTTTACTGACGGCTCCAAGTACGTCATTGCAAAGACGGGCTCATATTACGTGCTGGGTTACTAACAGAAAACGCTTCAGTTTTTACTGCAGAAGCGTTAGCAATGCTGAAGGCATCAAAAACATCGACAAAACACCGAGGGAAGACAATCATTTGCCAGTTTTAAATGCAATTATGAACCCGAACCATAAAACCGTACTTATAAATCAAATAAGAGATATAGTCATCAAAATTTCTCAAAAACTCACGTTAATGTGAATTCCAGGCCATGCGGGAATAAGAGGTAATGAGTTAGCTGACACAGTTGCGAAGTCCTGCATTAATGCGCCTGTTTATACCCGACCCAGGGTATATTTAGTTTGATGAATAGTTTGTAACGCAGTGAAATAATTAGCGTAGACCCCTAAGACCTTTTAGAGGTATGAATGGGACCGACAGGAGAATCGATTAAGCCATGTCCGTTCGTCCGTCCGTCCGTCCGTCCGTATGTAAACAACTTTTAGGCCTTAAATTTTAAGGCAAAGAGCTGAAATCTTGTGGGTTGGTTGGAAGTCCAGTCCTTCAGATCAAGTTTGAAAATAAGCTGAATCCGCCCACTACAGGCCTGTATGTGCGACCATCTCTTACATAAAAAAAAAATACATTTTGCAAATTTTAGCTATGTTACAATGGCGCTAGCCCATTCATTTTTGGTACGTAACATTGCCTTAAAATTGTCTTTAAGGTAGCTAAAAAATTTTAGCTTTTTCATTGACCACGCCCACTTTTTAAGGGATTTTAGCTTAAAATGACTGTTTTTCAATAAATATATATGAAATTTGACAAAAAATTATATGACAAAAGCTGTAGATATTAGCAGTTTCTAACTTTAATTTATATATTGTATGAGCCTCCGCCCACTTTTGTGGGCGTGGCGTTAAAAAAGTGATTTTTTAGTTAAAAAGGCGGAGTTTTATTCCGAAATGTATACAACCACCTAGTATAAAGCATTCAACAGTTATATTTTTATATCCTGCCCACTTCTTTGAGGCGTGGCAGTTTTCTTTTTAGTATGGTCGGGTATTTTGCAATCCGTCGTAGATGGATTGAAGCTCTTGCATACCCACTGTTGCACTTTTCCACTTGTTTTAACTTCAACAACTTTTCCAAAATTGATCTACAAAAACAGATCTCCCAAAAGCTAAAAAGTTTTCGACTTTTGAATTGGAATAGTCATCAAAACCACTACACAAAAATAAACTTCAACCGTTCTCCTGCCATCTATCCAACATCCACCACCAAAGCCATGAACACCATCTTCGTTCGTCTGCGCCTGGGCCACACGATCCAATAGCACTAGCATCTACTGAACAGAGTGAGTCCAGCAAGTTGCTTAGAATGCAACAATGTGATAGACATAACACATATACTTGGACAAACGTCTTGCCGCATCTCCAGAAAATTCAAAGCAGTCTTGTCAAACAATCGAACAGTCTATGTTCTATTCAACAATATTAATTTGGAAAATATACTAGTGGGATGGTTACAATCCGCTTAGGCGAATCGTTGGATACCCCATCCCAATTGACCACTGTCAAGCTCCGAATTGTGTCATAAATCTTGGTTGTTAAATTAGGGTTTCATTTAACTTCAATTGTATTTAGAATTTCTCAGCTAAGAATCTTCTCCCTAAGAAAGGGGCGTGGCATGCACCCCTTCTCAATAACATCGTATTTTTGTTCATATTTTTTATCAGAAGTAATATACACTTGGTGATTGCATTTTTATATTGAAAATTTGGTTTATACTTAAAAACGCCCCCAAAACTGGGCGTGGCGAAAATTTATACACTTGAGTTGATAGCTTACGCACATATCTGAGCATTTTGTGGTGCAAGTTTTATTATATATCAAATAAACTCATTTATTAGAATTCATATTAAGTATGACCACGCCTACAAGGAGCGGTATTCGTTATTTTTTAAACGCCAATCAAAATACACTTAAGCGAGGATATCGCATACCAAATTCCACGCGATATTCCTCCTATCCTATGGGATGGGGTATAAAAATTGATTGCTAGGTATTTAAGCTACCTCAATAATCGGATTAGAAAGTTGTCACCGAAAATTGCAAGTTTAAGCACATTAACAATATAAATTAATAACAAGAAAAAGGTTTTTCATGCGTACTAACTATTGCTTGTCAGTTCACATGGTCGATCAATGGGGTGAAACTGAATTTCATATTTAACATCATTTGGTCTAAACCCCAGTTTTTTGAGCGATGTTACATACATACACGTAAAAATGAAATTTTTTGGTTCAAATTCAATATTTTTGAAAAATCGACCCTTAAAAGGGGGCGTGTCTTAAAACTTCCTATGAACGAAATCTGGACTGAAGTCTCGTTTACCTAACCTGCTACTTTTTCGTTTCGTGCTTTCCTAAATAAGGCTCAAGGCCAGTCAAAATTTAGTTTTTCTGGAAAATTTTAGTTTTTTCTTCAATTCTGCCTCCAAATGTAGGCGTGGCCCAAAGTCTTGTATGAACAAAATGTGGAGATAAGCGTTGTCTACCTAAAATATTAAGAAAATTTTTTTTCAATTTCGAGCAAAAACATTGAGTAAACTGCATTTGAAAATTTACCCTGAGAAGGTTTATCAATTAAATTTGTCCTTTTTGTGTCTTACATTCACTAGGAGATGCAAAATGTAATTTTTTTTTTTTTTTTTTTGTTGAATACTAGGGTGGACGGAGGTTAAAACTACAAAATCTTTCAAAGATGCAAATACACCCACTATAGCAGGTATATAATACCGAAGTAGCCGATATTGGTTATGCCAGATCTCCACGTGCTAAAAAACCACCCATTTATGAGAGACACTATGAAACTGCCAGAACGCACTTCATAGTAGTAAATTTTCGCTCTCTCATAATACTTCTTGACTAAGTTAACTTAACAAGTAGTTTACGCTTCCGTAGTGTTAATCGCATTGGATAGGTTGCTTTCCAGTGAATGCACCTACTAAGCCAATCATTCATGCGGCTTCACCTTACGTCGCTAGATCGAAGGGTCTTATTCTTTGTAGTCGTCGCTCGTTGTTTACATCGCTAAGAGTCTCGTTTAGAGTACGGATCATTTCATTGTTGCAATGAACATGAAGGCGAGCATTTAGCTTTGGAGCAAAGTTTGTTACTTCTTCGCTCACGGTAGCTATTCCTAAATCTCTGTGAATATCACTATTCCTAATATACCATGGAGCATTCACAATTGCTCTTAGTGTCTTGTTTTGAAAAGTCTGCAACATGGACATGTTGCTCGGCTTGATACAACCCCAAAGCTGTATACCGTATGTCCATGACGGCTTTAACACCTGCCTGTACAAGAGCAGTTTGTTATATATGCTTAATTTCGAAAATCTTCCGATATAAGCCAATACATTTCCCTGAGCCTAATCTCGTGCTCGTCATGCTTCTTCTTTACGTGTGGTTTCCACCTAAGTTTAGCGTCCAGTGTCATCTCTAGATACTTCGCTTCATTTGCATAAGGTATTTGTGCAGAATTTATGAACAGAGGTTAATTGTTAACCCTTCTGTAAGTGAAATTCACATGCGTAGACTTGTTCTCGTTAAGAGCGATTCGCCAAGTCTTCGCCCAGACACAAATTCTGTCCAATGCTCGTTGGAGGTTTCTCGTTGATGACTCGACTGATTCACCTGTTGCCAGGATGGCCGTATCGTCCGCAAACGTGGCCACGACAGCCTCGTCATCTAGAGGTATGTCTCTTGTGTAGAGCAGGAACAAGGTCGGACCGAGGACGCTTTCCTGGGGTACGCCAGCCCGAATTTGCATTAAACTCGAGTATTCACTACTACACCTAACACGAAAGAGTCTGCTTTCAAGATAATTTTCCAAAATTTTAAACATGTCTTCCGGCAAGTTTTGCCGTAGCTTATATTTCAAGCCTTCGTGCCATACCTTGTCGAAGGCTTGTGATACGTCGAGGAAAGCACTTGAACATATTTTTTTCCCTTCTAAGGCTTTTTCAATTTCATGCGTTATTCAGTAGACTTGATCTATTGTGCGATGGTTAGGTCTGAAACCGAATTGATGATACGGGATCAAGCGTCTTTCTGCAATTATTGTTTGTAATCGCTTCAGCAGAAGTTTCTCGAATACTTTCGAGCGATATGGGCCTTTTTTATCATTTGCACATTTCTCCGGTTTTGGAAGCATAATGACTTCAGCAACTTTCCATTGCCTTGGAACGTATAGAAGTCTAAGAGAAGGCACTAGTCAAGCTACTTTATATGATAAACGATATAAAGTAGCTTGACTAGTGCCTTTTTTGGTAGTTCTTTCAATATTTCGCCAGTGATCAGGTCGTAACCCGGGGCCTTGTTATTTTCAAGTTTGCTAATTGTCTGTCGGAGTTCAATTAACGAAACTTTTTTCATTCTAAAGCTATCAGGTTCCGCGTTGTTGTTTAGAACGTCAGCCAACGGCGGACCGTCGAAAGGCTTGAATGTTTCTTCTAAATGTTCAGCAAACAAATTCGCTTTCTCTTTGTCTTCTCTTGCCCATTCGCCGTTAGCTTGGGCAACGCTCTGAATTGCTTCAATGAATTTGTCAACTGCGGTTTCTAACTCGAAAGGAGTTTTCAATGGCACATTCAAGCCAACACCCTCCTTACAGTCCTTTCTGAAGGCGTCCCAGTTCATGTTTTTGCTAGCTAATCTAGGAGCTCTTTCTATTTTCGCCAGTCTTCCACCCATCTTTGGCTTAGGAGTTTCAGCAGGTTTTGGGCATCCTAGGCTTTGATTCTGACCTCTAGTATTTTCCTTAAGAGGTTCTCGTCAGTTTTGTAGCTCTATGGCTACTTCGCATCCTCGAAAGTTTGCGGGGTGGTTTCCGTGGGAATTGGCGCAAACTGCTGGAGCCTTTATTTCAACTTTGCACTCTGTTGACAGGTGTGTTCCGGCACATTTCACGCAACGTGGTCCTTTTTGGTAGTAGGCACTTGTGTGTGTGAATTCTTGGCATCGCTTACACTGTGGTATCAGCCTATTGCCCTTTCGCATGGGTTCGATTTTAACCCTGATGTTAAGTATTATTTTTTATTTTATAAATATCGTTTATGCTCTCAGTTCTTTCAAAGGATAGCATAAAAATTGGAAGGCCGCGTCTGATCACAGTGTCTCTTTCACCTTCCGTGCGTTGCTTTTCCTTTTTAATGATATTGACGGCATCAATAATTTTAAGGCCTTTAGTTTTTAGGTCATTTACAACGTCTTCTTTTGTGCATGTTGGGTGGAGCCCCCTTACAATGACTCGCAGTGGTTTTTCGTACTTATTTTGATAAGTATACCACTCGATTCTTTCTGCATTCAGTTTAAGAGACAGTGCGCGATAGGAATCGGCGTTGTCAACATTTACTTTCCACACGTTATTTCGGTGCGAAGTAAGCTTATAGTTTTCTGTTCTCACCGTGTTTGCAAGAAGGTTCCGCAATCTCCCAAAGTCTGCTATCCCGACAATGTTTATTGCGGGAGGTGGACGAATTTTCGCTTCTGGTTTAGCCTTGTTTGAGCCAGAGGGCTTATCTTCTTTTTCGGGAGAGGAATTCGCCTTTCGCTTCTTGCTAAACCTTTTCCTTAAGACTGAATCGGTCTCAAGTGCAAGATCGTCCTCGTCCGTGAACTATTCGACTGCTGGTCGGTTCGGTGTTACACACGCTTTCGTTACCTCACAGTCTTTCGTTAAACGAGTATTTTTAATATCCTCGTTTTCTTTTCGCAGAGAGTCAACTTCCATTTTTAGATCGTGGAAGAGTCGCTCCATTTCAGTAAGCTTAGCTCGGAGTTCATTATTCTCCTTTTTTAAGCTCTTAATTTTCACAGAGTCCTGGTTTACCGGTGGACTGCTTTCTTCCGGATATGTTCGATCTAGGTGGTGGTGATCGATTTAGTTTTGTCCTTTTCTCAAAAGGATTTATAAGCAATAAAAGGCTCTCCCCAGAATCCGTAGAGCCTGCCTCCGAAGAGGGTGGATTTTTCAGCATAGCTGGGCTGCCGCCTGGGGTAATCAAATCTTTCGTTTTGTTCATTGCCATTTTTTTTTTAACTTGTCGTTTTTATGAGAAATTATTAAGTCACTTCTTATTTCATTTTAAAATACAGCCGCTCCTTTGGAGACAGACGCCGACCAGTGAGCCGCACAAAGTGTGACAGACGGTTCTGGATTTTAATTTAACCTTCAGATTCATCTATAAGTTAAAACCTTACTGCCAAAAGTTGCCCCAAATGGAGCAGCATCGACAGCATCCGTTGAAACATTAAAGAATATTTCTTCCGGTGGATTTTAGTCGGCTCTTACGTCAGGCATACCTTACCTCATGGCTATTCTAACCCCGACCTTGCAGGGCCAATGTAAAATATCAGCCTTTTAGAACGTCTTACAGTTTTGAAAGCTCTGGAGGTAGTTGCACGTTTAGACCGATTGTGGGCGTGTCTTTGGGTGGATTTAAAAATTTTTTACATTTGTATTGCTTCGCATGACGTGGACCTTACGCACGAAGTTTCAGCACCCTAGCTCAAAATGTAAGGCCTAAAAACATGTGACATATAGACGTACGGACAGACGGACGGACGAACATGGCTCATTCGATTCAGAATTCGGTCTCGATCATATGCTCTTAAGGTCTTGATGGTCTACCATTATTATTTCACTGTGTTAAAAACTATGTGACAAACTTAACATAACTCCTATCATATGGGATGGGGTATAAACATGGTGGACACCGTGATCGGCGGTAAAATTTAAATTTTTTACATTTTTCTTACAATGTGTTATATTGAAGTAAGTAAATGAAAACGAAAATTGTAGCATACAATTGTGCGGGTATAAAATAAAAATCTACTGTTTCTTCTATATAAAAACAAGTAAGTAAGTGCAAGAGTTCGTCTGTAACGAACTTCCTAATACACGACCCTCTTTGGCCATTAACACCAAATTTAAAACTTTTTGGTCTGTTTCATATACTGAATGTCAATTATTTGTATTAGCCACACCCCCAAAAAAGGCGCAGGCTCAAAATTTAAATCAATTACTTAACTCTTATTTCGTTGGAACCACGAGAAAATGCGTTAAAAGCGAATATTTATACTTAAAAAACAGTTTTTTCCCAAAAACGCCCCTAAAAGTGGGTGAAGCTCAACGCTTTGTTTGCAAAAAAATTTGGCAAACGGTAACATCTTTAATATTTGCCATACAATTTTTTTTTCAATTTAGAATTAATATCCCGAAAAATCAGGTTTTCAAAGATTTCAGATCTTAAAAGTGGGCATATAGAGTGGGTCAATAGAGTGGGCGGTCCAATTTTTGCCTAATTAAAGGCTTCGATATTGCTCTCCACCAAAGGTCGATCTTGCTCTCCACCAAAATTTGAGATCATATGTTTTGTCTATCTTGACCAAAAGGCATTTTGAAATAAAATGTAAATATAAGGTTGTCTGACATTCAAGCCAATTGCGGGCGTGGCTGTGGGCGAATCGTCTCAATTTTCATACTTTGTCTGTACAAAATGAGAACCAAGCAACGCTGTAAGTTTCAGTTTCCTAACTTTAAAAGGTCTTAAGGGTGATTATTTCACTACGTTACAAACTATGCATTAAAATTACCCTCGGTCGGGTATAAAAAGTTTCTAGGATCTAACACTATATGTTCGAATTGGGCATCTGTGTTTTGGTCGTTTTAATTCACGTTGTAGTTTTTCAACAAAAGTTATAATTGATATTCGTTATAATTGAAAAGATGTGTGTCTGGGTGGACTTTCTTGGCAACACCCACTGAATGCCAAGATCGGTAAACGAAACACACATCGATCAAAAAACTGTGGTTAAAACCAAATGATATGATAATGAAATATGAAATTCAGTTTCACCCCATTGATCGAACATGTGAACTGACTAGCAATAGTTAGTGCGCATGAAAAACCTTTTTCTTGTTATTATTTTTTTTTTGCTAATGTGCTTAAACTTGCAATTTTCGGTGACAACTTTCTAATCCGATTATTGGGGTAGCTAAAATACCTAGCAATCAATTTTTATACCCCATCCCATCCTCGCTTAAGTGTATTGTAAGTGGCATTTAAAAAAAAGTGAATACCGCCCCTTGTAGGCGTGGTCATACTTAATATGCATTCTAACAAACGGGTTTTTATTTGATATATTTGCTTTGAATCCAAAAAACTTGCACCATAAAATATTTAGATATGAGCGTAAGCTATAAACTCAAGTGAATAAATTTTCGCCACGCCCACTTTTGGGGCGTTTTTCAGTATAAACCAAATTTTTTATATGAAAATGCAGTCAACACGTGTACACAACTTCTGATTAAAAAATAAACAAAAATACGATGTTGTTGAGAAGGGGTGGATGCCACGCCCCTTTCTTAGGGAGAAGATTCTTAACTGAAATTTAACAACCAAGATTTATGACACAATTTGGAGCTTGAGAGTCGTCAATTGGGATGGGGTATCCAACGATTCGCCTAAGCGGATTGTAACCCTCTCACTAGTTATTTTTATATTTTTCTTTGACATTTTTTTTTTTTTAAACTCAAAGTTGTAACTATCGTAGACACTTTGCTATGTGATTTTTAAAAAGTGTCCTTTTCGCTTTTCTTGCAAATAAAATTCGTTGTAAGCGCACTCAATCCAATATAAAGTTCCCGGAAAAAAACGTGGTGCTGGTAATGCGTTCTCTTCGATTGCAAGAGAAATGTGGCTGGGATCTTTATGGTCTACTTAACCTGTCTACTTTTTTGAAGATTTCTTTTTTTGTAGACTGGATTTGAAAAAGATTTTGGTATTTGTGTAATATGTTTAATATCCCGAGTCCCTCGGGATACACTGTGGAGAGTTTTGCAGGACTATGCGCTGAGTGGGCCTCTTCTGAGAGCCATCCAGTCTTTGTACGGAAACTGCAGAAGTTGTGTACGGATAAATGGCGTCAAAACCCGACCTTTTGATGTGCGCGTTGGACTTCGCCAGGGCTGCGTTCTGTCGCCGCTCCTTTTCATAGCATATATGGACTGGATGGTAAAGCGCAGTCTTGGCGAGCAATGTTTCGAATTGGCTGGCATCAGGATGAGCCATCTGCTTTTCGCAGATGATTTGGCCATCCTTGCATCATCCAAAGAGGAACTTCAACGAGCACTGGATAGGTTTGCAGCCGTCTGAGGTGATGCTGGGATGAAAGTAAACGCGAACAAATCGGAAGTGATGGTTGTTTCCCGAACTCCTGTGCAGTATACCCTGCACATAAATGGATTTCCATTAAAACAGGTGGAGAAGTTAAAGTATCTCGGGGTCTTTTTCACGAAAGATGAGAGGAGGGATACTGAGTTGTCCTGCAGAATTGGCCAAACTGGAGTAACAGTAAAGGAACAGCGCCGGCCGGTCATCAGGAAAGCTGAGCTTGGAGTGAAGGCAAAGATCTCAGTATTTCAGTGTTCGTTCTGACGCTCATCTATGGTCATGAAATTTGGTTAATGACCGAAAGAATTTGATCGCGGGTACAAGCTGCCGAAATGAGATTCCTGAGGTGAGTTGCTGGTGTTACTCTAAGGGAGAAACGTCAGTATTCCTGGGAATCTTAATGTTGAGCAGCTACTTCTCCGAGTGGAGCTATCGATTCTTCGACGGTTTAGAAACGTTGTTCGCATGCCCCCTGACAGACTTCCTAGACAGGTCATGCTAGCCGAGATGCGAGCGCGTCGCCCCCCTGGTAGGCCAAGAAACAGGTGGTGGGATCAGGTAAAGAACCTCTCTGAGTCCCGCCTGGGGATAGTGCCGGAGTCTCTTGAGTTGGTGGCGGAGGATCGAGAGCTATGGAAAGACCATTTAGCCACCCTCGTTCCACGACCCTTTAAAAGGATAAGCGGCACTCGAAAATGATGATGATGTTTCATGACTCGGAAAAACTAAATACGAAACGCGAAAGGAAGTTGATTATACTATTTATACCCCATCCCATAGGATTGGAGGTATATTAAGTTTGATTCATAGTTTGTAACATAGAGAAATAATCACCGTAGACCCCCAAGACCTTAAAGGCATATGATCGAAACCGAATTGTTAGTCGAATGAGCCATGTCCGTCCCTAAAGATTTCTGGCCGATTTTACTGTCCACCAAAATTTGAGTTCATATGTTTTGTGTATCTTGACCAAAAGGCATTTTGAAATAAAATGTTAATTTGAAGTTGTCTGACATTCACGGACAGACGGACAGACGGACAGACGGACAGACGGACAGACGGACAGACGGACAGACGGACAGACGGACAGACGGACAGACGGACAGACGGACAGACGGACAGACGGACAGACGGACAGACGGACAGACGGACAGACGGACAGACGGACAGACGGACAGACGGGTGGGCGGACATGGCTTAATCGACTCACCTGTCGGTCTCGTACATATCCCAAAAAGGTCTTAGGGGTCTAAAGTGATTATTGCACAGTGTTACAAACTATGCATTAAAACTAGTGGGAGAGATACAATCCGCTTAGGCGAATCGTTGGATACCCCATCCCAATTGACCACTTTTAAGCTCCGAATTGTGTCACAAATCTTGGTTGTTAGATTTCAGTTTCTATTAACTTCAACTGCATCTAGAATTTCTCAGTTAAAGAATCTTCTCCCTTAAAAAGGGGCGTGGCATCCGCCACTTTTAAATTTATTGATTTGAGTTGATAGCTTACGTGCATATCTGAATATTTTATGGTCCAAGTTTTTTGAATTTAAAGCAAATATAACAAATAAAAACCGTTTACTAGAATGCGTATTAAATATGACCCCGCCTTCAAGGGGACGGTTTTCGCTTTTTTCTTAAATGCCAGTCACAATATACTTAAGCAAGGATAACGTGTAGCGAATTTTAGCTTCCTACGACAACTTTAAATTTTCATGCTAATAAGTAAAGAGAGCACTTGTACTGCTTCGGGATCTAGAAGGAACAGAAATTAAGTTTCAAGTTCCTAGCTCAAAATTTAAAGCCTAAAAACTACCGGACGGGGTATACCCTATGGGATGGGGTATACCCTGTCATAGGATAGGAGGTATATTAAGTTTGAATCATAGTTTGTAAATAATCACCGTAGACCCCCCAGACCTTAAGGGCATATGATCGAGACCGAATTGTTAGTCGAATGAGCCATGTCCGTCCGTCCGTCCGTGTGTCTGTAGTTTTTAGGCCTTAAATTTTGTGCTAGGAACCTGAAACTTAATATCTGTTCTTTCTAGGTCCCGAAGCAGTACAAGTGTAAAAATTTTCAAAATTCGCCCACTTCAATTATTAGCATGAAAATTCACAGTTGTCGTAGGAAGCTGAAATTTGGTACACGTTATCCTCGCTTAAGTATATTGTGATTTGTAGTTGAAAAAAAAAGCGAAAACCGCCTCTTGTAGGCGTGGTCATATTTAAAATGCATTCTGTTATTAATCATATCATATTATAACGGTTTTCATACTCCATCCCATAGGATAGGAGGTATATTAAGTTAGATTCATTGTTTGTAACATAGAGAAATAATCACCGTAGACTCCCAAGACCTTAAGGGCATATGATCGAGACTGAATTGTTAGTCGCATGAGCCATGTCCGTCCGTCCGTCCGTGTGTCGGTAGTTTTTAGGCCTTAAATTTTGAGCTAGGAACTTGAAACTTAATATCCGTTCTTTCTAGGTCCCGAAGCAGTACAAGTGTAAAAATTTTCAAAATCCGCCCACTGACATGCTCACTTCAATTGGGCGGATTTTGAAAATTTTCGATGGGTATAAATAGTATAATCAACTTCCTTTCGTGTTTCGTATTTAGTTTTCCGAGTCATGAAACATCATCATCATCATCATCATTTTCGAGTGCCGCTTATCCTTTAAAAGGGTCGGGGAACGAGGGTTGCTAAATGGTCTTTCCATCGTTCTCGATCCTCCGCCACCAACTCAAGAGACTCCGGCACAATCCCCAGGCGGGACTCAGAGAGGTTCTTTACCTGATCCCACCACTTGTTTCTTGGCCTACCAGGGGGGCGACGCGCTCGCATCTCGGCCAGCATGACCTGTCTAGGAAGTCTATTAGGGGGCATGCGAACGACGTTTCCAAACCATCGAAGAATCGATAGCTCCACTCGGAGAAGTAGCTGCTCAACATTAAAATTCCCACGAATACTGACGTTTCTCACTCTATCCCTTAGAGTAACACCAGCAACTCACCTCAGGAATCTCATTTCGGCAGCTTGTACCCGCGATCTTAAACTTTCGGTCATTAACCAAATTTCATAACCATAGATGAGCGTCGGAACGAACACTGAAAAACTGAGATCTTTGCTTTTTTTTCAAGCTTAGCTTTCCTGATGACCGGCCGGCGCAGTTCCTTTACTGTTGCTCCAGTTTGGCCAATTCTGCAGGACAACTCAGTATCCCTCCTCTCATCTTTCGTGAAAAAGACCCGAGATAGTTTAACTTCTCCTCCTGTTTTAATGGAAATCCATTAATGTGCAGGATAGAGAAATAATCACCGTCGACCCCCAAGACCTTAAGACCTTATCGAGAGAGACCGAATTGTTAGTCGCATGAGTCCGTCCGTCCGTCCGTGTGTCGGTAGTTTTTAGGCCTTAAATTTTGAGCTAGGAACTTGAAACTTAATATCTGTTCTTTCTAGGTCCCGAAGCAGTACAAGTGTAAAAATTTTCAAAATCCGGCCACTGACACGCCCACTTCGATTGGGCGGTGTGACCGAATCTATTAGCGATCAGGTTTGGTTGTGCAAAGTGTGCACTATCGCCGGAACGCCACAGAACACTGTGGGGCATACGTCAGGGGCAGCGAAACCGACTACATTAGAGATCTCATCTGCTTCTGGAAGCGGCATACAAGCTCTTTCAATCACCGCGCCGTCGTCGGCGTCAGGTTTAGTCGCGCCCCCGCTCTCCAATGAAGCTGTTCCCTAGACTACGGATGAACCACGTGTACGCATCAGAAGAGGGCATCGCACAAATCCTCTAACGAACCTTCCGTATCCTCAAGGCGTCTTCAGGGTCTTCAAATGCATCTGCCGCTAAACTCTATCATCTCAAGCTTCGAAAACTGGAAGAAGAGAGCAGGCTGCAGGAAAAACGAGACAAAGTGTATATGGACAAAATATATTGCATCATTTAAGAGCTCGAGGAAACGCTATCGGGAGACGAGGAAGAGTGTAACCCATCCGAGTCAATAGGAAAGGTGAAGAAATGGTTAGGTGGAAAAGACTTGACCCAGCAGCGTCAAAGTTTCCCTAAGACGTTCCCAGCAGTAATGCAGTCAAATTTCACACCTCATAGCCGCGGCACGGTTGGCCACAGCACGAGTATGACGTCATTCGGCGCTAACGCTAATCATTCGGCGCTAACGCTTACGCCAATATAGCAACAGGTTTCCCCGTTCCAGGTTGTTGCTGCAACCTCGAACGGGGAAACCTAATAAACCAGCTTTAATGGCCGAGACAAACCAGCAGTATCAAGAAGGTGATCTACAGCGTCAGCACCATATTCAACGAGAACTACCAATATGCCAGCAACCTTCGAGTGTTCATCCAAGTGTACAGCAATTCTCACACTTCTCTCAACAGCATCAGCCACGTGAACAGTTGTATCCTCAACAAAAATCTACAACTTGCGGAGTAGATTTTTGTTGCGGATACAAAGCGCTCTTC